>JAIGNY010000972.1:0-492500 GCA_020152595.1 Chiridota heheva | reverse complement strand
ATATGTCTAAAAATTTGTCAATTTACTTCATTACTATTACATGTTACTGATCACCACATAATTCGACTATCTGACTATGTAGCTCACCAACTGATAAATGTGTGTCCATTTTCAGCAGCTCTGCAAAAAACTACCATCGATCGATTGGATTATTGACATTGATCGGTCACTTTGTTACCAGGATGATTTGATTAATTAATGTTCTATATGTTAAAGCCAGTCTTTCTTTTCGAAGCTTAACTAAGCGATTTTCAAGGGCGGATGTATTACGTCGTGCCAATAACAATAGCTGCCAGTAGAAAAGAATGGGAGACTGTGCGCCTAAGTCTATACTCAGCAGTTCATGGTTTGATAATGGAGGTACCACTCTAAAGTGGTACCTCCATGGTTTGATCCAAGATCTGCACGCAGTGCTAATTACAAATCTGTGGTATGCCCACAAGAGAGCTGCATGCTTGCAATGATATCATATATATGATTTTCATAATAAGAAACAAATTAGTGAAGAAAAAAAACATGTTTATATCTAATTCGTTAATTATCGATAAGTGACGTTGCAGTACCAGGGAGGTGTGACTATGTCATATTTGCAGTGTGGAAGCTCTTTGATTTAAGCCAATATTTCTTTTAATTAATTACCTCTTTCTAAATAATTGAAAACATGTTTTGATTAATTACTGAGATGGGCTATAATATATGCACTAAGTTTACACGAACATGCTATGCCCATCTGCTCATGTACCTTTTACTCTAAATGAACGAAAAAATATATTGGATCTGCAGTTACGACATCACACTTCCATTTGTCATAAAGGGGTGGGGGCTAGGGGGGGGGGGGTACACGTTAGTCCATAGACGTAGGAAGGAATTGTTATCTGGGAGAAGCTGAAAGTTTCAAACTTTAATTTTGGTTTTACTTTTTTGAATAGTTCGGCAACTTCCAATCATTTTACAAATAGTTTGCTTCATTGTTTAAATTAAATGTAATCATTTTCAAATTTTATTTTTCAGCCAGGAAGGTAAGTAAAATCAGCCCCCTCACTTCCTATATAACGAATAGAACGTATTTATAATCTTTGAAAAAAAAGTTTTCCAATGTTTGAAAAAACATGTTCCTTCCCTAAAAAAGACCCTTGTCCTCTTGAAAAGTGCACTTTTCCTTTAAAAAAAGGCACTTTCCTTTCTTTGAAAGGGCAATTTTTAAACTTTTGAAAAAAGTAGGGGTACGTGCCCCTTGTGCCACCCCCATTTCCGCCGCCTATATCTGGACAAGGGAAGAAAAATAGAAGACTCAGTTTGCACCTAATATTTTTTGTTTTATTTTCCACCTGGCGCCACCCATTCTTTTACAGGGACGAGTTCGGATAGACCCTCACTTTTCCGAAAGAACATTTCTATCAGTCAACATATTACTATACTTCTCATTGTCTCGAAGGTTTCAATGTAAATTTTGTCCAAACGAAAAGTGAAAAGAAAGCAAAAAAAGATTATCAGCTTTATTATGGCCAAATTCATGCTACTTTCGTTTCAAAGTTGCTTGAATGACCGATATTTGCCTTTGCTGGCTACATGAGGCTGTCTGGGCCACATTTCTCGAAACAACTGCTACAGTTGGACGATGTCGGTATCCTTGTCTGTCCTTGTGATGAAACCGTGTATTCACTGGCAGTTCAAATTGACCCTTGATTAATTTCAGTTTAGTGGAACGGGCGGGCATGCGGGGGAGAAATCTGTCTTATCGGTAAATTTCTGTTAAACTTATTAACCCGTAACGTTTGCACGCAGTGCACCCATACGTGGCACAACTGCAAAGTGGCGGGAGTCAGCCACAACAAATTTTAAAAAGGTCTTCGGCAATTTTCGGACCGATCAGTAAATTTGTATAATTTTCTTGGTGCGACCGGGTGGGAACGAGAGGGGGTTGCTCATATGTTAGTGCCATACCTGGTATAAAAATAAGTCGATCAGACCCACATGCAGGGTGTCCCTCAAATTATATGCCCCTCAGATCAAAACTTCGTCCGTTGCCCCTCACAGGATGGAGTTTACGGTATAGAGTGAACATTCTTCGGCTAGTCATTACACAAACTTACTGATTATAAATCTGCAGCTCGTAGACTCTTGCGTGAGACCAGTTAGTTGCTATCCAAGTCAAGCGGCATGGTTAAACTTAAATGTGATCATATATAATGAACGTAATTAAGACCGGTAATATAAGGAACGTAATTAAGACCGGTAATATAAGGAACGTAATTAAGACCGGTAATATAATGAACGTAATTAAGACCGGTGCCGGTGCTTATCCCTGGTTTCCATGGCGCAAGAGGATGAGACTCATAATATGGCTCCCCTGGCCAGTCCACAACAGATTAACTTTCCAGCAATGCCACTATGCTGGAAATGTTTTACAGCTGAGTGAACTGAACTGGAGCAAGTGGGGTAAAGTGCTTATGGACACAATGCAGCGTTCGCGACGGGAGTCGAACCCGGTACTTTTCGCATACAAACATGACTCCTTATCCAGTTATCAACCGGGCCACTGCACCTCTAAATAAATAAAAAAAAGTACACCAAAATAAACAGCAGACAATAAGCGTATAATAGGAGATCTTACCTTAAAATTTGTGTACATCCATTATTATGTGTGAATTCGAAGTCTTTGAAACACTGATCTGCCTAATAGAAAAACGCTTGTAAACTCGCGCAGGACCTTTGCCATGTGAACAGAGTTATTCTGCAAGCTAATAATAATCGTTCATCGTTGCTGTTTCATAACTGGAGGTGACATTTCCATGACAACGTGCACCGCTTTATAACCGACAAAGAACTCAATAAATGTGGATAGTGCGGAAGTGATTTTATTTTATTTGTACGCTATTTCCAATGCACAATGCATTGATCTGACGATGACTTTAATACAAAGGCGGCGGAGCGTTCGAAATATTGGGAGAAGCGTATATTTGTTGAAAAATTGGTCTAAGGTTTCAAACTAAGTGAATTATTTAATATAATAATATTCAACTTCAACTTTCGTCTGAAATCATTGGGGCTGAAGACCACATCTCCGACTCGCCACCCTTATAAGGTTAATGCATGTTACTTTGGTGAAAAAATCGAGCCAAAGAAAATGATAATTGTGCAGAAGCTTCAGCTGATACGAAAACCGTCGCGAGAAAGGAACTAAAGAAAGGAGCTAAAGTTACAATTTCTCTGACAAAATCTCTTCAAAAATGACAAGAAGAACCGTTTATTTTGAGACACTGAGGTGACCCATGTTCATATAGGTGTAAAAACCGGGCCTAGCCTGGGACACGTGTCTCCCTCTCACTTTTCCAAAAATGACAAAAGTGCCCCTTTTGAAAATGAAAAGTGCCCATCAATTACTGTCAAATCTGCAATAACTGGTGGAATGTATGCATACATTTTGTTAGATATTACAAAAGTTCCGTTTTCAAAATGAAGCCCCTTTTACTTTGTTGTTTTGGGAAAATTTGGGTTCACTAAATCTATCTACAGACGGGAGGGGAGGGGGTGGACTGGCTTGGAAGAGTGCCTAATAAGAGGTCGTTCGTTCCCTTCTTTGCTTCAACAAATGTCTGAATGTATTGTGGGAAATGTCCTCTCTGTCCCCTGAATCGCACCACGGTACGTAGACAGGTAGACGTGTAAGACAACAGGGTTGGTTCTCCAAAAATGATCGAAGAGGTATTTTTCATCGCACACTAAATTGGTAATTTCCAATATAATTTTCTGCAGTTCTGGGAGAGACAGATCCTCCATTCATTTTATTCAATAAGAAAATAATGACACAAGTGATAAAAGTACCCCTTGAAAGTAAAATTTTCCTAGCTCCAAATCATATGAAAATTGCTAATGAACTTTGTTTTGCTATAATTCGTCCCTGTTTTGACATAGTGACGAATGTAGGGTCTACTAAACTTTTTTTTTTTTTTTTATGTTTGTTTTGACATAGTGATGAATGTCTTTAAACAGATATTACTAACATTTATATGTTAATTTTCCTCATTTTCTGTTACTAATAAACATTTAAATGGTAAATAATCAATAAATGACACGAATACAAAATATACATGTCAATCATAGTAATTTGCAATTAAACTTTGTTAATTGCACATTCGTCACAATGTCAAAACGATAAACTACTTTTACACATTCGCCACTATGTCAAAACAGGGACGAATTGTTTACTTATTGTTATTATTTACTTTTTTAATTATTTACTTTTCATTTGACTCGTCAGGTCCTCGTATAACATGAGCAGGTTGACCCACCAGAGTACTACATTTCTTGAAAAAGGCGGGGTCCAGATAAAGAGTCTGTGGGCTAAAATAACCCACCAGTACATATGTAAATACAAAAAGTTATGATATGTTTTCACTGTCAGGCAGTCAGGATGTACCGTATTTAGCTAATCAGGCAGTCAAGTAACAAACATAGTCGTTATGTTTATCCTGTTTAATTAGTTCCTTAATTATCTCCCCAATGTTTGAGGGTCAATTTCGTCAGAGATGATTCAGAAACCGTTTTGTTGTTTTTGAGAGGAAAATCATGCTTTAAATTCCAGAGGCACTGCAGTGCGAAAATTAATCATCGGTTTGAGCACTAAAGAATCCAGACTTTAGCAATGCAAACAGAACGTATGTGTATACTTCCAACTTCCTTGGCCTGTTGGTCAGAAAGAATTATGTTGAGATGCGTGTATCTCCCAACCTAAGTATATCATTCGCCTTTGAACACTAACTCCACCTAGTTTTCTGCTTTCAGCGATCAGAACAGCATTCTAGCAATAAGACTTTCTCCCCACATTAACTGGATTCACGCAACGTACGTACGTGACACTTACATGGGAGGAGATTTTACTTGAATAACAAGTGAATGTGTGCTGTCTTTTTATACAACGAAACTTGAATAGAATATTTCTTTTTATTGCTGTAAATAGCAAAAATATAATCAAAGTCACGTTTAAGCAAACATAGGGACTGGATATCATAAGGGACTGGATATCAGGTATTAAACTATTGTCTAATCAGGGAGCTGGCACTTTGTCAAAGTAATAGCTCCCTGGTCTAATTCTAAGAACACCATTCACGGACGGTACCATACATCAAACGCCAGCGTTAAGCCCACGTTGAACCTCAGACCTGATAATCAAAACAACGGAAATGGCAAAACCGCAGAACTTGTTTATCGAAAGCTTATGCTGTGTTGTGTAATTATACTACTAATAATATCACTGAGGAAATTCTAGCACTGATTTACTCTTCTTCGAATTGAATTTTGGTGTGGTTTGTCATACTTATAACAGGCAGTTCCAGCAAAAATGTGCATGGAGGGGGAAGGGGGTCAGTGACATATGGGTTTGGGGTCCATGTTTTGGGATTAAGATTCGGTGGGGAGGGGGTCCGTGATTGGGATTGAGATTCCGGGGGAGGGGGAAGGGTGCCCGTGATTTGGGATGGGGAGGGGGGTGCCTGTGATTTAAGATTGGGAATGTGTTTGTGATTTGGCAGGATTGGGGTTTGGGGGGATCCAGAGGTGTTGGTGGGGTCCCTGATAGGATTGGGCTTCAATTGAGGGGGTCCGTGATATGATCGGAGAGGGGGGTCAGTGATAACATTCAGGAGAGGGGGTCCGTGATTTGGCATATGGGGAGGGGTCTGTGATAGGATTTGAGATTACTAATTTGGTAGTTAAAGGGGGGGGGGAAAGGGACCGTGATATGATTCGAATTTAACCCACTTTTATTAATAAGTATCTTAAAAGTGATCAGAGCACAATAAAATTTGAAATTAATTCAAATAATTCTGTAGCTGAAATGCATCTACATTATCATAGGGACAGATTGATATTACGTACGCTGGGGGATCACCTGAGAAAATGCTGTTAAAACCCACAATAGAACCAACCTAAAAATCATAAGCCGCAATTAACTTAGCAACAATTATCTTTAACACAAAAGTATTTTTCTTTACTACAGTACTTTCCTTTACTACAGTACTTTTTGCTCCACCACCACTGAGCTAAAACACATTATAATACCAATGGATTATTATCTATTTGGATTTGTTAAACAACTTACAATCAGATAAGTGTAAGTGAAGAGGTGACTGACACACCGTGGAGCAGCTATCACACTTTTTGTAACTTAAGTTAAAGGACTATGGACATCTAAAGGCAACATGGGCTTAAATTGTTTAAAATATGATCTTAACCATTCATTAAACAGCAAATAATTCCATCAAAATTGGTTAAAAATTGACCAATTTACAGCATATTAAATTATCATTCCTGTTATTGCGCATTGACATCATCATTGACATCAATGAAGGACCGATCTTTTGTCACCTTTCGTAAAACCAATGTTTTTTTTTATTCCAGTCCACTGCTAATTATGTTTGAAATATAGCATTAGATTGAGGGCAATTATTATTTTTTGAACTTGGTCATACCCTAAATCATTATTTATCTAAAATAGGCATTCTAAAATTCACAAGTAGCTGAATTTAAAGCACAGAATTTAAAGAATTACCTAAAGATTTTGAAACTTTGTTTGGTCATAACTTGAAAACTAAATAAGCTTTTCACAAATTCTAAAGTAGTAGTTTACTGTATTCCACTCAAGATTTTTATGGTCTATCATGTATCTTAAATGTGCTAGATGTCCATAGTCCTTAAATGTGCTAGATGTCCATTAGTCCTTATATTAACCAAGAAAATGTCCCTTAATTCCTACAGAAACCTCTCTATCATACAAAAGATGATTCAAAGAGACTGTAAAAATCTAATTTGTTTCACAGATAATCCTTAAATAAGAGGATATAACTGGAGATAAACAAAGGTGACAGACTGTTTGTAACAACAATTGCAAAATATAATAATTTGTGGAAAAACAAGCAGCTAGCCTTAAACTAATTCCTTTTCAAAATTTATAACAGTATCCCTGTTGTAATTAACTAATGACAATTAATCATCAATTTTTAACTAATAATGATAATAATAATGATAATAATAATAATAATGATAATAATGACAATAATAATACATTTTTATATAGCGCATTATACCAAACGGTCTCAATGCGCTTTACATAAACAAATATAATATGAGAAAACTTTAAGATACAAACAGTAAGAGAACAAAAAACCATACTTAAAAAGATACAAGCAGGATAAAGTTACAAGGTCCAATGGGGGTAACTCATGAAAAGGTGTGTTTTCAATACACTTTTAAAAATATCTAAAGTAGGGGCATTTCTGATGTAGATTGGGAGAATGTTCCAGAGTTTGGGGGCTGCAGATTGAAAAGAAGGTTTACCATAAGTCTTGGTGCTAATTTTTGGCTGCTTTAGGAGAATAGCACTGTTAGATCTGAGTGAGTTAGTTGGTAATTGTAAGGTGAGTAAGTTGGAAATATAATTTGGAGCAAGACCATGGATGGCTTTGTATGTGAGGGTGAGAAGCTTGTAGTTTATTCTTTTACATATAGGAAGCCATAAAGTTGGTTTCATAGTGGCACAAGGAATTAGATGTTTTCTATTTTGGATCTTTAGTAATTAGAAATACATGTATTCTGTGATCTCAAATCAAATAACAATGCCCCGTGATACACCTATAATGACTACAAAGAAAACTTCTCAGAAAAGTTGGATACAATTTCTTTCCAAAGGAGGTGGGGGGAAATGAAAGCAGAAACTAACATAATTATACTTAACTTTTGCTCATGTGTTGTTTTCAATCATTGTTGTAAATTTCATGATGTAGGCTTTTTATCAACCCAGCTTTCCCTACTTGTTGAAGAATGTGATAACATTTCACTTCAAGGAATAGGGAAAGAAGGAATAACTTCAGCCGGTTCATTCCGAAAACACCATGTTCACTACCAGTCACAGCAAGTGCTCTGAAACGGTCAAGATATTACCTGTAAACAAAGAAAGAGCGGAATATAATTTTATTTATTCATTTGATGGGTGTTTTTGAATTTAAGTGCCTTCACTGCCTTGTGAATTACATGCTGGAGCCTAGACCTTACTACATGTCAGTTGAACTGAGCCCGGAAATACAGATTAATCCCAAAGCACTATCGTAAATGTTTAACAGTTGTATGTTGTACTGATTTCTCTCTTATTTACATTTGAAGTGCTCCAACTGACCTTTTTGCCCGTAACTGGTAACCTGCTCTTTTCTGGATTTACAATACGATGAAATTAAACAAATACTGGTATACTATAATTTTTTCGTAAGCACTGGTAATAAATTTATTTGAACAAAGATCAGTTGCAGCTTTGTTCATCATACATATACATTCCTATCTTATTACACCAATTTCATTAAGCTGCAAATAGGGTAAATCTTGTCATTTGTACTGTATCAACACAAAATGGTTATTGTGGTCAACTTGAAAATTGAAATTCTGCGCTGAAGCAGCTCAGAATGGGGCAAAGTGTGTTTAACAGGACTTTCGAGTACAAATCTTATGAAAATTAGCCTGCAATAATGTAAGATGCATTTGTGATTTTAGGCATTTAGGAAAACAAGTATGGCATTTAAATCTTATTACTGGTGTAAGTGGGAATTTCAACATTTTGGCTCAGATTGTGAAACTATTTAAATTGAAATTTACTATTTTTTTCACAAAGATTTTGTGCCATCGAATTGTCTTGACAAACGGGATATTCCCAAAACTTAAAAACAAGCAAAAGATCACACAAATAACAATTTGTGCAGCTGCAAATACTGATTTGGATGGTGTGCAGCTGCGCAGAATTGCATTACCTTTTGGCAAAATTATGAAAGATTTCCAGTTTTGTTTCCTAGGAGGAAAGTTTTTGAACATTTTTTGCAGGGAATGGATTGTCAAGGAATATTTCTTCCCATTTCTAAGTTTCATGACCCAGAATGCAAGTCTTCAAATAAGAATCAAAATTCAACAAAAATAATGAGGTTTTTCCTATACAATCTAAGCTAATTGACCCCTTATGGTTGCCATTTCCAAGTGTGGCCTATAGTACAAGTGGGACAAAGTTAGTGTAGGCTGGGCCTAATCGTATATTTCTCCTTCTTCGACTAAAGATAGCAAACTCATCATTTCAGCTTTTAATTAACTAAATTCACTGTTTTTGAGACAGGGTTGGGCTTCAAACAACATACAGAATAAGGTAAAACCTCAATACAATGGGTAGTGCACTTCAGAAGGTATAGGCCTAGGCCTGCCCCCTTCATAATCTTCATTTTGAAGGTGGAGTTGTTGTTGGTTTTGAGGGACAAAAGGAGTCCTTCTTTTCTTTTTTATAAATGCTTAACATTTCAGGATAGGAGGCCAAATACTAAACTTGTCCTTCCTCTGCATGTGTAGTCGTAGTGGAGTAAAGAACTTGTCCTTTGTTTGCAGGCATAATTGTACTCGTAGTGCGCAAAAACGATGCAAAGTGAAGATTATTTTTTAGTGACTTCGACTGCGCCTGTACGGGCGTAGGCCTAGGCCTAGTGAATACTTTATTATGTGTTATCGAGTCTGAACATAAGCTGTACGATGGTACTGGCGGGAGTAGGCCTACTGTAGGCTACTATCGTTAGGTTTACTAGATATTGACAGGGTAAAATTTCCGAGTCCCGACTCAAAAATAAATACTTCAGCCTATTTATAACCATGCCGATATTTCTGACAACGAAAATAATTAGCCTAGGCCTACTAATAGTATTACTAACGTTAGGCAAATGCCCTTTCTTTGCAAACAAAAATATATTTTAATTTATTATTGCTTAGCTGCATGAACTTCGAACCCAAGTTACCAACATCTCAGATCTAGCATGTCCGAACGTTAAACACCTACCTCCAGTCCCGACTTCCAATTTCTTCATTTTCTTAGGTTTTAAGTTAGACATATCGAGTGTTAAACTTAAACTAGCACTAGGCCAACAGCCCAAGTTCAGGAGCGCAACAGACCAGCCTAGCAGTACTATTACTAACAATAGGCCTACTAAAGACTAGCACAACACTGATATAGTAATCTAATGTTAATGGTCCCTGCATTGTTGAAAGCAGGCATCCGGGGTTGAAAGTTTGTCCTTGAAACGGGATAGAATTGTAACTGGCAAGTTATCCCGTTCGTGTTTCAAGGGGAGCTTTCTTGATTTTAGTTCTGTTTTCAGTAGTGTTTGTTTAAAAGATAATGAATAGATGTGGATCAGTTAACACACAGATAATGGTTTTCACCAGCGTATGTCTTTTTAAACTCAGCATTGCGTGGACTAAGTTAATTACTTTGCTTATAATTAAAGGCCATCTGTCGTGATTAAAATGTGGCGGCGTACATTTTATTTCGAAACGTTACTGATTGGCCTATCAATGGAAAAGCTAATTGTGTTTTGACCAATCAAAACACAGGAATTTAGTTATATTTACCTCGTACGTTAAAGGCGACAACTTGCCTTTAAATTGAGCTGTTTATTGGTATTTTTGGATCTATTTCAACAAATACAACAACGAGTACAGTCAAGTTGTTGTATTCTTGGTGCGTGTACGCCTATAATCATTAGGATTGGGTGCCTTTCGAATTAATGTAAGGAGAGTAAAAATCAACTGAAAGCCCAACTTTCGGAGGGTGAAGAAGTAACGATTCCAGTGTGTAAGTGGAGACACTAGCTATAGTTCAAGTTAATATAGCGATGTTTTTATATAGTAAAAAGAAAAACTTGTGTAGAGATTGTTAGTTAAGGCTAATTTTCCGAATCAAAACTTAGGCCTACCAATTTTCGATTTATCCGAATATCTATACAAAATATTTTTGCCAATTTTGCTTCAAAGGAAATAATTTACGTTGTCCCATAAATTCAGAAGTGAACTCCGCCGTGCAGGTAACTTCGTTTCCGGTTTTCAATGTTTCCTATTGATTGCAATAAATCTACGATGTTATCGATCACACATCCGCCGGACCGACTATAGGGGCCTACATGTCTTATTGATAGCATCACAGATTTATAATGATAATTTCTCATAATAATGTACATGTAGGCCTAAAGGTGTTTCTCGTTGAGAGTGTTTGTCTTGAAATGCTGGCATACAGTGTATTTTGGTTAAAACGTCGAATTTCGGGGCTGAGCGATGGCGGCGCTATGATGCGGCGCCATGATTTTGGTGCGGGGCAAAAGAGAGGCAGCTTTGTCTCATAAGGAAAAAGCCAATATATCGGAAAAAATATGTCGCCCGTACAAATTTTCTGGGGGTGGGCCAAGTGTGGGGAACGATTCTGTGTGGAAATTTCCCCTTCGAGGCTCCGTAGCTCCGCCATTGGTATAATTGGGGGAAGGGATGAATTTTTGATACAAGACCCCTTCCCCAAGTTTGTGTACGAGAAAGTAACGAGTATGTCTATGCAATGAAACTAGCCAACTACATAATGATCTACCGGTGTAAAAGTACCTCCCCCCTCCCCCAGTAAATTTTGGCCCCCGGCCCTTATTTCCTAGGAAAGTTGGGCCCAGACATTTATGCCGTAGTCTTCCAGTAAAGTTGGTCCCCCCTCATAGTAAAAACGGTCCGCTAGGAAATGTGGGCCCGGCCCTTCTTTCCTATGGAAATTGGAGACAACAACTTGTCCACCTTTTGCAAGAAAAGCCCTTTTCACTTCACACATCTCACTGTCGTTTTGCATAAAGCACGCCTTTGTTTTCTTTAGTGCATTGGAAGGTTGTCCAAATTAGACCTGTCTAATGATGCATGCATTATCTCTTCTCCACTGATTAGAAAAATCCACAAAAGTAGTATTGCCTTCCAAGTAATAGAATTTGATCTTGTTAATTACCCCAAGCCGGTACTACTTTTCATGTGTTTTTGTCTTGAAAAAATTATATGCCTGATTTAGCAGTAGTCGCTTCCTCACAACTACAAAGGATGTATAAATAACTTGACAAGGACTAGGAATATACATGGTGCTATTAACTGAGGGCTCTATGGAATAGGGTACTGCAGGATAGCTAATAAAATGACAAACTTGTTTTACTTTATCAATTTGCTCCACGATACAAAATCATTTCGAGTAAATTGGTTGAAGCAAAACAAACAGTGGTCAATCAAGGATGATATTGGTTTTGCTTGTATCCATTTTCACGGCGTATGCAGCACAGTTTATTATTTACCAGGGACTAAGCCAAACAGATTTAAGGGGGAGGGGGTGGGGCGCTCTCTGTGTAAAAAAAAAGAAGCTTTACCCTAATTGTCGACCTTTTTAACGGGTTTGAAATAGGCCTAAGGGAAATTTTTCGGAAAATGGACTGAATTGAAGAAAATTTGCTGCTGAATTTTTCTAAAAATTGGATGAATTTTAAGATAATTGTCAATAACATAAAGATCAGAAGCCCAGAGGCTTTATGTCATAATCAAGATCTTATAGTTATTCATTCCAAAAATGTTTTTCAAGAGGATGGGGGGAAGGGGGAGAGGGGGGGGGGGAGAGGGGAAGAGTCTTATAGATATTTTAATCACCACTTGCTGACGCCAGCATGAGGGACAACCTTAACAATGGTGGTTCTGGGGTTAGTCCATTGTCAAGATGCCCATCTGTTACCAGAAAAATACATTGCCCATTTAATATATTTTCAACCTGATAAAGGTTGGTAAATGGAGAGGGGTATTTCATAGTAAGCTCTATAATTATTCCCATTCACAATGTATGTGCCTGTGTGTGTAAGAGGAGGGGAGGGGGACTTCGTATTAAAAATGCATGTGCAAGAGGCCAATTTCCTTCAAAAAGGGGAACGGGCCCCATATATTTCTCTTGGACCACAGGACCTAGTCAAGAAATGTTTATAATACGACCAACAAGTAAAGCGCTAACTTAATTTCAAATGTAGTTGGTTTTAAAATATGTACAAAAGGGGACAGAATGAGGCACGGTAGAGGGGGTCGACATACAAAATTGCTGGACATGTTTGACGGGCACTTATTAGAGCAGAGGTGCTTAATACGTCAACTACGGAATCTGGATTTAGCTTTGACTTTTTAATTTGATTTTGTTAGTAAAAAGGGTTGGAATGTAATTTTCAAAGCCTTTTGGAGTCTTCAAAAAGTGTCAAATGTTCGAGTTTTGAACGTTCTATGGTGGTATTGATTTCAAAATAATTTTCCAATAATTGAAAAGTTCCATGGCCAGTGGGAAAGGAAAGAAAAAAGTAAACACCGACAAAATGTATGGTTTTCCTATGCAGCCCTACATCAGGGATAATGACCCTTATGGTTGCCATCAAACGTGGCCTGTAAGCGTGGAATCAATTTTCTTATCAACATTCCTTTCAGATTATACACAACTTCTTCCTGAAGTTAAAACAAATAAATATATTGTTGTCATGTCATTACACAAGGCGAAAGGTTTCCGGGTATACAACTCTTAAAGGTGTATCTATCTAATCAGGGAGTTGAAATAAATAAATATGTCATATTATCTGATTAGGTAATGGGGAAAACAGTTCTTTGTCTGGGAGCTTTGCTATATAACAGATCCCTGCTTAAAACCATGGAGCTATTAACTCAATGACAGAAACTTTTTAATTCCTTTTTAACCTCCATGACTACACTTATGATATTTTTATCTTTTTATTTTAGCATATGTTAGTGCAGGCCCCAACTGGTAGTAAAATATTTCTTCTATTGACTTGTTTGTACAACAACTCTATAAAGGCTTGATCTTGCACCGGTTATGATTCTTCAGTAAAAGGGTAGTTACAGTTTCATTATTCTAATTCTAACTTATTTTACCATGTTGATCTTAATAATAATTATTGTAACATTAACACTTTTTAGAAGATTCCTATAGGCTACTGAAAAATAATTATAAAACCAATTTTAACATTACCTTTGAGGGCATTTCTGAAAATTTGTAATGTAGGGCTTTCACTAAGTTTCAACAAATTTATGTTTAACTTGATGAAAGAATATTTGGCTTAATTACAGAATACCCCGCAACTCTGTGGAGCCGTAAAGTAAATTTTGCCCCCCTCCCCCAGTAAATTTTATTTCTTAGGAAATTTGGGTCCCCCCCAGACAATGAAACCGTAGCCATCCAGTAAATTTGGTCTCCCGTCATAGTAAAAACAGTCCACTAGGAAATTTGGGCCCCGGCCCTTCTTTCCTAGGAGATTTGGAAACAACAACTTGTTCCCCATTTGCAAAAAAAAAAAAAAAACCTTTTTCACCCTTCACGGTAAATCTCACTGCCGTTTTGCGTAAAGCAAGCTTTTTTTCTTTAATGTATCCTGATGGGGACTGCTCAGATTGAAGAAAAGATTATATTTCTTTTTCACCGAAGAGCTTATATTTTCCGTTCGTGGGCAAATTCTACGAGTACAACGGCGCTGTGTTCCGTACATAAATATCACTAACTTCGGTTTTAGCTTCAATACACAAAATTAATTAAAGGAACCGTACAGACACACCACGAAATTACCTAGTAAAATCAGCCCGGAGAGGACCAAATTCACTAGACATTCCTTAGGAAATAAGAACCGGGGGAGGTAGGGGGGGGGGGGGGAGGGGGGAATTTACTACCACACCGGCTCCACACTCAAAAAAATTATGAAACAATATCGATAAATCCTTCAAGGAAACGCTACTGATATATTTACCAAATTGACCTATGGGTCGTTCTTAGAATAAAAATTCCTGTGACAAGCGTGGAGCCACCAAAACTGCTCCAGGATGCGTTAAGAATTTCCATCGCAAGCGTGGAGCCGCGGAGCCACTTCGGGGTAAATTTATTAGATTATGAATGGGCCTTTGGATATTTTCATTAAAAAATTCTGTGGCCCATAGCCATATCAGGGAAAGTCTGCTGGATTTACAAAATATTCCCCAATGTAATTTCTTCCCATTTCCCGGAAGAATGGAGCCAAAACAAGGGGTTTCGAAAGGACTTTATTGTAAAGTCGCTCTTGCACTTCCTCGTTCATGATTGTTGTCGATAATATTAAAGCCAAACAATGTTTTATTTTCTGATGAATACAGTCATATAATAAGAAATTTATCTCAGCGTAACAAATTATATAAGAAAACTGTTAAAAATGGAAGAAAATTATCCAAAATCCGACATTGGAAAACGCTTATCGCCTCTTCACAGCATGTTTACAATACACAAACAACAGGCAACCCTCTGAACACAATCCATGCAGCTCGGGCGGCTTTTTTTCAGCCAATTATATACAAGAATGACGATGACGTAATAAATATGAATATTCATATACAACTTATGACATATCATCTGACAAAATAATTTGGGACTTAGTAATTCTATGAACGCGAGTGAATAACATTACTTTGCCGGAAAACAATGGAAAAAACCTGACACTACAGATATGGCACAATTTAAAATGTGCTACGAAGCGAATTCTCCTTTGAATATAGAGGAAGTAGTTAACAATATCTCGGTAAGTGGTGTTCTCAGTGAAGTTCTAACACTCGCTCCTTGTATAAAGATTAAGACATAATTTATTAAGTAGTAGTTAAGCGACTTTCCCTTGCATTAACACTTTCCCTTGACACGTGTTGTAGGTACGGAGTTTTTGGTTAGTGTGTGAAAATCAAGGTGGGGCTTATTCGCAGGGCAGTGATAACATATACCCTAACCTAAAACCTAACCCCAACCCTAACCTATTCGCAGTGCTGGCTTGAGATACTGTGTTGATATTCGCAGGGCTGCCCTGCGAATAATCACTTCAAAAAATCAAAGTTGTATAGCGATAGTTCTCACGTTGTATACGTGGATCTTCAAGCTGCTGTATATGCGTGAGATAATACGCACTAGTTGTAGGTATGCCTAAGCCTAGTACGAGTTCATGCCGAAATAGACTTGTTTAAGTTGTAGGTGAGTTTTATCCTTTTTCAACATTTTTCTCCAAGTCCTGATTTTCCTTTTTGGACGGAGTGCGTAGTCGTAGTGAGTACTCCATGCATACATTACATACTATACAGGCTATAGTATACAGTCCTATGTTATAGGACTAATGTTGTATATAAATATTCATACTTAATTACGACATTGTCATTCTTGTATCTGATTGGCTGAAAAAATCTGTAATGGCAATTCTGGTCTGCAGAAAAAAAAGACGCGCTCGGACGTGCTAAGATTACGTCAGAATTATAATAAAGGGATACATAAGCGAACGCGAAATGTCTTCTCTCTTCCATTTCTATTTGTTAAAAAGTACGGGCCCTTTTTTGCACCAATTACGTTGGATTTTATGTATATATATGGTATATGATTGGATTTTATATATATATATATATATATATATATATATATATATATATATATATATATATATATATATATATATATATATATATATATATATATATATATATATATATATATATATATATATATATATATATATATATATATATATATATATATATATATATATATATATATATATATATATATATATATATATATATATATATATATATATATATATATATATATATATATATATATGGTTTATGTTAATTGTCAGGCCGTGTAAAATGGACTTCCAAATACTTTCATTCATAAGTTACAAAGGTCAAAGCGGCGATAATTTTGTAATTTTGCTTGCGCTCCCATTGAAAAAGAAGAAAAACACTTTTATAGTTTACAAAGTACGGTGCTTTATTTTCAAGTAATTAAATGAAAATGATCTCAAACGATAGATAATGAATTCAAATTCTCTAAACTGTTTGAAATGGAACAAAATATTCAAAGACTCTTTAGTTTTAACGTTCGAAGTGCAAAATATGTGTGATTTTTCGGATTTGAGAGCCTCGGATTCGTTTGAAATGTACACAAACGTTTTTGAGGGCCAAATGGTTAAATAAGTTCAGACAAAATTTCCAAACTTAAGAAAATATGTTATGAAACTAACCGAAATGAATATTCAAAATGGTGGAAGTAAAACAGTTTTAATTATTTGAGAGTCAAATAAAAGCTTAGATTCGGCCTAAAATTAAAGATTTTCATTTCTAAAATCTACTTTAAAAAAATAATTCATGAAAATAAGCAAATATAGGCCTACATAACAGTATAGTATTCAACATTCTTACCTGTTGGGGCCACTGGCAGGGGACGAAGCTCCTCAAAATAAGGCTATTATTTTATTCGACAGTCAAATAAAAGATTATAGATCCGGGCGAAATTGAACTTTGATTTCCATTTTCTAAGGCCAACTAGTATTATTTAGACGAAATAGGCAGTAACACAGGAAAATATGTTATGAAAATAAGCGAAACAAATTTATATTTAAAAAAATCATACACTGTGGGAACCAGCCAAGTGTGAGCTCCTCCCCTTCCTCCTTTCTTCCTTTCCCTTCCCCACCGAAAGCGCTACAAGTTTAAGTAGGCCTAATTTGAGCTGTTGAGAGTCAAATGAAAGCTTAGATTCGACATTCCGTCGAAATTTACAAGGTTGATCATTTTTCTTTGGCCAAATATATAGATTATTTAAGCCGGACTTAAATAATCATTTGAGAGCAATATTATACGGTAATAGTATTACAGGGTCCCATATTTATCATTCATGAATTCCTTTCTGCCGAAAATTGTAAAGAGCAAAAAACAAAGATAATCACCTATTTATGTTTTTTAAAACCGTTTCGCCATTGCCAAGCATGGGGTTTCGCCAATGTTTGAACACACATTCCTTTTCTCAATTTGTACGGGACCTTATGACCCGGGATCCCGCGGAGGACCCCGGATCCAGATGCATTTTTCCCGCATTCTACCCCCTCTTCTCGGTCCGGGGAGCTGAATTGATACTTTTTTACGAGAAGGTGGGGGTGGTACTTTTCCATTGTGTGTGGTCGCCCTTCCGCCCTGAAATATGTGCCTGTGCCAGGTTTACACCCGAGGCGTGTTTATCCTGTTGCATGTATGTCTTTAGATTTTATTGATGCGAAAACATTAGGTGTGTATTGGTAGTGTCGGGGCTTGTGTGCTTATTAAGTTATAATGTGTTTGAAATTAACATATACCCTGAATACAGAATGATACTGGCTGCCAGGTCATTATGCAAATAGCGAGCACGGGCTGCCCTCCGCCACCCCCCCCCCCTACCTTCCCAGGCGGTGTAACTTGACTTCTGGTGTAAGACAAATTTGCCCACCCAAAATTCCCAATTGATAAACGATATACACTGTCTAAAATCACATCACATAATATAGTATATTTTGAATTCTAATCATCTTAGATAAGCATTTGGGCCACCAACATTTCTTCTAAAAATTGAGAAAAATGCCATTGGACATATTCGGGTCAAAAAGCTGTGAAGGGATCGAAAATATTGAAGAGCAAAAAGAAATGCTGTCACTCATTTTAGAGCACTATTTTTTTTTCAAGATATTCATTCTGATCTATTTTGGGCTGAATTTTAGGTTTTGGCGGGGGCTCCTTACATGCCGTACTGGCTGAGGAGATTTTTGTCCTACGCTGAACAAAACGTCCACTCGAAAATATCCTTCGTACATTCCCCCGGTCCAATTTCAAACAATTTAATCCTTAACAATAGGAAGTCGGAAAATATATAATTTGTTGTTAGCCAATATTGCTGCAATTTCCTCAGCTTCTGTCCTTTTTTTTTAGCTCAACATCCCTTTAAAGGATTTTAAGCTCAGCCATTCGCAAGCCAAAATCCAAATTTTCGTTGAGATACGTTCGGAATTTTGCAGCGTTTATCTAATCCTAAGCGTTTATTCGACATTTTGCTGCGTTGTCGTGTTTGCCTTACATTTCTCGATCCATGCGTAATTTAAAAAAAAATTGCATTTCAAATCTCACTATAAATGACTCCAAAAATCGGTTTTCGCTGGGTGCCATCCGCATGATGAATTTAGCATATAAATAATATAGGACTCGGAAGGGCCAGCGAACATATCCGGAGCATAGAGAACGCTGTTTTCATGTGTGTGCCAATTGGTTTATAATATTCCGTTTGGGATTTGTCCAACACTGTAGCCAAATTTGGGGTATCACTTGTAGTTGATAGGTCATTTGGGCTATAACTTACGTTTCAAAACTAAAGCTCAAAAACTAGAATAGCTTAATGTGCTATATATCCAAATAGTACAATTGGATAACCAGCAACTCCCTTGGATAACCAACAACTCCCTGGGATAACACAGGCTAAAAAAATATAATGCCTTTAATATCACCAGAGTGTTAATAACCAGGGACTTAAAGGGACAGTTCGAAGTAGTAATTCTATCTAGTTCTTAACAACAGCACAATAAGTTCTTTTGTTTGCGTACAGAAAAGTCTAATAACTGAATGATGCGTAAATTAGGTTATTAGCCTGATTAAACAATCATGCTATTGCAATCTAAATGAGAAAACGAATCTTCGTTCGGCTGCTCCTTTTTTTTTGTATTCGTTTAGACGTCGTCTACCCGAAAATGTACCGGTTCTATGCGTTTTAGTATTCGAGTAATCTCGTTTGTTTGGGTTGTTTTCGGCATTGGCAAAAACTAGATTCGACATATGATGTAAATGATATACTTTAGCATGAGAACGTACAATTTTATTTCGTTTGTACTTTTTTTGCAGACGGTCTGAAGGTACAGCGTATTGTCTGTAATTCGCAGTACATATTCTTCTGTTATGTCGTTACAAATACGTTCTTTCAATGTTAGAAGATGTTTGTTAAATTATTGGTAAATATGTGGATTTTAGTTTTCCTGAAATCGATCGGGGCCAATTGCCTCATTTTTGATATGAACTGTCCTTATACTCACTTCGCATGATACGGTAACAGGATGTAACAAAAGCATTGATGGTAACTTTCATTTTCTTTAAGATAAAAACGTACAAATGTGAAAAGATCTTTCAAGCATGTTTAATAAAGGGCTTATTTTGCAATAAGAATCAAAAATCTCTACAATAGGCTATTGGGCATTTTATCAATATCATTTACGAAATTCAGAAATAATTTAGATACCCCTTCAAACATACAATTTTTGCTTCAAGTATATAACATTTCTGTTGCATACCTGCATACCTATCTCTAATTTTAACAAATACTTTCCTTTGAAAAATTCATAAATTTGAGGACTCTTTGAAATCATTCATTTTTCTTTGACGAAGTTACATGCATGGAAATGATGCCATAATTATTAATGCAATTCCATATTACCTAAAGACTTTCATAATCATTGTCTGATAATACTTCTAATAACAATACAGTACTCATGGGCGTAAGAGCTCAACTTTATTTAGAGGGTGACAGGTATATTGCCAGAAAAAGTTGCTTCACTGGTATCTGAAAATTTTGAAAAGCAAAAAAATAATAATTCAATCATTCCATAAATAAATAAATATATTTCATCATTTAAAAACCGGAACAAAATAGAAAATGTTATACTTATTTTTGAAATTCAAATTTTATTCAGTTTTCAGTTGTAAATAATGCAGCATTACCATAACGTGTATGCACGATAGAACACATTGTTCATTCGGTGTAAATCATAAGATCATGTTCATTAATATAGTATATTATGTGAAATTCCCAACATGCACAGTTTTAAAAATACAGGGAGTTATCCATTGTATACATGCAGGGTCGTATGTAAGAGGGTGCATGGAGTCATTATAGTACAAGAAATCAAAGATCGAGCTTCAACATCATTGATGGGCGATTTCATATGTGTCGTATACGGGACATTCAGACACAATTTCCGTGGGCAGAAAGGCCAATCAACTCGGAGCCTCTGGCCCCAGGGCTCTGGCTATACCTAACTCTCACCACCATAAAGCATCATCACTGTGCTGCAAATCCGAAGTACTCGGTTGGTGATATTTGACCCATGTTTGTGACTTGCTTGTCAAAGTTCATATCTTACATTAACTTCGCTTTTAATTGAGGATACTCGATTTTGTCAAGAATTTTGAATAAATTTTTCTATGAAAAAATTCAAATGAATTTATAAGGACTGTGAAGCTGTGATGTCATCACGTACATGCACTCAAGAGGGCTGTGCCATTGTGGTTTGACTCTGAATATCTTCACCCACACTTACCTTTCCCCACTCATCCCCCAAAAATCAAGGCTATGTGCATGAAAATTGTTTTAAATTTTCATTCCTTTACCCAATTTTTGCCAGATGTGGTCGATTTCTTTTTAATATTATACCCAAAACATGAAAGTTTGCAAGATTAAAAGCGGGCTTAGAATGTGTCAATCTGCAGATCTTTAAAAATAAGGCAGTTACGTTCATTTTCTTTGATTAATATTACTTTAGAGTAATTAAGGCCTATCATGGATTTTACAGTTTGAGCTTCTCTAACATTTTCCTCTAAGATCTCAACAAGTATACAAATTGAAGTTTTACACTTTATATCTAATGAAGATAGATTTTAATCGTCTACTGCTTCTAACACTGACAGATTGATCTTCATTCAGGCCCTACATCATTGATGTTCTAGTATGTGATAGGTGTCTTAAAGGATTAGTTCAGGTGTCAACTTAGTCCATCTTATTTATATAAAAGAGAACTTTAAAAAAAGATCTGTTTAGTTATATTTCGTATAATGATTGCCACTTGGAAGTGTGTTTGTGTGATACTAGCATTGATTAATAGTGATTCATTCATTGTGAGAATTAATTATTTGCTCAAAAGATGGCTAATATATTAGCGGGATTTACCTACCGAAAGTGTGTGTGTGTGTGTGTGGGGGGGGGGGGAATCAAAAGTCTGTGTGTGTTGGGAAATGACAAAATCACGCTCAAATACAACCCATCACCATAAAAAGTATCCAGTTGGACAAAAAGTGAGGATGGGGAAAGTACCCCTTTGCTCCCCTCAAATCCCGCCTATGCTCAAACCACAGAATAACCCAGCTAGCACAATTTGGTTGGGCCATGGCAGTTTACGTTGGGTTTTCGTTGTTAAAATGTAAGTTTTTGGTTGGGTGCTCATAGTTATGCGGTAGGCCCAACGGTTGGGTTAACGTTAATGTTAGCATTGGCCAGCCATTGGTACAGAACGTTGGTCCAGCGTTGGGCCAATGTTAGCATGCTACTCAAAATGCCAACATTTTCCAACATATGCCATCTTTACGGCCAACGTTGGCCCAATGTATAGTGTGCTATCTGGGTAAGCAGAAACCATGGGGCCAGGAGGCAAGATTCCTCCACGTTTTCCAAAACTGACAAAAGTGCCTCTTTTTAAAATGAAAAGTGTGCCCCTCAATTACTGCTGTCCAAGAAGCACCCGGACTTTTAACCACCCACCAACAAAAACAGGCTGATATCATGGCACCCCAAAATATATGTTGAGCTACTACATCATTGCTATTCTAGTTTAACCCGTGCATTATACGTAGGCTAAAGGTAGTTCAACGTCATTTATGTATTACTCTAAGCAAGAGACGACACTGCTTAAAACTTTATGCAATGAATGCAATAATACAGGAACTATTGCGTAGTGTGCGAAAGCTCTAAAGCAGACACGAAAGCGTAATCATGACTGCACGCGAGTGGTTTGTAAGGCGTCAACAGTAAAATGATTTAGAAAGAAAACTGTTTTGTATATTAATAGCATTATGATCGATTGAGCGGGGAAATGTGGTATTCATTAGGTTTGTCATTTTCATTGAAGTTATGATAAATTTTCAACTTTTATGTCATGATTTGGACATTGGTGAATTGTACAAATTAAAAACAGCTTTAAATTAAAGTCCTAAAGGGCAGAGAGCCACTAGGCAAAAAGACGTGGTTTACAGTTTAAGTAAAATATTTCGCCACTTGTATGCATTCCAACTGCCCTCCTCTTATACCATGCAACAATATATTGGTGCCAGCGCATGATTTATATAAACAGCGCATAAGTTGCCATGTGCAATTTATTATTTGAATGGGTTTAATTTTGACCTTATCATTTTAATATTCAGTTAAAACTAAAATAGTGGTGCTTAGATTTGATTTGTCATTTCCTTTTTGATTGGAAAGGTATCGTCTCATAAATACATTTGGAAATGAACGCCGCCGTTCTGGTAACGTGACTTCCGGTTCTCATTTTTCCTTATTGATTGCAAGAAATCTGTCATGTTTTCTATAACAAATGTAGGCCTCTATGGTTGGGTCTGGCAGATGTGTGATTAATAACATCGCTTATTTTTCGCAATCAATATTTAAAATGGAAACCGAAAACTGTTCACTTTTGAATTTATTCATGGGCTGATACGTTTCCTTTAAAGACATCTACATTAGCAAAGCATAAGCATATCATAGCATACTGAGCAAGATTTGACGTCCCGAAAGCATCCAGTGTTGGACATTATAACAAGACGGCCACGGCCTTTGATGACCAGTTGTGAACTCACTGGTTGCAGACCCACCGGGATACGAGCCCGGGACGTGCGGGTGAGAGGACAAAGCATTAACCACTACACCACGGCATTGTGCCGTATCTCATTTACATTACATGCATTGTGCTGTATCTCATTTACATTACATGCATTGTGCCATATCTCATTTACATTACATGCATTGTGCTGTATCTCATTTATATTACATGCATTGTGCCGTATCTCATTTACATTACATGCATTGTGCTGTATCTCATTTACATTACATGCATTGTGCTGTATCTCATTTACATTACATGCATTGTGCTGTATCTCATTTTCATTACATGCATTGTGCTGTATCTCATTTACATTACATGCATTGTGCCATATCTCATTTACATTACATGCATTGTGCTGTATCTCATTTATATTACATGCATTGTGCCGTATCTCATTTACATTACATGCATTGTGCTGTATCTCATTTACATTACATGCATTGTGCTGTATCTCATTTACATTACATGCATTGTGCTGTATCTCATTTTCATTGCATGCATTTTGCCGTATCTCATTTACATTATATGAATTGTGCCATATCTCATTTACATTACATGCATTGGGCTGTATCTCATTTACATTACATGTATTGTGCTGTTTCTCATTTACATTATATGCATTGTGCCATATCTCATTTACATTACATGCATTGTGCTGTATCTCATTTACATTACATGCATTGTGCTGTATCTCATTTACATTACATGCATTGTGCTGTATCTCATTTACATTACATGCATTTTTGCCGTATCTCATTTACATTACATGCATTGTGCTGTATCTCATTTACATTACATGCATTGTGCTGTATCTCATTTACATTACATGCATTGTGCTGTATCTCATTTTCATTGCATGCATTTTGCCGTATCTCATTTACATTATATGAATTGTGCCATATCTCATTTACATTACATGCATTGGGCTGTATCTCATTTACATTACATGTATTGTGCTGTTTCTCATTTACATTATATGCATTGTGCCATATCTCATTTACATTACATGCATTGTGCTGTATCTCATTTACATTACATGCATTGTGCTGTATCTCATTTACATTACATGCATTGTGCTGTATCTCATTTACATTACATGCATTTTTGCCGTATCTCATTTACATTACATGCATTGTGCTGTATCTCATTTACATTACATGTATTGTGCTGTATCTCATTTACATTACATGTATTGTGCTGTATCTCATTTACATTACATGCATTGTGCTGTATCTCATTTACATTACATGGATTGTGCTGTATCTCATTTACATTACATGCATTGTGCTGTATCTCATTTACATTACATGCATTGTGCTGTATCTCATTTACATTACATGCATTGTGCTGTTTCTCATTTACATTATATGCATTGTGCATTACATGCATCTTTACATTACATGCATTGTGCTGTATCTCATTTACATTACATGCATTGTGCTGTATCTCTCATTTACATTACATGCATTGTGCTGTATCTCATTTACATTACATGCATTGTGCTGTATCTCATTTACATTACATGCATTGTGCTGTATCTCATTTACATTACATTGTGCTGTATCTCATTTACATTACATGCATTGTGCTGTATCTCATTTACATTACATGTGCCATGTGCTGTATCTTGTGCATTTACATTACATGTATTGTGCTGTATCTCATTTACATTACATGCATTGTGCTGTATCTCATTTACATTACATGCATTGTGCCATATCTCATTTACATTACATGCATTGTGCCGTATCTCATTTACATTACATGCATTGTGCTGTATCTCATTTACATTACATGTATTGTGCTGTATCTCATTTACATTACATGCATTGTGCTGTATCTCATTTACATTACATGCATTGTGCTGTATCTCATTTACATTACATGCATTGTGCTGTATCTCATTTACATTACATGTATTGTGCTGTATCTCATTTACATTATCTCATTTACATTACATGCATTGTGCTGTATCTCATTTACATTACATGTATTGTGCTGTATCTCATTTACATTACATGCATTGTGCTGTATCTCATTTACATTACATGCATTGTGCTGTATCTCATTTACATTACATGCATTGTGCCATATCTCATTAACATTACATGCATTGTGCTGTATCTCATTTACATTACATGCATTGTGCTGTATCTCATTTACATTACATGCATTGTGCTGTATCTCATTTACATTACATGCATTGTGCTGTATCTCATTTACATTACATGCATTGTGCCATATCTCATTTACATTACATGCATTGTGCTGTATCTCATTTACATTACATTGTGCTGTATCTCATTTACATTACATGCATTGTGCTGTATCTCATTTACATTACATGCATTGTGCCATATCTCATTAACATTACATGCATTGTGCCGTATCTCATTTACGTTACATGCATTGTACCATATCTCATTTACATTACATGCATTGTGCTGTATCTCATTTACATTACATGCATTGTTCTGTGTCTCATTTACATTACATGCATTGTGCTGTATCTCATTTACATTACATGCATTGTGCCATATCTCATTTACATTACATGCATTGTGCCGTATCTCATTAACATTACATGCATTGTGCTGTATCTCATTTACATTACATGTATTGTGCTGTATCTCATTTACATTACATGCATTGTGCTGTATCTCATTTACATTACATGCATTGTGCTGTATCTCATTTACATTACATGCATTGTGCCATATCTCATTTACATTACATGCATTGTGCTGTATCTCATTTACATTACATGCATTGTGCCGTCTCATTTACATCTCATTTACATTACATGCATTGTGCTGTTTATTACATGCATTGTGCTGTACATTTACATTACATTGTGCTGTGTCTCATTTACATTACATGCATTGTGCTGTATCTCATTTACATTACATGCATTGTGCCATATTGTGCTCATTTACATTACATGCATTGTGCTGTATCTCATTTACATTACATGCATTGTGCTGTATCTCATTTACATTACATGCATTGTGCCGTATCTCATTTACATTACATGCATTGTGCCGTATCTCATTTACATTACATGCATTGTGCCGTATCTCATTTACATTACATGCATTGTGCCGTATCTCATTTACATTACATGCATTGTGCTGTATCTCATTTATATTACATGCATTGTGCCGTATTGCATCATTGTGCTGTATCTCATTCACATTACATGCATTGTTCTATGTCTCATATACATAACATGCATTGTGCCGTATCTCATTTACATTACATGCATTGTGCTGTATCTCATTTACATTACATGCATTGTGCCGTATCTCATTTACATTACATGCATTGTGCTGTATCTCATTTACATTACATGCATTGTGCCGTATCTCATTTACATTACATGCATTGTGCTGTATCTCATTTACATTACATGCATTGTGCCATATCTCATTTACATTATATGCATTGTGCCATATCTCATTTACATTACATGCATTGTGCTGTATCTCATTTCATTACATGCATTGTGCTGTATCTCATTTACATTACATGCATTGTGCTGTATCTCATTTACATTACATGCATTGTGCTGTATCTCGTTTACATTACATGCATAATGCTGTATCTCATTTACAATACATGCATTGTTCTGTATCTCATTTACATTACATGCATTGTGCCGTATCTCATTTACATTACATGCATTGTGCTGTATCTCATTTACATTACATGCATTGTGCTGTATCTCATTTACATTACATGTATTGTGCTGTATCTCATTTACATTACATGCATTGTGCCGTATCTCAAGAAATGGTTATACAGTTCAATGAATACGTTCAATTTTACCCTATATAAAGAGAGGGTATTTTATGTCTGTCCGTACGTCGTACTTATGTTCTCGTGCGGGTCGTATTAAGCGTTTCGTGATAGCATTGTTACTATCATAACCGAATACGCAGGCGACGACCCCGTCATTGTAATTGTGTGTTCACTCGTTGTCGTCGTCGTCATGCACTGGGTAAGTTCAAGATTGTCAGTTCTCAGCTCAGTACTGGTCAGTTCTCATCAGTTGTTGGTCGCTTCGTGTCATCTGTAGCTGTCTAGCAGTACACTTATATATCATGCCTGTACATAGTTGTGTATAGAGTAGAAATAGAGAGAAAGAAGTTCCTGAAATTGACTTGTTCGGCGTTTCATTTACAAAGTTAAATTCTAAAATGAACCCATTCGGCACACACGGTACAGTATGGTATATGTGTTTATTCGAAAAGTCCACATTTGAGTACTTATGATAGTATAGGGCTATTGATGAGATGTAGGATTGTACATTGAAAAAGACCATTTTCTTGTTTGTGTATTCATACAATGTTATTCCAAAGAGGCATTAGTGATTCATACCTCTAATCGATCTCTCTACAAATAGTACTGTGAATTGGAACCAAACCCTTTCCTGGCTAGTTGTTGTATTCTTTGTTACTGAAATGTCAATGGGTCAGACAATGTCAATGTGTCAGACAATGTCAATGGGTCGGACAATTTTCTTTCAAAAAGTGTTTACTTTCCTCTGATAATTATTGTATTATTCGGTACTAATGGATGTGTTTTACCACAAACAATTCTTTTCTATGGATTTAGGATAACTTTCACTGATAATTTATGTTTGTTCCATCTGAATTGGTAATTGCTTCTGTGAACCCTTAGGTTTAGAGATAAAAAAAATCACTTGTGCCATAGAGTGTGTATTTGATCCTAAAATTGCACTATTAGTGTAAAAAAGTTGTCAAAGATGCTATTGACAGATAATCATGAATTGGTGATTTTGGTCAGTCCAACATTTCAAAGTCTATTCGCAGGCGTCTTTTGCTAAAAGTTATCTTGTCAGAAATATGCTTAAAGCGACACAGAAAGTCAAATGCATTTATGTATTAATTGTAATTGCTCAAAACCTGAAAGTTTTCTTGACAATTATCTAATGGGATCATTGCATTAATTTGTTTGTGTGCGACTCTTCAAGGTTAATTACTGGATTGATTATTGATTCATATGCTTTTTTCATTATGCTTATATCAGTCCCGATATCAGTATATGCATTGGGTGGTTCACTGTTTGAAAGTGTCATGAAAAATATTAAACAAAATTTGCCAAGTTTATCGCGAACTTATTCTTATGAATTATTATTGTTTAAATTAAACAGTGAAAACATGATTTGATTGGTGTCAATAATCTTTTTTATTCATTTGGCAAATCCTTATTTTCCCCGGCTCGTGCAGGTAAATATCTTTGGATGCATTAAAACTAGGTCAGCTAATGAGAGAGGAAAACACGTAATCTGTTCAAATTGTTTTTACATGCCCGTCCAGAATTTGTGGGGGTGGACTCAAAAGTGAGTGTGTGTGTGTTTCTTTGGGAGGGTCACAAAATTACGATAAGATGCAAAATGAATCACCATACAACAGTACACATTTTGGACAAAAAGTGGGGGTGGGGCAAGTGCTCCTTGCCCCCCAAATTCAGCTTACGCTCAAACCATAGGCCTTAGTGTAGGAACCGGGGACCAGAGGGCGTTCCCTCACTTTTCTAAAAAACTGACAAAAATTTCCCTTCTTAAAAATAAAAAAAAGCCCCTCAATTACTGTCTCCCCCCCCCCTCCTTGCCCACTTTCTTTCCGACACCCCCGGTCATGACCCCTATCCCTTGGATCTTATCACCACTGTATTATTCTTTCAAACATTGCCATATTATCAGTTTCATGCAAATCGAGGGACGGGACATGATTGATGCTCGGTTTGTTTCAAAAAATTTGCTTGCTCCCACCTGCCGAATACCTTATTCAGAGTTTGTACTTTTTATATCTTGAATTATTAGCCATTTAATTCCTTCCCAAACTTCCTTCAGAGAGAACTTATTCCATCATCTCATGGACAGTGTTGCGCACATGTTCATTAGAAAGTTCGTCTCAATTTAACTTTTAAGAAACTTTACTAAACAGTAACATATGCGTATGTGTAAACACTGATTTACTCGATTCGTGAACCGCGCAAGAAAATGTAGGCCAAAATAAATTGTAATAATTTGGAACAAAAACATTCAATTTTAATTATTTCTTACTGATTCTACTTTCTAAACAACTACTTTATCTACCTCTGCTCATTTTCATAAGTAAGGGAGAGGTCAATTAATTTGTTTGTTTAATAAGCATGGCCCGTTGTCCAGAAGGTCAACTCCTGGCGTATAAATACATGTAATAAGAGAAGTTTGTTTACGATGCGAATTGCGTCATGAGCTTGGAAACTTTATCGTGTAAGCAAGTGATGTAACTCAAAAGCGGAAGTACGAAATATGATCACCCGACCAAAATGATGTTAGTCGGGTGTTTGGGACACATTTTTCATGCGGTCTTAGGATCGTAGTGTATATCAATGAGGTACATCTGTATACAGAGAATAGGAGGCTAGTTATTGTAGACAAATCTATCGTTTACTCTTATCACAAGATCAATCTGATGTGAGCCATCAGAACCGCCTATGATTTTTGTATAATTAGAAAACCTTCAAAAGACACTACATGCACGGGTGGCTCACCATAGTGGCAAGGGGGTGCTTTTGCTCTCAGAGATTTTCTAGGCCTAATCATTGATTTTAGTATTGAATTATACGCATATTTAGAAAGATGTTCGTTCAATCATGTTTTGCCCTCCAACCAAATTCTCTTACACAGACGCCTGTGACACTGATAGGTAAATATTCTGAGTAGTTGTGGATGGGGGTGTTTGGAGATGAAAACAAAAACTGTTTTAACTTAAAACGATTTATACCCCCTGTGCATGGGAATCACGGTCCTGTAGAGATTTATTATGAGGAAGTCTTTGCATAAACTGATAAACCTAAACGATGAAATGTTTGTCGTTTTCTTTTAAACGGCAATGCCTGACCAAAAAATTGTGAATTGTGTTGTGTACAGGGGCGTAAATACCAGAGAAGTGAGAGGGGGGAGGGGTGGGTAAGATTTGTCAAAATTTGAGATTAGTCGGTAAATCTGATATCAGGTCGGTAAAAGGCCGGTTTTGTTTAATACGTTTTTCACAGAAAGGCAGTTTTTTCAAGTGGGATGCTAATTTGAGGCCGTCGGTAAATCTCCCCCCCCCCCCCAGTCAAAATGGTAATCTAACGCGCCTGGTTGTGTGGCTGCACGGTAGTTCTCAGCTCGTGATTCTTTATTAGAACGTGCCAGAAATGTTTGATTAGTTATTGTCTGTATGTTATATATTAAACTATACTAGTTGATATAGGCCCAGACTCTTTAGATTGGTTATGCTATCTCCTTCACGTCTGGGAACTTATTCATTTAGCACGTCGTGTGTCATGTTTTCCTCATTTCTCTTCGATAGCTCGTTCTTGACTTCTTTGTACAAGGATACGACATTTTACCGTTGCTGTTGTTTTTTACCGAGCAGTCCACGTATGTCCTACACCTTTCGTACATTTCTTGCAGTATTTCATGTTCTCTGAAAAACATGAAAGATATTATAATATAGTACCTCCAAAGGGGGAGGGAGGTGCATTACCCCGGGTTCGCGGTTTTAGGGAGCTCGGGTCGTAATCAGCCGTCAAAATTAAGAGCAGGAATGTGTATTCAAACGAAAAGGATGGGAGGGGAAAGGGGTGGTGGTGGCGAAAACTCACGCTTGACAATGGCGAAAACCAGGGGGCGGACTGGCCCTTCGATCGACCGATCTTGGATCGGTGAGCCACTGGCCCTCGAAATGGCCGTGGCCGGCCGTAGGCCGTTCAAACGGGCGCAGTATACAATGTGGGCAGGTCTTTACTTCCAAATTGGAGGTCGATGCACCTGGATCGGTGGAATGATATTTGCCAGTCCGCCCCTGGCGAAAATGGTGTCAAATTGGGGGAAAAAAGGTAATGCTCTTCCTTTCTTCTTCAGACTTTTCCGATATGAAGCCCTGGATTTTTAGTTTGCCCCAGGGTCCCAAGGTCCTCTCAGCCGCCCTGCATTCTTGCTTTGGTCTATGTACCTAATTTTGATATTTAGATTACACTAACGTAATACTATTATAATATGTTATTCTCCATTTTATCCATACAACGCCAGTCCTCCCCTCATTTCGATAGAATTTTGTCATTTGTTTTAAAGCGAAAAATTAAGAGTCAGACCTCACTTCTGTTGAATTTGTTTGATCTATCCCTGAGTTGCACATCAGAGTTATGCATGAGGCACGCATACATGCTATCATCGCTTAGAACATCAAGTGTACGTTCTGCGCGCGATATAGATGGTGCACTAAAAAGTGCATCAAAGATATTGTAGTCTCTTCGTTTGCGTTTTGTGCATTGAAGTTGTAGGTTCTTCTTGGTTGAAACTCGCCGGATGCAAGTTGTCCTTGATTAAACCACTGACATTAAAGGTTAAAATGAATTGTTCTACAAATTTCATGAAAACGATTATGTATTTATTAAATGCCAAATATCGTTTTAAAATGGACAGCTATACAATAAAAGTCAACGTTCTGATTGGTCATACTCAAATACCAACAAAAAAACGATAACCGCCCCGGAAGTGACTAGTAGGGCCTACAATGTACATACACTGCAGTACGTACTTAAAGGCCATCTATCGTGATTAAAATGTGGCAGCATACAAATTATTCCAAAACGATACTGAATGGCCTATCAATGTAAGTGCACACTTTACCATTGTGTTTCGACCAATCAAAATACAGGATTTGAATTTCATCTACCTCGTTTGTTAGAGACGACAACTGGCCTTTAATTAGAAACGATCCACAATCAGATGTAACGTGAAAGATATGAACATCTCAATTTTACGAATTGTTCTGAGAGGAGATTCCCCCTTTAACAGATTAAAATGTTTGGTATAGCCGTATACAATCATAGACTAAATCATGAAAGTATTATGAAGTTTCATATTTATCGATATTCAAAAAAATGATCATACTTTTTATTCAACAGGTACCAAGATTGTGAATTTCGAAGCAGAACATGGCAGGTATGGATTATAACTGTGCGTGAAAATGTTCGTTTATTTCATATCAGCATTTTACTGATGAGGATGGAACCACTTTTGCGAATCATAGAATAACAATTTAGGGGGAACATTTTCTGAATAACAATTGTTTGATCCTTCCGGCAGTCCAGGCTGGATATATTATGCAACCTGGAATTAAAACTGCAATTTAACCATCAAGATAAAAACTTAACTTCAGACACTTGAAATATGATTCGTGAGGAGCGATAGACATTAGGCAGATTCCTCCCATCTTCATAATAAATAATTCATTGATTAATTTCTCAGAAATCTTCGCCAGAAACTTTCAAATTGTAAAATTGAGTGTATTCTACTCTCGACTGTCATCGTGCACAACCCATTTGCCGAAATGTTAAAGAGATGAGCAGATCATATTAACAGGTTGCAGCAAGAGTTGCCATTTTGCTATAATGTATCAGATTTAAACGAACTTCAGTAAATACAATCGTTGTTCTTTTCAAATGAATGAGCTTAACAACTCCCTGCTCTTACAGGCTAGGGACGTCTGCACGCGTAAAGATCAGTGCCAATTCACCTGTCCGAAGGCCCAATAGTCCAAAGGTTCAATAGTCTGAAGATTAACCGTAACCCATAACCTTTGGACTACTGGGCCTTCAGACCAGTGGGCGGACATCAAAAGATCAAAGAGGACGAAACTCATTAAAGAGGGCACTTAAGTATGAAAATATGGTAAAAGATGTCGACTTCAAATGCACTTGGAATTTCTGGGAAGAAAATGAAGAGCATTCTTTTCATAACGAAAACATTGAGTATTCATATATAAGAAGGCTTTAGAGTATCCCAACCGGCAGGTTTATTGTCAGGGGCCTTTGTAATACCTTAAAAAACTTTCCAAGAAGGTTACTTCCCGCCCGTTGTCCGTACAATGTAGTGCATTTTCCCCCGTACGGTGGAGGGCAGGGGGTCGACCTCGTTGCCCCGCGTGCAGGCGTCTTTGTTAAAGACTGTACTTAACTTTCTTCTTAATTGGACATAACTTACTTTACAATTGAAGTAGATACTTTACTACTTAAATCTTCTATCGGCAGAAGTCCTTGTGACTGGCGGCAGCGGGTATATTGGAGCCCACGTTGTCAATGAATGCCTAAACGCAGGATATACCGTTAGAGCCACGGTACGTGATCCTAACAATCCACTTAAGGTAGATCCACTAAAGAAACTTGGAAAGGGTAGAGAAGATCGACTCAAAATCGTCAAAGCAGACTTATTTGATTCTCAAGTTTGGAAAGGGTAAGCAAAATTATATAGTCATAATTTCCTTAGAATAAAAAAAAGAAGATCATAAAATTATACCGCATGTTTAGGATTATGGCTATCAAAAATCATGTTATTTTTCAAAATATGCATTTTAGAGTGTATTAACAATTGGTTCCTTGAATATTTTCCTTGAATATGTTTCTTGAAAATTTGTAAATAGGATGAAAGGACATTGAAGTAAACTGATACTTTTTGAAGTAAACTTAAATTGAAGTAAACTCTTAGTTTGAGAGCTTGGAAGTTGGATGTCAGATGCCAATATAGATTCGAACTAAGACGGCTGTCACAAAGTGCCCTATAAAAACTAAGTGACAAGGTGAGATCTGTGGCTGTGAGCCTGAGTTAAACCCTGTTTGACAGAGACTGTGGATAAAAAAAATGAGGAGTTTGGAAGCAAGATATGCTATACGTCTCAGCTAATTGGAAACATCACTGGTACACGCCAGCTTCTACAGTGGACCTCCAACCTAGGACTGTGGAAAATGTCCAAAAACCGGTTTCTAATCCCCTGATCATAACCATATATAACATACATACTTAACATCGATTGATTTAGTAAATATATGTCGGACAATAATTTCAGTAACTGTCTAGTACATGCACGTAAATATAACAAAAATTGCTTCGCAGCCAATAAGACTTGACGATCAATCTTTCAGATAGGGGTTACTTGCCCCATCACTTAATTGCAAATATAGACCCTCGGTCAAATCCTCACTTACTTGCAAATATGTATTCTCGGTCAAATTCTGCGACATAATAAATCCCACTTTTATTTCTTCTTTTTATATAATATAACAAGCAAACGAACACACATACAAACGCACGCAGCTAAGTACATACCACGCAAAGCATCTCGCGGGAGTTCAAACTACATAATAACATCAATCAGAACTTCAGTCACGTCTCACATAGCAATGCATTGCAAATACGATAAGTTAACTTCTCAGGTCAGCAAAACACCCTAGTCACTCATCTAGTGAAATACGAAATATAACTTACAGGTCCAGGATCACCTCTTCCTCTCTACCTGGTCCTTTAGATAACACCACACTTAGTATAAATTACACGGGTTCCACAATTGAACACCTCTGGGCAAATTTGTATGAATGTACCTCCTCGAGGTTAACTCGCCAAGAACAGTACACTCCCCTCGTATAATGGAATATACTCTAACGTCCTGATGACGACGACGACGACGAGTGAACACACAATTACAATGACGGGGTGGTCACCTGCGTAATCGGTTATGATAGTAACAATGCTATCACGAAACGCTTAATACGACCTGGACGAGAAGACAGGTACGACGTACGGACAGACATAACATAACCAAGTCAATGTCCACGGCCTTTGATAACCAGTTGTGGTGCACTGACGTGTCTAACCAACCCAGGCTTGAACCCAGGGCCTCGTGGTCTGTAGACAGGTATGATAACCGCTACACCACAGTAGGTAGATGAGCGCCCTGATGCTGTTTACAATATACTTTATACTAGAATTTCCCGCTCAAACCCTGCCTGTGTTTAAGAGGAGTTACAATTTACGAAGCTACTAGATTACATAATGCCAACAACATAAACATATATACACTAGTTAAGTTTGAAGAGATATCTAGATATAAAACACATTCGTGACAACGGTATTTTCGCCGATGCATGTAACAACAATTTACTTCTGTTTCTGAGGGAAGGTCCCACGTAGCAAGGCACTGGCGGACCACAAACGGTCTGCCATATAGCTGTATAGTCGGTGGCCCGTTAGCGGTCACCGCCGATGAACATGATGTGGACAGTCGAATTTTTGTTCGTCGTTTCCCTGGTGGTCTCCCGGCCATCCGGCAGCCGGCCGCTGAAAGTGCTTGTTCACTGTTCCGCCCAATCACGCCAGCGGGCCACCGTTGGCATGCTTACTTCAAAAGTTTGCGTGAATATCTATGAATTCCTTTTATTTCAGACTGGTCGGAATGTGATTTGTTGTTAAGTTCACCTATTCGCCTTCTAAATGTAGATAATAAAAGATCAAAATGTAGGGAACAAATATAAGTAATAATCAATATCTTAATTTCCGACGGTCTACTTTACATTTTAAGTAAAATTAATACAAACTTGTTTAAAACCTTTTAGATTGATTAAAGGCTGCAAGTATGTGCTCCACGTAGCCTCTGTAGTGAATTTTGAAGCCAGTCGTGACGAAGAAGTGATTAAGACGTCCACAGAAGGAACAAGAAATGTTTTGAAGGGTGCTGTAGAAGCTGGGGGTGTGCAGAGGTTTGTGTTTACGAGCTCTGTCGCAGCGATTGGATGTAAGTACAACCAAGGAGGTATCACTTTGAAAAGGTACCATTGGTAGAACAAGGGAATTAATATGTGAGATTACACGTGGCTGGTACATTTGCATATTTAAAGTTTTTCTATATAAAGTGACCGCTTTGCGTCATGGCATAAAATGGCATCCGTCTAATCTTGTACAGTGGTAGTTTCACCACGAAATCTCTAATAAAATATCTTTCCAGATAAAAATCACTCTAATGTTAGAATAACCGTTCCCAGAATATGGAAGTTTGACACGATACCTAGCTGGATACGGTGAGAGATTGAGAACCGAAGAAGAAAATTCAATCTTAACATTCAAATATGTCATCTAATTAGTAATCACCCCAGCATTCACTAATGAGTTCAATAATAACTTGCTGTCCTTTATCTATTTATGGTGAAAAATTCAGATTTTGCGAAATATAAGGCAATCATATTGAATTAGCATATGTGGTTCACGAAAAAATAAAATTAATTTATGCGTCCACACAAAAGAGCATAGAAGGAAAAGACAACCTAAATGTTACTTTCTTTTTTAAAGATAATAGTAATGTAATGAGTATGTTGACTGATTGATAACAAAATAGTTTTTTGTGCAGCTAGAGCACCATTTTATATCATTCATGGATGCAAGAAATTCAAATGTGGTTTTATATGGGCCTTTTCACCATATTTTCTATTCATAAATTTAGTTGCAACAACGCACATATTAAGCGAAGACGACTGGGCGGAAGCAACACCTGGAAGTATTGAAGATGCGGCTTATGCAAGGGGTAAAACCATTGCTGAAAGAGACGTGTGGGACTTTGTCAAAGAATTACCAGGTGAATATTTACAAACAACATCTAGTTTTCGTAGAGGAATCTGCGACTTAGTCGTTGAGTCATTGAGTGGTCGATCGTATACCTTGATGGAAAGCTGTTTGAGATATAGCTTTTTATTGGACGAAGTGCGTTTAAACTTAGAAAAGAACTTCTGGAACTGAAAGGCGACTCCTTCCTGAAATGCAGACAATTACTAAATAAAGCTTAGGCGTAGTATGTACACCAAAATCAAATGGTCCAAAGGACGAACTTAATTGTAACAGGAACTATTCGAGGAAGGACAATATATATTATTAAAAGGTCAACAAACAAAAACAAATTTTACTGACATAGCTTTTACTATGCCAAAAGATTTACCACAAATTGGTTAATTTCGCGAACATTTTACCTGATTTTCGGGTAAATCTGAAAAGTGGAAGCATTGAAATCACACAAAATTTTAATTGAGATTTGTTGTTGTTGTTTTTGTATCTATACATTCCATTCAAAGTAGTATTATCATGGACCTTCTGATGTGGTAAAAGAATTTCCTTACTTCAAATTCGGTCTCAAACTTCACAATTTGTATTGTTTTTTGTGCAGAAGAAATTTGAAACAGTTGATTCTGAATCCTTCATTCGTGATTGGACCACCTTAAACCAATAAGTATTCATATTAACATGGATCATTTATGATCGTGCACATGCTTTCTTCGGTTCAAATTCGGTCTCAACTACTTACCAATTGTTGTTCTTTATTTTGTGCATTTAAATGAAAACAAATTTGAACTAGTTGTTCTGAATCCTTCATTCATGCTTGGGCCTCCGTTAACCATCATTAACATGGATCTTTTATGATCCTGAAAAGGTTTTCTTCGTTTCAAATTCTTTCTCAAAATCACAATTGTTGTTGGTCTTTATTTTGTGCATTTAGATGAAAACAAATTTGAACTAGTTGTTCTGAATCCATCATTTGTGTTTGGACCACCCTTAACCACTCAAAGTGGTGTTAGCATGGACATTGGAAAAAGTTTTCTCGATCCTGTTCCTATGGTGCCGAAGTTTATGTTTCCCTGCGTGGACGTGAGGGATGTGGCCGAAGCTCACGTGATTGCACTGACACGTGCGGAGGCAGCCGGTAAGTTTTTAGAGCAATAATGGATCTAATATCTTCATTCATTCAAGGAACATTGAGAATCTTAAAAAAGGATTACTTTATTGGTGAAGCATGTTTATCTTATATGAAAGAGAATTTTAATAGAAACAAAATGGTGAAGAAACTACTTCAATATCTTATTCTGTTAAGGACTGGAGATATCTTATATATCTTATTCCGTTAAGGACTGGAGATATTCAAGTTTAAAGCTCTGTCTTATCTGTGTACTCTGGAAGGTTGGCACCTTTATCCTCACATTCTTATCACTTGCTAGTGTGTTTTAAAGAAAATGTATTTAGCTTTTTCAATATTTATATTTCAGTTATTTTTCCTCAAAGTTTCTTCAGGTAATAAATTATAATTGCTCTTACTAGATTCTGTTTTATTGTATTCCTAACATATCCAATGTTTTTTTAGCCACAAAATCAGAATACATACGTTTCTACACAAATAATACCAAACTTCTTATCGAAATTAGATTTTTGAATGCTTGCTTTAACATTTTGTTTCTTTTGAAGTCCTCTTTTATATAAGGTGGACTTGCTTGACCCTTGAACCATAATCCTATAAGTTAAAGGAAAATTCCCGTGAATTTTCATATATGTTATGGAGGACTATTAGAGAAACAAATTCGTGTAAAAGTCATGGACAAGACAGACTGAGAAGTTAGATGAATGCTTTGCAGACGAGCTGTAGTAACAGAAGATCTGATTCCACTGAAATTCTTACCATGCATACCATGTATGCTTAAAAGATTATTCATGTGAATTTTTTATTCTCATATATATATATATATATGTATATATATATATATATATATATATATATATATATATATATATATATATATATATATATATATATATATATATATATATATATATATATATATATATTTATATATATATATATATATACTTATATATATATATATATATATATATATACATATATATACATATATATATATATTTATATATATATATATATATATATATATATATATATATATATATATATATATATATATATATATATATATATATATATATATATATATATATATATATATATATATATATATATATATATATATATATATGTATATATATATATATATATATATATATAAATGATTGGAAACATTTTCTGTTTATCATTGAGATCGGGTATAGCATACAATTGGCAAACACATGCTTTGCCCATCTGTTCATGTACCTTGCATTCTAAATAAAAAAATTAATAAAAAAAAATCATTTATAGAAGTACATAAAGAATTATCTTGGATCTGCAATTATGACATCACATTTTAACACGGTGACGTCACTTTTTAACACACTCGTGCAATCTTCAAAATGCAATAACTCCTACACGGACAAAGATATTAACATGATTTTTATATCAGATTGTTTCTTTAATAGTTCTCTATCAAAATGTGAAAATGAAAATCCACAGGAATATTCCTTAAGGACTTGATTTTTCATACAATAGCCACCATTTACCCACAATGCACCACCTCACTTCCCATGTACTTTGCATGTGTATAGACGAAATTCATATGGTTCTAGAAACTTTTACACACATTGAAACTGAAAGATGAAATAAAAGTGAATATCTTTAAATATCATACAAAACTCTAAAATAAAAAAAACGGGTTCAAGAAAAGTTTGCCATCTCGATTTCGAATAAATATTAATTAAGACGTTAAGCAAAATCTCCCTTTTGGATAATTGTAGATTTCTTCACTAAAAAAAATTTCATCAATCCCATCACTTTATGAATGGATTTTGAATAGAAAATTTCCTCCCATTTTTTTGCAAAATCTCATGGTTGATCATATTGTTAATTCTCAATTCGAGAACAAAACCTGGTGAATGTAAGCTTTTAGATGAGTCTATTCCTTGTTGTTCTAGTAATACTTTGTGATTCTTATAAAATATAATTAAGGTATCTCCGAAACTGTTAGGCAGTTAGGTAGATTTGTTTTTGTCAACAGCAGCATATGGCTTCGGGCCTATAGCACACATGCTATATGATTTGAAAAAAATTGCGCAACAATTATTTTACACCTTTGTTTTAGTGTCAAGAAATTGAAGGAAATTTCATTATGTGTAAAAATACTTCTTATTCAGCAACCGTGCATGATTACAATTTGTGAGATGGCTTGTTTTTTTAAAGTATATAGCTTTATGAACATTCATATTCATTTACTCTTATGATGGACAACTTTTGCAATTTTGCCTCATTGCTTTTAATAGTTTTAAAATTATACATTAAAATGTGTCACCAGCTTCGAAAATTTTTCAGCAGTTATGGTTTAACAATATAGAAAGACATGTATGCCAATGCATGCAAGCAAGATAACACATTATTTATCTATTAAGTATTGTAGAAAAAAATTATTTTTTTCTTCTAGTCTTTGCGTTTTGGTTTGATTGGGACATACACATAGGCCTACGGGAGGGAGGGAGGAAGGGAGGGGAGGGGGAGTGGGGTGGGGTTGCAACTCCCTAATTCGGGCAGCATATACGCAATTTTTCGGGCAGCTTTTTGACATTCTTTTGATAGATGGATAAACGTACAAAACAAGTGAAATTAATCAAATAAATTAATCATAAACGGTAGAATTAAAAATTCAGATTTTAACTTTTTTGATTCACTTTTGAAAACAGTAAAAAATAATCATGTTGGACAGGTGAGCCCGTGTTTATCATTTCCGACAAGTTTTGTTTCATGATATATGCATAAGGCGGCAATACTAAATTGTTTCAAAAATTGTTGCTGGCAGCATGCATTAACCATTTCATAATACGTGCGAATGAGTCTGATAAGGAAGTAACTCATCGGAACCACGAAACTTAACCTGTGCAAGAACGGCGAGCTGGCAGGCAGTACGTACCAGAAAATTTCAGAAAGCATAGAGCAGTCGAGCAGTGGCGTAGCTAAGGGGAGAGGGAGGGGGGAGGGGGGAGGGGAAGGGGCGATTCTCCCCTCTCCCTCCCAGGCCGGAAATTTACAAAAAATCAGGAAATTTGCACAACAGAAAATTCAGAATGTTGGATAGTTTTAGTAATTCTGATGAAAGCGATCGGTCTTTTAGAGTTCATTTGCACACCAGCCATCTTCAAAACTAATTTTTTAACTTAGGGTATTTAGCAATAGGCTAGCAAATTTCTCACTTATTTCTCAAAATTCCCAAAGTTTTTCCTCAAAATATCTAAAAGTTTTCTCAAACTGTTAAATATCCGAATTATTCTTCAAAATACCCAAAATTTTCTCTCAAAATATCTGAATTTTTTTTTTTAAATATTCGAATTTTCCCTCAAAATATCCGAATTTTCTCTCAAAATATCCGAATTTCTCATTTTTCCCCCCTGCAAAAAAAAAAAAACCTAGCTACGCCACTGCAGTCGAGTAACCATATCTGGGAATTTTCGGGCAAAAGTGCTCAGACCGCCCTCCCCATTAAGAAAATAGTCCCGTACGCCTATACAAAATTACTTCAGGATCAACTGTTCTCATTTAATTCCTATTTAAAAACCTGAGACAGACGACCAAAAGTAAAGCAGCTGGATAAGAAAATAAATTGTTAAGAAAGATGAGAAGATAAAAAAGATTTTGTAATTGATATAGTTTTTGCTTATTCATAATAAGACTGTTCTGTTTTATATCTTGTATCACATATGTGCGAATCCCTTAAGTTTATTAGTTTAAAACCCTTCTTTCCTCAAGTAAAATGTAAGATGTTTTTTTGTATTATGTAATTTATTTGTGAAGGGGCCAAATGGCCTAAAACGCAATAATTTGCATAATTGATTATATACTATTTTCTCCGCCTTTCTTAGGACAAAGGATATTAATCACCGACAAATCGTGGTGGTTTGCAGCCATCCGCGAATTTTTGAATGAAGAGTTCAGCCAACATGGTAAAAATGGTTATCCCATCTTTGTTCCATTATATGAAATAGAAGACATACCGATCTCACTTGTAAAAGTTTCTCTTTGCTTTTAAATGTATACTCCATCAATACAAAGGAGCATTTTGGAAATTATGTCACCTGATTATCTTCACATCTTCCCCTTTTTTAATCTTAAAAACGTACCAAAAATAAGAAATGCAATGAAAAAGTAAAACCACTCAAATAAGAGATGATAGCAGCACTGCTCCGACGTGAGGAGTTAACATGCTGTATGCCCGTCCAGTTAGAGAAATGTATGTTTATCCCAGTACGAAGGAAACAGGGCTGGTAGGGCCTTAACCCTTAACTTCCACTTTCTTGCTTCGCCCCCGCATGGTCAGATGGTCCGAAGCCGGAAGTGCTTGAGATGTCGCCTTTAAACGTAATTTACATTTACCATCCACAAGTTTAACATAAACTTTAAAAATTGCTCAGACGTCCTTCTTATCCGCCTTCACGATAGAAACCAAGGACACATACTTGCCCCGCATGCTCTATTGGCCTAATACGCCACTTAAAGGCCTACCTATATAGACCTAATGACTGAATGACTCGAGAAAGGATCTTCAAGCATTTCCTATAACTCTTTATTTTCAGGTTATCATCTATCTTCTCGAATAGTACCTCGCTGGTTATTGAGTGTGATCGTATTTTTATCTTCTGATGCAACTGCGAAAACGGGGCTCACTATGTGGAACAACCAAGCAAAATATGATAATTCAAAGGTATGAGTTTTGGCTATCATTGACCTCTTTATTTCCCCATGAACAGATGCACCTTGAATCACTTTTATTATTTTGTTTTCTTTTTAAATGTTGTATCATATAATATGGGCTTGGGCATACTTTCATTCATTTATTAATACCTGGGGTGCCTTCTTCATAGTATACGATCGAACACAATAAAAGTCAATAGACTTTTTCAAATCTGAATCAACAATTTCCGGAAAACTAATTTAAATACTGTCACATGGCTGAAATTGACCAATGATATGTGAATCTCATCGATCAATAAAATACTGGGGTATTTTTTCCCGTCTGCACAATTCACGCACGGTATGGGACCAATCGTATGAAAGATGTCCCTAAACAGCCAAACGTTACCCATACGTCCGTTATTCATGAAGGTAATACGCACGCGCTTGCTGTTTCCAAGTCAGCAAATACCGCTGATTAATTAGGCAACAAAGGAAAAATTCCCCCAGTAGTTGATTGGTCGAAGTCTTGAGTACTGAAGAAATCACGTTCGGATGAGCTCAACCCTTTGTTTTACATTGTATTACTGGTGGGTCAATTTTCATATGAACTAGAGGCAAACAATTTACTTTCAAGGGGCACTTTATCCAATTTTTTCATTAGTTAAAACTATAAAAAAAAAAGGTGGGTGGTCTCTTCCCAAAAAACCCCACCCAAGCGGCGCTACTTCCGCTTCAGGGATTCACCGTCTACCGTCTATTTCTGCCATCAATTGGCCCATACACCAGGAAAATTCCCTAAACAAAATCCCTGGTATAGCCTATAAGCTCGGGTTGAAAAGGTCTTTGGAATATTATATCAAATTTCAAGTACCCGGGTCGTAATTTAGAGTAGTATTGAAATAGATATTGAGTACCGTGGCATGCAAGAGAAGAATTCAATTATTCTGGAGACCCTATTGCATTACGCCTTCACTCTCTCGTCGAATTCTCCTTTAGTTGAAAATATATGTCACTTTTTGTTTGTCTTTTCAGATGAAAACTGTCCTTGGAATGAACCCCAGATGCTCCAAACAAGCGATCATTGATATGGCTTACGAACTCATTGAATGTGGATATGTTAACAAGAAAAGTACATATAAGGGACGGCCATCTTCATCCGCTGGAAAAGAAAATTAACGGCAATAAATTATCATAATAAGAGAAAGAAATGCCAAAATAACTATAAACACCTTTAACAAAAGTGTATTTCCGTACGAAAGAATCTTTACTTTATCCGAGTTTCTCACAAGCTCACAACCTGACAACCCACGTTTTAAAAGGAAGACACTTTAGTGACAAAAAATATTGCATGCAGTTTTGTTTTGTATGAAGCTTCAAAACTTGAATTTTCCAAAGGCGAGTTGAAACATAAAAAAGTAAATTAAAAATCATCAGTATCAAATCACCTGAGATTCATAAGTTTATCTAAACAAGTGGAAGAAGCGGATGGAAGGGTTGATGGTGGGAAGACAACCTTTACTCGGAGGCTCGGAACGGTGGAAGGTGTTTGAATTAAGGGACATCTTCTTCTGTTCGACTTCATTTGAAAGCTAACGTATTCATATAGTAACGAAGATCTGATTCCACTGAAATTCTTACCATGCATACCCAACATAAAAAATACCTCTCATCGATGCATGGTTGGCCCTCTCAAACAAAATCCTGGCTGAGCAAGTTTGATCCGAAATGAAAGAAATTTACCAAAAATTGAAGAAAAGTTACCGAAAATCGAATACAAATTGCCTTAAAATGAAGAAAATATTCTAAACATTGAAGAAAATTCAGAGAAAATTTATCAAAAATTGGATTAACAATGTCTCAAAATGAAGAAAAATTACCGAAAATGGAAAGAAATTTACCAAAAATCGAAAAACAATTACCTTGAAATGAAGGAAATCTTCCGACAATTGAAGAAAATTGCATGAAAATTAGGGAAAGTGCCGACATTTGAAAGAGAGTTCACAAACATTATATTGTCCCGAGCTGCCTAAAATTGAAGAAAATTGGCAAAAACCGTGACTAAGAATTATCTCATGGTAAAAAAACGTATCATCGGAAAAATCTCAGGGCCTTGGCCCCGCCCCCTCCATCGGGCTCCACCCCTGGCTACGCGCTAATAAGGATGTTAAACTGTTAAAAGTTTTCTACGCCAGTGCACCACAACTGGTTATCAAATATGTCAAAGGCCGTGGACATTGACTTGGTTGTCGATGTTATGTCTGTCCGTACGTCGTACATGTCTTCTCGTCCGGGTCGTATTGAGCGTTTCGTGATAGCATTGTTACTATCATAGCCGAATACGCAGGCGACGACCTCGTCAATGTAATTGTGTGTTCACTCGTCGTCGTCGTAGAAGTTTTCTTAGAAGAACTAGGCTACCCCACACATTCACTTTCTTAGCAATAAACTACTTAGAAGTACGTACGCGGAATAGCGAAATGGAATTTTCCATGATATCAATTTAGCAGTTCAGTCAATATATGGGCATGTACACGAGGTAGTAAGCAGGGAAAGGTAAATTTAACGTTATCACATATTCAGCTGATTACGACAGCAATTGGGAAAATAATTGTACTTTATGTTGGCATTTTACTGCCTCAAAAGTAACAGTGGAGACAATAGGCGCAGATCAAGGAGAGGGGCAAAGGAGAGATCGCTCCCCAGATGAAATGCTGGGAGCGAAAGTATCGTTTCGCCACCGCCACCCCCCCCCCCCTCCCTTACAAAAACAAATGGGTAGGCCCCCTGTATGAAAATTTTAAATGATGAAAATGAAATTGAAAGCAACCATTTTCAAACTAAAATCGGGTGTTGTATTCACACAGAAAGAGGTAAAATTGTGTAGTTTCCGGGGCTAGCTACGCCCATGGACTTCCAAATTCTGCATGTATGAATGTGATATATTTTTTTCATGGTTAAATGATCTATATTTGAGCTGCCACTGGCAGGGCGTCGGGAGGAAACGGAGGAGGAATTTCCCCTCAATAATTTTGATTAGTGTCACTTATTACTTATTTTGATGATGTTTTATGGTCTAAGGCCAGCCTCGACCTCCATTCAGGGGCTGCTGGCACCTCTTTTGGGGGGCAATTGGCTCACCGATCTAGGCTCGGTCAATCGGCAGGCCAATCTGCCACTGGAATTGGTGAGGGTGCATAGGCGTACGAGGCGGGGTGGTGGCAAAACATACCTATTCGGGCAAAACAGCTGGATATTTTCGGCAATAAAATGGACTTAATAAAGATGATAAAGGAATTATGAAGGTCTAACGAACTGATTTTGAAGAGTCATAATTCCATGGGTTTTTTTATCGGACATGTCGGATATCTTCAATTTTCGGGAAAATTTTCGAGGAGTTGTTTTTAATTTTTGTGAAATTTGCTTCAATTTTCGCGCAATTTCCGTCATTTTCGTGAAATTTGCTTCAATGTTCGTGCAATTTCCCCTCACTTTTGGGAAGCTTTGATAATTATTAAAAGAAACTATTGCATAGCTATAAAAGAAAATGATATGGAGAAAATAATTGATATTTTTGCCAGAACAATCGTAAACACAACTTCTTCGGGCAAAATTAAGACAATTCAAACGACTCCCATGCGTCTGTGGATGGGGTAGGAATTTTTTTTAGAAACTGCCGGGACCAACTGGCCAAAGAGGTGAAAAAAGGGTCATTGTCGAAGGCCGGGAAAAAGTCCCACATTTATGGAATTTTTACTTCCTTTGCCCTCCGGAAAAAAAAGTCTAGATTCGCTATTGCTCAAGTCCCCCCCCCCCCTCCCTCCCTCCCACAAATTCAGACATAAATATGCGCCCCTGGTGGAGACTCGGTCCTAATCTTCCTGTCAGTCTTGTGTGAAGCCGACTACGGCGTATTGCACACTAGTGAGCTGTGAGCATAGACCTACGTGAGGCTATTGTACACAGACAACAAGTTAACATAAAAAGGACCTTTAAGACAAGAGTCTGAATAACGTAAGAAGTTGTATTGATACTCACAGATCCTCTTCTGACTTTAGGATTCTCCTGGATTCTCTTCTGTCAGCTCAAAGTTTGTATTAATGCTGAATTTATCTTGTCTAGTTGGGTTAAACTGGATGCATTCTTTGTAATCATAGTATAGAGCTGGTTTTCCCAATGTCTGTATAGTCTTGCCTCAAATGTGGGTAGCCCTATTGATTTAGATTTTACTACAGAATTTGTTAAACTAATCCATATGTCTGTATGTCAACTGAGCGGTGCACAAAAAAGAATTTCCTGATATTAAGCCGTGGGCGGATTTTAAAGATTTTATTCTCATGTCCCCTAGTCGATGAATCCCCTTTGAGTTGTATGAAGTTTGACACTTCCGGATCATATTTTCAGGTTAAAATCTTAAATAGTTCAAACATGTCACCACGAACACGTCTGTAAGCTAAGGTAGGAAGACGAATTTCTGTAGCCATTGCGAATAATTTAAGTCCGACACTCCTGGTAGCTGTTTAGTAGCTCTACGTTGTACATTCTCTAGATGATCAATTTGCTTTGCTAAATAAGGACACCAAACCTGGTTTGCGTATTCTGAATGCGGTCTACCAAGGCAGTGTACAATAATTTAATGATGATATGTCCATATACTCCATTGTCCGCCGTATAAGCCCCATAATCGAGTAACCTTTGTTGACCTTTTCTGAGATATGCTTGTCGAAAGAAAGTTTGTTATCAATAGTAACTCCAATATCTGTTTCAAAATCTACATACTGTAGTACATTGTCATTCTCTTTTAATAGGGATGTTGACCGATTTTAGATTTACCTATCACTTTACATTTATCTGGGTGAAAACAAAGCAACCACTCATCTGTCCACTTTTGCATACTGTACGTGTCTTCTTGCAACTTGTCACAATCATCTGGTTTAAATATTGCTCTGAATACTTTGGTATCGTCTGCAAATAAGTTAATACCAGTAGCCAAGTGTGTTACACCAGGGAGGTCGTTAATATACAATACAAATAGGATAGGTCCTAGGACAGATATACCACTGGTCACATTCTTCCAAACTGAGTATTGCCCGTTCTCTGAAACTCTTTGCTTGCGGTCACGCCACTAGTATGAAGTATCTAATGATCTAAATTCTATTCTTTATGGCTTATAGCGCAATTTTGTTAAATTAATCAACTCAATTTAATCTACTTGTCTATTGATCTTAAGTGTGAATAGTAATGGCACTAACTTGCAATCATTTTTCATCAGTTCATAGCATAAGATGGTTTGGATCATGGAGGGGCCATAACATAACCAGATTACGGGTTAAGAAGGGTTAGTCACCCCATAAAAAGCCCAAACTAACACCACCACTACCACCACCACCACACAAAAAAAAAAAAAAAGACGCCCAGAGTTAGTATAGAACTTATCAATGTTGACTTTGAAATTGTGAACCGAATTGGAGCTAACTACCCACTCAGGCAAACCACTCCACTCATTAGCACTCTTTGCGAAAAGCTTAAACGCTGATTAGCTATCCGTTAGAATTCTTTGGTCAACTTCAAACTGTTACCACGTGTCACATGAGGATTAGCTGAAACATGCAAGAATTAACAGGAAGTCAAAGCATCACTACCAGATAGGAACTTAAAAACCTGAATCATATCGCCACGTATTCTTCTTAACTTAAGCGTGGTCAAACCAAGAATTCGCAACCTAGATTCATAAAAGAGATTCCTTACTTTGGATGGAAGTACATATCAGGTGAAAGTCTGTGATTGTCAGGTGGAGGGCAGGGAAGATATATGCCGTGGTGCAGGCATACTTGTGCAGGCATACTTGTGCAGGCATACTTGTGCAGGCATACTTGTGCAGGCATACTCGTGCAGGCATACTCGTGCAGGCATACTCGTGCAGGCATACTCGTGCAGGCATACTCGTGCAGGCATACTCGTGCAGGCATACTCGTGCAGGCATACTCGTGCAGGCATACTCGTGCAGGCATACTCATGCAGGCATACTTAATGGAAATTTTGAAACCTCCTACTGCGCCCAGGCTTTGTTATATAAGACAGGAAATTGACTTTTTAATCCTAGATTTTATTTGGAAAAGTAATTAGTTTCGTGCTACCAAAACTCTGGGCTAAGAACAAGAAAGAGAGCGTCACTTCGTAGCCGGTGAATTAATTGTTCGTTATTTCCTGTAGACCTGGAATAAAAGGTGAATGAAGTGCTGCCGGAAATAATATTATTTTCTTTATTTAAATGTTGGATAATTTTAAACCCTAAGGGTATGATGTTCATGCCATAGGCTAGTGAAAAATAGGCATAGAGATAATTCGACACGCTGCCTTATTTGCACGTTAGGCTAGGGATTGTATATTGCTTCCATACATTATAGCTATAACACTAGGCCTAAAATATAGGAAGTTGATTGCTTGAAATCGCAACCAAAGGGGTCATTATGATCACAGGTGTTCCTAGCGTTATGGCAACCTATATACTTAATACATATATATAAAAAGATATTCATTCTTCTTGCCATCAATCATGTTCATTCTCACTCACATTGTCACAACCTCGTCTTCCCTGTACTGTTCTTGTTAACATACACCTGAGTCTCTGACTCTCTAAACTTCTTGTATACGTCGCAACCTCATTCATCCCAGGCATCAAATTTGCCTCTAAACGCCCCAGGAACTGGTTACCATGTTTTGTTTGGCTCTAGTGATTATTCAAATCACTCACTTGCAACTTATCTTTGTATCGATGGGCAATTACATTCGTACAAATCAAGTTGGAAATTGACAAAATTCAACTCACGCAGGAGAAAATTACTCCTTTTACTCCTTACCCTTTCTGGTGATATTGAAAGCAATCCTGGACCCTCTCCAAAATATCCTTGCAAACAATGCAACAAATCTGTTAAAAATAACCAGAAAGGTATTTGTTGTGATGATTGTGACTCGTGGGTTCATAGTAAGTGTGCAGGCATTAGTAATGCAGCTTACAATACTCTTGCATCATCATCTGATGATTGGTTTTGTTTGGAATGTTTGGCACTTTGTGGCCTGTGTGGACTCCAGTGTAGGAGATCCGAAAAAGCAGTACAGTGTGACAATTGTGATCTATGGATCCACACTAAGTGCTGTAGCATTGACGACTCAAAATACAGCGATCTCATGCATTCTAGCTGTACTTGGGTGCGTGACACTTGTGACTTCATGAACTTCTCTGATTCTTTCTTCTCAACTAACAATTCCATCAACTGTACTAACTCATATGAGCCACTTCAAAATTCTTCTTCTGGCCTTGACTCGGGATCCAACCACCATCCTGATGTCAAATTGAAAACAAATTCCAAAAGGGAAAAAAGGAAGGTTCTAAAATTCTTCTTATCAACTTTCAGAGTGTTCGAAACAAGACGGCCTCCGTGGAAAGTCTTATCAAAGAAAAAGACCCAGATGTCATTATTGGCACTGAAACCTGGCTTAATTCCGAAATTACCAGCGCTGAAATTTTCCCGGACAACTATACAGTTGTTCACAAAGATAGAAATTCAAATACTTATGGTGGTGTACTACAGGCAATAAAAAATGACCTGGTTTTCACTGAGCTCACTAAATTAGACTCTGACTGTGAAATTATCTGGACCAAATTCCAATTTGGAAAAGAGCATGTATATAGGAACATTTTACAGACCCAGTCACAATGATCTCACTAGCCTACTTGAGTTGAAAAAATCCCTCCAAAAGCTTGGTAAAAATGCTGACAAAAACAATGTTATTCTTGCTGGTGATTTCAACCAACCTAATATTGACTGGAGTCAAAACATTATTTCAGGAACTAACGCTTCCTCCGAAGCAGCCAAAATTCTTCTTGAAGTGACCAATTCATTCAATCTCACTCAAATGGTGCAGTCACCCACCAGAGATAACAACATTCTTGATCTTGTTTTTACTAACAATTCACCAGCTGTTACCTCAGCTAATGTCATTCCCGTATAAGTGACCATGATATTGTTGAATTGACCCTAAATATCTCCCCTCCTCGTAAAAAGTTACCTAAACGTAAAATCTATTTAAAGAAAAAAGCTAACATAAAACGAATAAAAGAAGACCTGGCCAAATTTAAACTGCAATATTATACTCAATTCAATAACTCCATTGATGTTGATGAAAAATGGAATTTCTTTGAAGAAGAAATTAAATTGATTATTGATAAAAACACGCCTCACAAATTCACCTCAACTAAACTAAATCTGCCCTGGTTTACCCGTATCCAACGCCGTCTCTGCAGGAAAAAACATAAACTGTTTAAAAAAGCTAAGACTAATCAACAAGCCAATGACTGGACTACCTATAAAAGCTTTAGAAAGGCTGTCCATAAAAACTTCAAAGAAGCTAGAAACACCTTCATCTGTGATAAACTTAAAAACTCACTTAGCGAAAACCCAAAGGCATTCTGGTCCTATATCAAAAGATTAAGAAGTAACTCTGTAGGTGTGTCTGATCTACTAAATAACGGTAAACTTTGCAGTGACAGTAAAACTAAAGCTAACATTCTAAATGACCAGTTTTTCAGTGTTTTCACAGAAGAAAACACCTCCCAAATTCCTGTAGCGAAACCACTTACCAACAGCAAAATAAACCAACTTATAATTACCCCAGAAGGTGTCAAAAAAAAACTGCATAACCTAGACCCCAACAAAGCCTCAGGTCCTGACCAAATACCACCACGGTTTCTAAAAGCACACGCTGATGACCTCTATGAAATTCTAACTGATCTCTTTCAAAGCTCTGTCGATAATGGTACTATCCCTAACAAGTGGAAAGAAGCAAACATATGTAGCGTTTTTAAAAAAGGTGATAAACAAAACCCAGCTAATTATAGACCTATTTCCCTCACCTGCGTTTGTAGTAAAATTCTTGAGCATATAATCCACTCACATGTGATGAAATTCCTTGATGAGCATAATATCTTAACTGATTTACAACATGGCTTCCGTGCAAAAAGATCGACTGAAACACAACTCCTCTCAACAATAAATGATATCTCTAAACAAATTGACCAAAACAGTAACGTCTCTATGGCTATTCTTGACTTCTCAAAAGCCTTTGATAAAGTCCCCCACCAGCGTCTGTTATCCAAACTTTCCGCCTATGGCATTGATGGAAATCTTCTGGCCTGGTTTGCATCATTCCTCAACAACCGCATCCAGCGTGTTGTTTGCGATGGTGAAATCTCTGATTCTAAACAGGTTTTATCCGTGTACCACAAGGTACTGTCTTGGGTCCATTACTTTTCCCTCTTATATGTAAATGACATCCCTGATAATATAAACAGCACAGTCAGACTGTTTGCTGATGACTGCCTTGTGTACAGAACAATTGATAACCCCTCTGACCAACAAATCCTCCAAGATGATCTTAACAAACTTGGACAATGGCAAAACAAATGGCAAATGAATTTCAACCCCTCTAAATGCTACATCTTGTCAATTTCCTCTAAGAAATGCTTTAAATCACCTGTTTATACCTTATGCAACCAGCCACTAAAACATGTCAACTCCCACCCTTACCTAGGTGTTGAAATTGATAATAAACTTAGATGGGATAAACATATACATAACATAACCAAGAAAGCTAACTCTATACTTGGCCTATTAAAACGTAACCTCTCAAACTGTCCCACCGACGTTAAATCCACTGCTTATAAAGCTCTAGCCAGGCCAGTACTTGAGTACGCATCTGCAGTCTGGGACCCCCATCACCAGTGCGATGTGGATAAACTTGAATCTATTCAAAGGAGAGCAGCCAGGTTCTGTATGGCAGACTACTCTTTTAAATCTAGTGTAAAAAACATGCTTTATAAATTAGATTGGCCCCTGCTTAAAACAAGAAGATACAACACCCGGCTACATATGCTATATAAAATCAATAACAATCTTGTCGCCATCAATAAAGATGAACTTATCCCCACCGTCAGAACTAATACAAGAAATAATCATGACCTTAATTTCCAGGTTCCCTATGCTAAAAAGAATGTATATAAACACTCTTTCTTCCCTCACACACTTAAGGATTGGAATGCTTTACCATCAGACATTGTAAATGCACTAAGTCTCAACTGTTTCAAAGCTAAACTTACTAACACCTGTACTGCTAACTAGTTTTTTTAATATTTTTTACTCATACTTTTTACGCTCGGTTGGCGTTCATGTCCTCTTGAAGGATTTTTGCCGACTTAACCGATTCAGATTCAGGTCACTTTCTAACGCGACTTTCGAACCGTATATGAAAATTCCTTTTTTGACCACTCGTAAATCTTAATTACAATTATTTTGTTTTAACTCACATTTGCTAGAGACTCCCTTCTTCGTTTATAGGCCACAGTATTTTTTTTTTCTTTTTCTGATGAGATTTACAAATGATGAATTTTCCACCAACATTACTTACAGTCATAACAGTGTAAAACTAAGACCAACAATTTGCTGCAAACCAAAGAAACGTTGCGACGATGTCATGAAGAAGCAGCACTTCCATTAGTTTGCAGCAAATTGTCGGATTTTACACTGTAATGTTGGTAGAAAATCCATGGTTTGTACATTTCATCAGAAAAAAAGAACAAATACTGTGGCTTATAAACGAAGAAGGGAGTCTCCAGCAAATGTGAGTTGAGTTAAAAGATGTAATTAAGATTCGCGAGTGGTAAAAAAAAAGAAATTTTTAAATACGGTTCGAAAATCGCATTAGAAAGTGACGTACCTTTTTATATGTATGTATTATGTATATAGGTTGCCATCACGCTATTAACACCTGTGATTATGATTAGGTGTTAAGCTGCGTAGAAAAAAACCATAAATTTTGTTGAATTTTCATTCTTGTTTAAAAACTTGCATCCCCGATCACGAAACTCTTACAGTCTGAAAAATTGCAAGTTAAATTTGTTAACAAATCCATTCCCTGCAAAAAAAATATTGGAAACTTCCTTCTTGGGTGTAAAGTGTAAAATATGAAGCTATTCTGAAAGTCATAAATTATTAGACTTAAAATTAAAAACCACATGAAATAGCCTATCCAATCTAGAGCTCTGATATTTGAGCTACTATTACTCTAGTTATAGAATCATTTACTATCGTTCGGCTGTAATTTCTTTCACTTTTACCCGTTTCTGTATGCTGACATTGTAGGATTGCTGTTGTTTACTGATCTGTGGCATCACAAACGTTGTTGTTTTTTCCTATGCACGCCATTGGAGATATAAGACAACAAATTTTGTCTTAACTTTATTCAACTTTACACAACTTTCCTGAGAATATTCTTCACTAAAATAAAAAAGAAGAATTATCACTAGGTTCACAAGAATGTACTATTTATCTACAAAATCCTGCTGTTTAAAACTTACTTGGACATGGTAGAATTGATCTTTTTTTTGTGTCTTCTGTCACCGATGTGAACAGCTATTCAGCCATTTTATAACGAGCAGAACTAAATTTAGTTGATTATTCATGAGGTTAAAGCTTGATAAAAATGTTTACTTGTTGCTTGAATCTATTTAAATGTATATGAGTTGTTAGCCAATCAGCTGTTCGACAACCATAGAAGTAATATGACATCACCGTAAACAATTACAAGTGACAGAAACTTTGAAGATCCGACTGGGAAAAACTTTTTCGCCAAAACAAGCATAAATGATCTTCTAATTTTGAGCACTAAAACATTTCAAAGAACTATTTATGAGAATTAAAAGCAAGAAAGGTACATAATATGGTAAGATTGCAAGGTTGGATAAAACTTTTCGCCCAGTCAACCATGGGCCTAAGTTTGGTAGCCTTACATTCAACACACCTTCACATTTATGTACGGAAAGTGTAATAATCCACTGTACATGCCACCAGTATGTCAAAAAGTGTATTATGGGATATGACTAATAGTTACTTTTACTCCATAATATTATACCATAGTTTCAGGATTTAAGCATAGTATTATTTATAGAGTTAAAAAGTTATAGCCTACTTACTGTATATCTAAAAAAATGGGTCTTTTGCAACTATTCTCCAAATTAAGGCACTCTTTTGAAAATGAAATATTTTCTTCATTATTTCCAGAAAAGAACTGAAAACATTTGAATACTAGAATACCATGGTGTATTCTGACAAACTATTGTAATTTGTGCTAAATTATATTTTAGAAGATTAATAATGACCACTTCAAAATCCACTCGAAAGATCATGAAAAAAATTATTTTGCATTAATACTTTGTCAAGTCTTAGCTCCTAGTAGAAACATAACCCCAAAACCATTTTCCTGCTGGAATCAACCTTATCATGTGCTTTTTTAAAGTACTAAGTACTAGCTTTGTGCTAGGTGTCCCACATTGAAAACGTTTGACTTACCTCTGGGGTGTAAACAAACAAAAAATGCCAGAAAATTTTAATTTTTTTAATTTTGAAATACTAAGTAATGGACTTAAGATCTTTCTGCAGGGATCAAAATTTAAATTTTTTGCCACTTTCATGAAGCAGTACTTTCTCAAATAATGCTGAACAATCAAGATCAGATTTCGCTGTTTCAACGTTTTGCCAATAACTGGACAAATTTATTTCTTCAAAATGGGCTTCGGTAATTACAACTACAAAGTCTTTATTGGTTAATATGTGCAAATATGCTTGTCAGTTATTAGTATTGCATGTACAGTACATGATGTATCCTCCAGTTGCGTACAGTCATACACATGCAAGCAGCCCTGCATATGGGTATGCACGATTAATTGTGCTGGCAATTGCAGGCAAGGTGGGAATAGCTTCTTTCTTTCTGGAATAAATTCTTTTGGTGATAATCTTGTTTGACAACATGCACTTTCTTTTGCATCAGAATTCATGTTATTGGTCATTAATGCCACATGCCTGTGAAATAACACTGTTCCACTAAAACAGTGATGTTTGAAAATTTACTGTTCCTGCAAAAAAGCACTGTTCACAGAACAGTGGTAAATTTGACCCCTGCCCTGTTGCAGAATTTAACACCACCATGGGATTTTATTGAATCTAAAATACCTAAATACTAAATTTTAAGTTTGTAGCATGTTCATAACTAGAGTTATTAACAACATTCCAGACATGGGAATTTGCAGAAAAATTCAAAATGGCCACCATTTGTGATATTGGGACTTTCTTTTCCCAAATATTGCAGAGCTTCTAACCATGGTACTATGTAATTTCACACCAAATTTGAACAAAATCTGAGACAGTGGGTGTCAAAATCAATTTTTACTTGTTAAATTGGCATGAAATGACCCGATTACGCACATTTGAACAAGTTAATAAAAGTTTAGTGACCCTCTGCAAACAATAAAATTGATATTTATTTTCAAATTGTTAATATGTTAAATTAAATGGAAAGCATTTCTTGCGGTCGGGAATGTGGGTATCAATGACATAACGATAAAGTTCATGTGCGGCATCCAGCAAAGGGGAAAACAAACCTACACTCGTGTACATTTTAGTTAAATAAAGCATTTAGCTCAGCGAAAAAGTAGATTTTAACTTAATATTTTAAGATATTATTTTAATGAAATGTTGCTGCAAGAGTTCTTGTGCTGTTTGCCGCTCGAGTGAAAAGAGCAAGTACTCAAATCTGAATGTTATTTGCTGTTTTTTTAGAATTTCCCACCAGAAAAGCAAACCATCCTATCGCAAAGTGGATACAAACCTTGCTTTAGTGCATTTGCCTACGGATGAATTGTTTGTGTGGTGAAAACTAAAATTTACCTCATTTTCAACTTGTAATGCCAAATCTTTAATGTGAGTAAAATGCTGAACATACCTGTTCTGTTGATTGGTCCACAATTTATGAGACTTACTGTAAGTACCAATATTTTAGTTAATTTAATTTTCTACCAAATTTTGCATGCACATTCCCTTTTACTTATGCTGTGCTGATGTGCGAAGTCAATGATGACATGCGGACCTTGAGAATAGGGGTTATAAGTTTTTAGTGTTGTTACAATCAAATTTTTGTTATTTATTTGTATTCGTATTCAAAAACTCTCACAACCCTGGTCATGAAACTCATACAAATTGCAAGATAAATTTCTTAAGAACCCAGTCTATGCAAAAAAGATTAAATTTGAAAACTTTCCTCCTTCGGTGCAAAATCAGGGAAAATTTGAGACGATTTTGAGGACTCATGTGCCTTAAATTCAAAAAAGAAATGACAGTCATTTTTTTGAGCAAAATCAAGTTTAAGCAAGCTATTTGCCTTGAATCATGAAGAAATCTGAAATATGGGGTGAGAAAACCCTTCTAATATATGTTGGCTGTTATCTAAACATTTATTAATTATGAGCGATGAATTTGATAAAGGCTGCAAACAAATTAATAAAGCTTTGAAAAGAGCTTCAACTTTTCCCTGATTTTGCACCTAAAAATGAAAGTTTTAGAGCATTTGTTTTGTGCAGGAAATGGATTGTTATTAGTTAAGGAAATTATCTTGCAATGTTTACGAGTCATGACCAGTGACGCAAAAGTTTTTGAATAAAAATCAAAATTCAACCAAATCTGAGATTTTCCCTATGCAGTATGTTAATAACAGGTTGCCATTTCAAGTGTGGCCTATTCATTCAACATAATCCTGATACCTTTATAACATGGGTACTTTCTGTCATTCACAAATCTTTTCTAATTCTTAAAATGAGATGTCATTGTGATGTCATAGTCTATCCAAAAATGTTTCAAAGAAATGTTACCCTATGACCTCCCTATCATGGAAGGCTGCCTCTTTTCAAACAAATTTTATGAATGGGGATTTAGTCGTATGGAGCATATAGTCACTCAAATTTGTTTTACAATTGTGAAATAATGAGTAAGATTTTTTTCTGGTTATATGTGCTTTTTTTAAATACTTTTTACTTTCATTCATAAGTTGGGTTTATTTGTTTGTTTGATCAACCTGCACATCCTGTGCATTTTCCTGCTAATTGTTTCCTCAACACTAAGGAAATAAATATAATTACATCTTTTAAATACTGCATCTCTTAAAGAGTTCATTTGTATTCCAGACGTTGAAACCCATAACTTCATGATCTTCATCTTTTGTAAATAGTTTTCCTGTGTGTATCCTGCTGAAACACGAACCAGTATATTCCACAATAAATTTTGTGATCATAACCTATTGCTATCTGTGTGACTTAGTTTTGTTTTAGAAGCTACCACCTGTTGTAATCAACTTTGTTTTATTCTGGACTCTGATATTTATTCAACAATGCTACACCGCTGTTACACCTTTGTAATAAAACACCTGAATTGGGATAGTAAAGTGTAGGCACAAGATATGAAACCTTCCCACTCCCTCCTTACAGTTATCAAACAAAAACCGATATCTTTTCTTCAAAAACCATTACGTAATTGATAACGGGTTCTTAAGTCAAACGAAAGCACTACAGACTATGGTGAGTTTTCTTAAAGGAATATTCCCATGTTTTTTCATAGGAAAGAGAAAAATGTTAGAAACAATGTAGTACAAAAATCATGATTCCTACCAGGAGATATTCAAATTTTAAGGTTCACAAAAAAATGCTAATAATCGAATAGGAAAAGGCTCAGTATGACATCACAGCAAGACATTCTCCCACAAAGCTGATGTTTTTCATTCAATTCTATCTTTTTTTATTAGTAAAACCTGCTAAAAAAATAAATTGATGAAAGTTAGGTATTTATACATATTGCCAAATATACCCTACTTCAATAACTTTTAGAAAATTGCTTCTAATCATAGTACAGAAACAACCAATTAACATTCAAAGAAATACACAAACATTTGCAATGGAATTGCCTCCATCAAACAAAATTTCATCATGCTGTACAAAAACTTTAAAATGCACTGCAATTGGGAAATCTTTAAAAATCCATATCTCCTGAACGGAATATGATATCGACCTGATTTTTGTACCAAGTTGGCTCGAAAAGTATGCTCTTTCAAATAAAATTTGCCAAAAAACCATGGGAATATTACAAAATACCATGGAAATATTACACAAAAAAAAGGGAACATTCCTTCAAAAGTCATGCACAAGTTGATATTTGTCTTGTAATTTAGAGTAACTATTGTCAATATTTTTTTATGGGATATCCTATTCTTTTCAGCAGATTAAAGATTAATTTTGCAAACATTTATTTTGCTTCCAATATAAAACATTTGGACAAATAACGTAATCAACTTCCACTGAGAACTTCATTCACTAATAGAATTAACGGCTTGGTCCAGAACATGCATTTAATGCAAATGAGAGATATAGCGGTTCAGAGAATGAATCTTTTAAAATAAATCAATGGAGATATATTCTACAGTTTGTCTTATTGGTCTTTAGAACTAAGACACTTTCAGTTGATTTCTTTTTATGGTTGGCAGTGGATGTTCACCATATGTAAATCAGAAATGGATCATGACTTCTACTGTTTGGGTGGTTATAATAAGCGTGGGAAAACAGGAGTTCAGGGGAAGAAATATTTTATTTCTAAAAAATGGAAAACATGAGAAGAAAACAAATTTAATATTTATAAACTTCCAAGCTCTTTTGTCATTTAAAAAAAATTAAGGAGAAAAAGAATCCAATAAATACAAACAAATTAAAGCAAATGACAATTCATTGCACATTTTCTTCCACAATTTTTTGCGGGAAGATTAAGGACACATTTATTCAAACCACAGCAAATTTTGTCATTATTTCCAACTCCGAACTTTTGTATATTGGCCCAATTAGGATCCATCAAAAGAGTGGAAAAGAATGTACCAGTAGCAATATCTGGCATATAACTTTGAAAATAAAGTCTTACTTTGGTTTGTGCCATTTAGAATACATACAACTTTGATAGAATTGAGCCATCAAACATTATTGTTCTATATCTCCACTGAGAGCGACGTGACAACTGCTCCTATTCTCCTAAACTATTTTCGCTCCAATTTCTCTCCAATTTGCACCTTTTTGTTTTATAACTTCATTTTTGGATTTTCTTTTCGGTGGATGGGCTTTTATCCTCGGTGAGATCGTTTCTTTTCTTTTTTTCTATTATATTTTCCCTCGTTCTGTCCCGACTTTTCACGCCCTTCGTTACTAATACAGCGGTCCCCATATAGTGGTTCCGCGATTTTTTCTAGCTGCCTCGGGTCTCTCGGCCCTTGGTTTTTCTTTCATAATGACAAAGCGCCTATGCAGTGACCTTGACCTTGACCCCCTCCCCCCCGTGACCCACCTGCTACCATCATTGACCATTCTGCAACCCCAATCCCCAAAATCCTTATAATCCATGCCACCAACAAGCAGGAAAGCTTTAAAAAGTTTCTCCTTTCCTCATCCATAAAGCCCTCTTTGGCCTTGTCGGTACCCTCCCCAAAGTCTCTACCCTTAGATCCGGTGATCTCCTGGTGCACTGCACCAGGGACACACAAGCCACCACCCTCCTTTCCACCAAAACCCTATCCAACTCTGGTATCGACATCACAGTCACCCCCATCGTTCCCTAAACTCCAGCAAAGGCGTCATACGCACCAGCGATCTTGCGTACATGACCGATGACGACCTCCAAGAAGAACTAGCTAACCAACATGTAACCGAAGCCCGTCGTCTCGTTCTAAAGAGAGACTGAGCCAAACTCCCACCAACACCATATTTCTCACTTTACGCAACTCCAACTCTCCCCTCCCACATCATTGCCGGCTACCTGAGAATCCAGGTCGCCCCTTATATTCCTAACCCTTTACGTTGCTACAATTGTCAGAGGTATGGCCACGGGAAAAACTCCTGCCACAGCCAAGCGCTGTGGTAACTGCGAGCCCCGGACCATGACAACACCTCCTGCACCAACCCCACTCTGCACAAATTGTGACGGTAAACACCCAGCTAACCATCCCTCCTTCTCGAAAGACTGTCCCACCTGGCTTCAGGAAAAACAAATAACTAAACTTAAAACCCTTAACCCCAACATAACCTACCCTGAGGCCAGGAAACAATTCCTCGCTTCCCTTAACTCCAAGCCTTCCTACTCAAACGTAGTCTCCTCTAACTCTAATTCCGCCCCCCCAAACACAACTAACACAACAAAAACTAACTCCCATGGCCAAACCGACCTCACCTGGCTCTTCTTACCTAGTCCTAAGCCCATCACCATTTCCAACAACCCAATCACACCCAATACCCACACCACCTCCACCACCACTTCTCTCCTCAACCCCCCTTCCTACTCTAAAGCCCCTACCGCCCCCTACACCAACTCCACTAATACCTTCATACATCAAGCTAAAACCAGCCAAGCAAACAACCAACAAACCAACCAGCAAACAACCAACCAAAAAACAACCAATCAACAAACAACCTATCAACAAACAACCAATCAACAAACAACCCACCTCCCAAACCCACACTGAAGAGAGTATGGATTGTTCGATTACCGAACACACCGATCATACTTCTCGTCCAATTTTCAAAAACAATCGCTCCCAAAGAAACAAATCCAAAGAAAAAACAAGCGAACTCAGACCCAGCAGATCTTCCTCCAGATAACCCCCCGCCTCCTTTATGGCATACACCACAATCAATTACAATAACACCCACAACATCATACAATGGAACATTAGGAGCCTTAAGGCCAATTCTGAAGAAATCGACCTTCTGGCCTCCACCTTCAACCCGTCGTCTTCTGCCTACAAGAAACTTTCTTGAAAACCACCGACCATTACTCCCTTAACAACTTTGCTTGCTATCACAAACATCAAGTGGATGCTGACAGGGCCTGTGGTGGCGTCTCCATTCTCGTTAGACACGATATCCCACACAGCCCTGTTAGGTGTGCACACCGACCTTCAGGCCATCTGTATTTCTATCTCCCTCCACAAAACTTTCACTCTCTGCAATATCTATCTCCCTCCCAACACCAACATTCAACCAACCAGCCTTAACAACCTCATCTCTCAGCTTCCCACCCCTTCATCCTTCTTGGTGACTTCAACGCTCACAACCCTCTGTGGGGCTCTAATACCACCACCCCTAGAGGCAAGTTCATCAAAACGCTCTCCGTCAGCACAGCCTGTCCTTACTGAACACTAACTCCCGACCTACCTTCATCCTGCCACAGGCTCTCTCACCTGTATTGACCTGTCTATCTGTTCCCCTAACCTCCTCCCTGACTTTAGTTGGAGAGTCACTGCTGACCTCTGTGGTAGTGATCATTACCCTCTTCTTATACACTCCAATCTTCAAATCCCCACTGAGCACACCCCCAACTGGAACCTCGACAAGGCTGACTGGTCCCTTTTTGAAACCCTCTGTGACACACATCTCTCCCCCATCTTCTCGAGGATGAGGATCCCATGTCTAACTTCAGTAATATCCTTATCAACATCGCCACCTGCTCAATTCCCAAAACCTCCAAACCCCAAATCATCCCCCCAACCCCTGGTTCTCAGATGACTGCAAAACCGCCATCAAGAACAGGAAAAGAGCCCTCAGGAACTTTAAAACTAACCCGACCACCCATAACCTTAACCTCTTTCGCATCAGCCGTGCAAGGCCAGACGCACTATCAAGGACAGTAAAACCAACACTTGGAACAACTTTATCTCTTCTCTCACCACCAACACCCCACTAAGAAGATTTGGAGAATGGTTAACAGCTTCCACGGCAGAGTAGGCAAATCTTCCATCTCCCATCTCTCTTGGAATGGAGACCTTCTCACCGCAAAAAAAAGACATCGTTGACCACCTCGCCGCCTCTTTCAGCAACATCTCGGCCTCGACCAACTACTCCAATGCTTTCAAAATCAAAAAAGCTTGCGATGAAGCCCGGAGAATCACTTTTCCCTCTGACAACTCCGAGCTACAACACCCCTCTCACCCTTTCTGAATTAAACCAAGCCATCAGCGGCGCTGGCTGCACCTCCAAGGGCCCAGATAACATCCCCTATCAGTTTCTGAAACACCTCCCCATCAAAGCCACCACTACCCTACTCACCATCTTCAACCACATTTGGTCCTCACACTCCTTTCCCCCTATCTGGAGGACAGCTATTGTCATCCCGTCCTTAAACCGGGGAAGGATAGCACCGACCCCACCAGCTACCGACCCATCGCCCTTACTTGCTGTCTCTGTAAAATTATGGAAAAGATCATTAATCAGAGACTAAACTGGTTCCTCGAGACCAACAGAATCCTCTCTCCTCACCAAAGCGGCTTCCAAAACGTCGCAATACCTAGACCAGTTAATTACGCTCGACACCGCTATCCGGGAATCCTTTGCAAAAAGGAACACCTCATTGCCATATTTTTGACCTCGAGAAAGCTTTCGACACTACTTGGAAATACGGCATTACCGGAAACTTCACACCATTGGCCTCAGAGGCCACCTTCCCATCTTTATTCAAAACTTCCTCTCACCCAGGCAGTTCCAAGTTAGTATTGGCCACACCCTCTCCAAGCCGTACCCCAAGAAGAGGGCGTCCCCAAGGCAGCATCCTCTCCCCACTCTCTTCAACCTGAGCATTAATGACATCGGGAATGACCTTGGCCCCAGCATCAAACGTACCCTCTCGTGGATGACTTCACCATCTTCTACTCCTCCCCTAGCTTTCCTATTGTTGAAAATAGGCTTCAAACCAGCCTCAATCAGCTGCAAGTGTGGAGCAACAATAACGGTTTTAGATTCTCCAAAGACAAGACAGTCTGCATGCACTTTTGTCATTTCAACAACCTCCACCCCAACCCGAACTTTGTGCTCAATGGGAATCGCATCCCTAAAGTTGAAAACACAAAGTTCCTTGGTCTAACTCTAGACCCCAAGCTCACCTACAAGCCACACATCACCAACCTGAAACTAAAATGCAATAGCTCCCTCAACCTCCTCCGACTGCTCTCAACACTACTTGGGGAGCGAACCGCATGCTCTCCTCAAAATTTTCAGGCTCACCATTCGTGCCAAGCTTGACTATGGCAATATTGTTTACTGTGTCGCTCACAACTCATACCTCAACCACATTAACACCATCCAAAATGAAGCCCTCAGGCTTTGTCTAGAGCCTACAGGACCTCCCCAATCACTAGCCTTCATGTTGAAGCCAACCCCCTTTCTACTTAGATGTAAAAGCTTAGCCTCTCCTATGCTTTTAGAGTCCTCACCAACACCCAGAACCCTGTTTACAACCTCATTAGGTCCCCAATTTCTCCTCCCTCTTTGATAGGACTAAAACCCTATCGCCCCCTTCAGCTTACGCATTAAATCAGACCTCTTTCAACTTGGCATCAACCCGCCACTCTCGGCACCTATTCCTGGCCCACTTTTCCGCCTTGGGCCACCCCCTTCCTTCTGTCCACCTAGACCTCTCCACTTATAACAAAACTCAAACTCACCTAATCTCTTCATCAATCTCACAACCAAATCAAAGACCAACTCTCAAATTACACCTCCATCTATACTGATGGCTCCAAGGAAGGCAACAAGACAGCTGCTGCTGCCATCATCAAGACATCACCCTCAGTAGCAGACTTCCTGACCACTCATCCATCTTTTCAGCCGAGGCTAAGGCCATTCTCCTCGCCCTCAACTTTATTGAGTACTCTCCTCTTAGTCACTTTGCCATTTTCTCTGACTCAAAGGCTGTTCTTACTTCATTACTCAATCTTAAATGGGATAACCTCACCTGCCACCTCCTCCTCCGGAAACTCTTTTCTCCCACCCTCTGCAGGAAAAGTGTTCTTTTCTTCTGGATACCCAGCCATGTTGGCATCCCTGGCAATGACAGGGCTGATACAGCCGCTAAGCTTGCCCTTAACCTCCTCCCTTCCCCTTTTCCCAAAACCCTCTCTGACATCAAACCGCTTATCGCTTCTCTTGTTCGTGACCGCTGGCAAACCTTATGGAACTTCCAAATTGATAACAAACTCCATGTTATCCAGCCCACAATCCCGATCAAATCCACCATCAACAACCTTTCTCGTATCGACAACGTTCATATTACCCGTCTTAGAACAGGTCACACCCACCTCACTCACTCCCACCTCCTTATTGGTTCCCCCCAACCCCTCTGTAACAATTGCCACTGCATCCTTACAATCCAACACGTTCTCCTTGCTTGCCCCCTGTACAACCTTCCCAGAGCTTCTCTCGCTCCCCACAACTCAATTGCTGTGTTCTTCCAAAAAAATCCTCCAGATAAAATAGTCTCCTTCCTTCAGCATGCATCCCTCTACAACCATATTTAATCCTCCTCTTCCATCCCATCTCTACTCTGTTTTTAGTTTTACCCATGCACCTCTCTCGATCACAGCTTTCTGGCTTTTGTTCTTGAATTTCTCTCATTCTTCTCCTGGTCTCTTTCCTTACTACCTCTAAAATGATCTGACCTCTCAGGCACAATTTGACCTTCGTTGTCGTGGTGCCGTTAAGACCTCATCAAACAAACAAACAAACTATATTTCGAATAGCTTGAAAATCTCTCAGACAAAACTTTCCAAAATGTTAAGACAAAATCAAATGACATGGTCATTATTTCATAGAAGAATCTTCACCAAAGTTGTTGCTGACTTCGTCAATGCCCTCGCGCTATCTGTAATCATGTCAATTAGATATGTCATAACATCATTGATTGTTGGTTTTTACGGGATTCATTTTGGCACCTGCGTCATTCTATGTCAGCCGTAACCAAATGGTCCAGCTGAATATATATGCCATCTTCATTGGACCTCCTTCAACTGGTAATTCGCAAGAATAAAAGATTTTTATCATTAAATTACATGTACATGTATGCCTATATTTGACAAGATAGACAACTGAAAGATTTCTGAATATGTTATAACATTTGTGGCTGAACCACAGTGATAGCAAAGGGTAGTAATAAATCTTTTCATTTGAATGTTTCTTATCTATTCAAATTTTCTGAAGAACCCTTATATTTTTTTCTTGCTAGATGAGTGGTGGAAGGGGTCATGCAAGAGATCAAGGTCCCCTAGAATGTAAGGTGTATGTGGGCAACCTTGGAAGCCAAGCCAATCGTTATGAATTGGAAGATGCATTTAAAGTATATGGACCATTGAGGAATGTCTGGGTGGCCAGGAATCCTCCAGGATTTGCGTTCATACAGTATGAAGATAAGTATGATGCAGAAGATGCAGTAAAGTACCTGAACAACAAGTAAGTAGTGCATGTTGCTAGTATGTAATAACATAGTCACTAACACTAGTATGATGGTCAGCTATACAGATGAGTACCCATCATACACACAAATGTTACTGGATGCATAACTTTCAAAAGGCTACTGGAATCAGTTGAGAATAGAAGGAAACTACCCTACACACTTGATTTATACTGTATGTCTTATAAAGGATACATGATGATGTGACTTGCATGCTTTTCCTACATTTATTTTTGAAAATATAACAAACTTTTCATCAATTATATCATTCAGTCTTTTGCATATTTTTGGTATATATTGTGCAGCTGTTTATGTAAAATAGTCAAGTGGGAGGTTGCCCTTACCCCCTGAGTATTAGTTTTTGATAGCAAAAAAGGGAAAATAGTTTGCTGAAAGTTGGTGCTCATTTGCTGATTTGATTCTCGAGGTTGGATTCCGCAGTACGGTTTTGCCAAGTTGGAGGGGAAACTTTATCATTACAGTCAATGGGATATTTTTTATTAATACTTTGTGTTGCCTCAGCCAGTCAGCAAAAATTAATGGTACTAATATATTTTGGAAACTATTATCTGATACACAACATTTGTGAAGAAAAATAAATTATGTGCAGTATTTGTTGAAAAATGACAAAAAATAGGTTTTTCTCCCATTGGCTGTAATGATAACTGAGAGTTTTTTTTTTTTCTTTGACTGAAGTTTGAGATTGTCAAAGAAGCAGTGTTACGTCTCTGTACACCACAACATTCTCGAATGTCTGACCTCGAGAATTCTTGTATGCAACCTGTTCAGGCCACTTATTTCCATTAACACTGCCTTCTTATTGTGCAAGAATATATATATGCAAGCATCCAAAATATCTTCATTTCCAATCATTTCCACTAAGAGGATGAGTTGATATAAATAACATATCTCATCCTTCTTAGGATGTGCATCACATCAGTATATTAAGAATTAGTCTCTAGTATTCTTCCTTCAAGAACATAACACTCTTGTGGGATTTGCACACAGATAATCTTGAATGCTGAGAATGCGAGGTTTTCGATAGAAATTAATAGTTATGTTACATCTACACTTTCAAGGTATTAAAAGTTTCAGACCCATGTCCAAGAAAGATGTTTAAACAACATATTGTCCATATTGTAGGATAAAAATGTCTGAATTATCCTAGGATTTACCCACCTTAAGAGTGGAGAATTCCTGGTCCATATTGTAGGATAAAAATGTCTGAATTACCCTAGGATTTACCCACCTTGAGAGTGGAGAATTCCTGGTCCATATTTTTGGATAAAAATTGTCTGAATTACTTAAGGATTTACCCACCTTAAGAGTGGAGATTCCCTGGTCCATATTTGAGGATAAAAATGTCTGCATTATCCTAGGATTAACCCACCTTAAGAGTGAAGAATTCCTGGTCCATATTGTAAGGATAAATATGTCTGAATTACCCTAGGATTTACACACCTTAAGAGTGGAGAATTCCTGGTCCATATTGTAGGATAAATATGTCTGAATTACCCTAGGATTTACCCACCTTAAGAGTGGAGAATTCCTGGTCCATATTTTTTGGTAAAAATTGTCTGAATTACCCTAGGATTTACCCACCTTAAAAGTGAATAATTCCTGGTCCATATTTTAGGATAAAAATTGTCTGATTTACCCTAGGATTTACCCACCTTAAGAGTGGATAATTCCTGGTCCATATTGTAGGATACAAATGTCTGATTTACCCTAGGATTTACCCACCTTAAGAGTGGAGAATTCCTGGTCCATATTTTTTGGTAAAAATTGTCTGAATTATTCTAGGATTTACCCATCTTAAAAGTGGAGAATTTCTGGTCCATATTTTAGGATGAAAATTGTCTGATTTACCCTAGGATTTACCCACCTTAAGAGGGGATAATTCCTGGTCCATATTGTAGGATAAAAATGTCTGAATTACCCTAGGAGTGGTGAATTCCTAATCCATATTTAGGATAAAAATTGTCTGAATTACTCTAGGATTTACCCACTTTAAGAGTGGAGAATTCCTGCCTCGTATGTGTATATATTTTATAAGACAGAATGGATAGAGAATGTTCTTGATGGTTTTTCAGTCACCTGATGAATTACATTAAATCATAACAAGTATTTGATGTGTGTTTTCCCTTAAAAGATGGAAATGCTTACAATTTACAAAGAATAACACACATGATATACCATCAGTTTATCATAGGAATCTGTCGGAGGTAAATAGATTCCTGCACTTTGTCAAAACTGGTTTTTCTGATTTGTAGAATGGTTTGTGGTCGAAGAGTTCAAGTTGATCTTTCAAGTGGTGAATCTAGAAGAGGAGGCTTCAGAGGGGGTCCTGGTGGCGGAGGAGGATCGAGAGGAAGGCGTGATATATCAGATGAACGTTGCTATGAATGTGGCAAGAGGGGTCACTTTGCTCGTGACTGCTTTGGCCGTCGTGACGGTTATAGTAGCCGCAGAAGATCAAGGTAAGCACATTGGCTAGCTGTGTTTTTACTTGTATGTCCAGTTTTGATATTCATGGTAAATGCCAAAATTGGGAGATAAAATACAAGATTTTTTTGGGGGTGTCATATTTGCATTTTTGTCAAGGACGTTCTATATTTGGTTTGGGAATCATTGGATGTCCTATCTTTTCTTTTTGTTTGATAAAACTACAAATATTAGAGTAGTACTTGAATATTTGAGATAAAAGATCAATGGCTCAATCCAAATGGTGAAAGAAAAAAAATGAAGAGATTAATTAAGCTTTAAATGAAAGACTTTTCAAGACGTTTCTGGAACATTATGAATAAAGGAAAATCATAGTTGTTGCTGAATGCTTATAAACTTAGAAAGAAGAGTCCATTAAAGCTTCAAACCTGAGAACCTAATTAAAATCTTGCAGAAATTTCTTCTATTCCAGAAATGGTTAGATCTTGACTTTTTGCTTAAAATGTCTTAATCATTATGATACATAGAATCAGAGATAAATAAACCTCTCTTACCATATCGTGAACATTTTCATGTACCACTGCAGCAAAGATCCAATTTAAGCTTTAAGAGGAAGGGGGTGGGGTTTCAATTTATTACCAGGAGGAGGGAGGTCATAATAAATGACCTGGAGAAGGGGACATGGATATCGTATGAAAGTCCAGTATATATGCATGGTAGATCTAATTGAACTATACTATGATGTGAACGATCCAATGAAGGAGGCTGCCTCATTTCACTTTTTTTGTTTTAATATTTATCATTTTCTCTCATATTTACAAATATTCTTTTGACAATCTTGAAATTCTCTCCCATATTTACAAATATTCTTTTGACAATCTTGAAATTCTCTCTCATATTTACAAATATTCTTTTGACAATCTTGAAATTCTCTCTCATATTTACAAATATTCTTTTGACAATCTTGAAATTCTCTCTCATATTTACAAATATTCTTTTGACAATTTTGAAATTCTCTCTCATATTTACAAATATTCTTTTGACAATCAATAAATTCTCTCTCATATTTACAAATATTCTTTTGACAATCTTTAAATTCTCTCTCATATTTACAAATATTCTTTTGACAATCTTTAAATTCTCTCTCATATTTACAAATATTTTTTGACAATTTTTAAATTCTCTCTCATATTTACAAATATTTTTTTGACAATTTTTAAATTCTCTAGCATATTTACAAATATTCTTTTGACAATCTCAAAATTGTTAATGCACACCCTTGCAAAATAAAGTACAACACTTCATTAAATCTTTATAGTTATTCTCCTTATATTATAGTCTTTTAAATTCCATTTCACTTTTGTTGCTCCAGACTGAAATATAGCGCTACAAATATAGCACCACAAATATAGCACCACAAATGTAAAAGTTTTGTTCAGTGTGATTGAGTTTTTGGTTGATACGAAACCAGTCAATCCATGTATGTTTGATAGGGTGCTCTATAGTCCTAATGTTGTATGAGATTTATGTAAAGAGATTTCAAATTTCACTTGGTTGCACTTCCATCTAAATTAGCTGTACATATTCAACTTTATGAACATTGAGAAAATTGTTCTTTAACTTAGCTTAACATGCAAGTTCTGTTTCAATGCACACTTCAGATGATGTAATATGGTTATTAATCTATGTATAAAAAGTACTAAGATTAATATTACGTATGTAAAATAGAAAACAAAGTTGGAAGTTCGCACATATTTGGGACACCACTTAAATGTTTATGTACAATGTATGATTTGACTAATATTCTAAACTGTTAAAAAAAAAAAAAAAATCTTTATTAGAAGAAATTGTAAGAACCTGTACGAAAACGATGAGTTGAATTCTCCCAGTCTAACGCATTTTCCGAAATCAATTTTTCAGGGTGTTATTCAGTAACGTCATGGTCGATTTCACCCGTGCAGCTTGATCATCCCTCATTGCACCTCTCACTTTTGTCACCACTGTTTGGCGATAAGTACGTTCAGTTGGCATGACGAGATCAACATGATAAAAAGCCTCATCAAGAGTCATCATGTATGAGCAACATGATCATCTTGCGTCTTGCACACCATGTTAAATTCTTCAGGCTGCCGTGTCAACTCTTCCACAAAATTCTCGGCTTTCAAATGTTTAGTTTTGTTCAGAAGAGTTTCCAGGCTCAGCATCATTTAAAAACATCTTTTAAAACATTAAAATTTGGATGTTTCTCTCATTTCTTTGATGAATTAAGAGCTGGCATTGATGCAGCTTTGAGGTAAACAGTGGATAAGTCTTTCAAGTAATAATTTTTCTCACAGTAGGGTTGCTAAAGTATGAAATTTCAGGAATATCAGTTACTCAAAAAAACAAATGAAATGCTTTGCCCGAATAACATCTTAATGGGGAAATGTGTTTGGCTTTCAAATTTTGAAAGTGATTGGTATGCAAAGCTCTCTAATCTTGATGTTAAATGAAATATATAAAATTTATGGAAAAAGAAATCAAATCATTTGAAAGAACAAAATACCTTAAGAAAAGTGTTCAAAAGTCTCGCCAAAATTCCAGTCTATAGCAGTGTAGAAACCAGTGATAAACAAAAAGACTGATCGAAGTTGACACTAGACTTCAAAATCGTCAAACGTTTGTGGTTTGCTGCTAATAAGAGAACTATCCTCATCAGCTTGTAAACAGTCAACAAGCCTCAGTTCACACCTAGCACAGCTGTCGTCAAACCCTCCCTAGACGTCAAGCTGTTGGTTTGCTCACCTTGTCTTTAGTATGGTGGCAGCATTTAAACAGTTCAACATGACATCTCTCTGATCCTTACAACTAAATTCCCATCATTTTAAAGGTATATAACGCTTATAGTCATAGTGTTAGCCACTGGTAATTTTAAGCAGGGCATTTACAAGCAAAGATGTTAATTTGATTTGATTACAGCTGCGCTTAGAAGTATTGAGCTTGATCCCAAGATTTGTGTTTCAATTCGAAAATTGTTTTTATTTGTCCGTTTGGAAGGCAAAAAAACTGAAAAGAACTTTTTTTTTTCTTTCCTGTGATTTTGATCATTGGATCAACAAAATATAGTGAGGAATTCTTTTTGTTTTTGATGTACCCTTAAATGGGAGAAACAGCATCACTTTTTAAAGTTTTATATTTAATTTGGAAAGTACCTCTAATTAAAATATGCAGAAAAACCAGTATCAAAGACTTTATTCAAAGGCTATTGTACTTATAATTTAAAACTCTTTCTAATAGGCTCTTAAACTCAAGATGTCTGTAGACTGTTAAGGTCAGAAAAGGAATTGTTTCAATCAGTTTAATATTGCTCGTTTAGTTCATGAAATAGTGATAAATATCACTGTATGAGATTCAGATACAGAAGCTCCTGCTTTCATCTCAAATTCTTATTGTATATGTTGAGTATTTATGCACAAAAGGAATACAAAAAGAAAAGAGATACATAGGCTTGTTTAAAAAGCGAAATGCACAGAGAGAAAGCTCATAATATTCTGCATCTGTGAAGGTTCTGATAATTAAAACATTTGAACATATTTGCATGTTGTATACTAAATATATTGCGTGTTGTTTACAAATTCAGGTCTCGATCAAAGTCCAAGAGCCGTTCGCGGAGTCCAAGACGTTCCCGTTCCAGGTCCAGATCTCCCAAAGCAAGATCTCCCAAAGCGCGATCTCCCAAAGCAAGAAGCCCCAGTAAAAGCAGAAGGTGAGTTCATACATGTTGGCTTAGAATGATCTATAAGGAATATTCCCATAAATACCATTTTCATATATGGTAGAGAACTATCAAAGAAACAAATTGGGAACAAACCATGTTGATAAATCTTATTCTGTTTATTGCATTTGATTTCAACGGTGTGTTGAAAAAAGAATTTGAGCTGATTGAAGACATTAAAGATCTATGGACAGGTAGCAACACTTTGATCTTAATTGGAAGAAAGTAACCCATGAAAATAGGCTGTAACCCATGAAAGTAGGCTAGTACCCGTGAAAATATGCTGTAATTGTGAAAATATGCTGTAACCCGTGAAAGTATGCTGTAACCCGTGAAAATAGGCTGTAACCCATGAATATAGGCTGTAACCTGTGAAAATAGGCTATAACCCATGAAAATAGGCTATAACCCGTAAAAATTGGCTGTAACCTGTGAAAATAGGCTGTAGCCCGTGAAAATAGGCTATAACCAGTGATAGTAGGCTGTAACCCATGAAAATAGGCTGTAACCATGAAAATAGGCTGTAACCCATGAAAATAGGCTATATCCCATGAAAATAGGCTGTAACCCATAGAAATAGGCTGTAACCCATGAAAATAGGCTATAACCCATGAAAATTGGCTGTAACCCATAAAAATAGGCTGTAACCCATGAAAATAGGCTATAACCCATGAAAATAGCAAAAATCTTATCAAATTTAGTCGAAATTCAACTATTTCACAGCATTTTGAAGTTCAACGCCTTATAACAAGTTATGCAAATTTTATAGAAATTCTGTCACATTGACACTGGAAAACCGATGAATTTCCTTATGTCAACTTATTAGTTTATCAATCCTTCACCATTGCTATTTTATTGGGAGAGGTTGAATATGACGTTTTGAATCTCCAACATACCCCCAATCAAGAAACACAACTGCCGCTGAACGTCAACATGACAAGACGCAACACAGCAGTGCACTTTATTTCATTCAAATTAACCTTTACCATTCAACTTTTTTTATAAATTTTCGTTCATTTATGTTTTTCTGAGGATCTTTTATATCTGTGACTAAGGTTTCCCAATTTCTCTATTGGAATTTTGGTGAGATCTTTCTGATTTCTTTGTTCTCCCGCCTACACCCATCGTTAGCTTAGCCTAACACACATCGCACCGGAGCCTGCTGTCTTGCATGGGCAGCTCCCGGGCTTCTCCTCCATCTATCTCCCATTTCGCCCTGTTTCTCCACTTTGTACCCTTATTTTCACCCCTCCCTGCTACCCCCTTTTCACCCCCTTCCTATTTTTGTTGTCTTCTGTAACATATTTTTTACCCTCAACTTCTCTTTTGTTTCAATCATCATGGAAACATCAGACCTCACTCTCCCCTCAAGCTTCAGTACCCACTCAGAAATAAACCCTTCATCATAACAAGTGACTTCAATGCTCATAATCCCCTATGGGGCTCCTCTTCGAAAACCTTCTGATTCACCACAACCTCTGCCTCCTCCTCCACCTATTTACACCCACGTACTGGCACTTTTACCAGCCTCGACCTCTCCATCTGGCACCCCTCCCTCTTTGTCAGTTTATCAGACTAGAGAGTTCACCCTTCGCTCTGTGGGAGCGACCATTTCCCCATCCTCATCTCCACCCTTCCCCCTCGACACGCCCTTTCCCTAAAAACTGGAGATTCCAGCACGCAGACTGGGGTCTCAATTCCACTCTTTGTAATCTCCATCGCCAATGACATCCTTTTCTCCAACAATCCTGTATCTCTCTTCACTTCCAAGATCCTGGAAGTTGCCAACTTCTCTATCTCCATTTCTACCTTCACTTAAGAGAACTTCAAGCCCTGGTTCACCACTGACTGCAAAAAAGCAATCTTGCTCAAGAACAAAGCCCTCCGTCTTCTTCAAAATCCACCCATCTCCCCAAAACCTGGATAACTTTTGCATTCTCAGAGTCAAGGCCAAGAAGACATCAAACTCAGCAAAATGATCTCCTGGGAAACATATTTTTTATCCTTGGATTTCCAGACCACCCCTCCAAGGTCTGGAACATGATCCGTGACTTCAAAGGGAAAAGCTCCAAAATCACCGACCTTAATGACATCTCCGACTGCCTAGCATCCACTTTCGCCAAAAACCTCCTCAAATGAGAGTCTTTCCCACTTCTTTCATAACTGGAAAATTGAGGCTGAGAAGAACCTTTTCATCTTCCAGTCAAACAATTAAAAAAAACTACAACCTTCCATTTACTTACTTCGAGCTCTCCTCCGCCATCAAGAAATCTGGGCCCTCCTCCCAAAGCCCGGACAGCATCCACTATAATCTCCTCAAAAACCTCCCCAGGACTTCCCTTGACATCCTCTGAAAATTTATAATCACCTATGGTCTTCCAAATCTTTCCCTGTTACTTGGAGAGAGGCCATAATCACTCCCATCCTTGAGCCTAACAAAGACAGGTCCATTCCCACCATTACCGGCCCATAGCTCTCACTTCCTGTCTCTGCTAGATTATGGAACGTAGGGTCAACTACAGGCTCTGATGACCTTGAGAAGAACTCCATCCTTTTTCCCTCTCAAAATGATTTCAGGAGAAACTGATACTGCCTGGACCATGTTTTCAAACTTGACATCTATGTACGTTAAGCCTTCATCAGGAATCACCACTCCTTCTCCATCTTGGTTGACCTCGAAAAGGCCTTCGACACCACCTGGCGGTACGGTATCCTCAAGGACCTCCACTCCTCCAGCCTCAGAGGCCTCTTCCCAGGGGACCTTCATCCAGAAATTTCAGGGTACGCATTGGTAACACCTACTCCCAAAGGTATACCCGACACCTGGGTGTCCCCCAAGGCAGTATCCTCTCCCCCACTCTCTTCGTCCTCAAAATCAACAGCATCACCAAGGCCCTTGCCCCCCCTTCCCCCCCCCCCTCTCTCTCCCAACATCAATTGCTCCATCTATGTCGACGATTTTGCTATCTTCTCGTCCTCCCCATGCTTCCAAACTCAAAAATAACCTCCAACACTGCGTGGACAGCTTAGCTCACTGGAGCGACTCACAACGGCTTCAACTTCTCAACAGATACAAATGTTCTCATCCACTTCAACAACAGCAACTCCTTCTTTCTTCGCCCTAGCCTCCGTCTCCAAGATTACAGTATCTCTAGTAAAGACAGTTCTCGCTTCCTTGGAATCTCTCGATTGTAAGCTCACCCATCTTCTTCATATCAACACTCTCAAAACCAACTGTCACAAAATCCTCAGGGTCCTCTCCAGCACTGACTGGGGAGCCAATCGTCTCACCCCACTCACCTTATACCATTCCCTCCTCAGGTCCAAGCTGGACTACGGCAGTTTCATCTATGCCTCCACCCACAAACTTTACTTGAGGCACCTCAAGGTTACTGAAAACACTGCCCTAAGGCTCTGCTTTAGTGCCACCCATACCACCCTCATCACCAGTCTTTACTAAGAGCAAGTGAACTTAGGTGCACCAGGACCGGCCTCTCCTTCGCATCCTCACTGATCCGTAGAACCCTTGCTTCCATTCACTATCCCTCCTTCACCAACCTCTTGAACCTCAGCAAACGCATCCCCCCACCTTTCAGGATCTGGATGCACTCTCACTTCACCAAAGCCAACATCGGCATTTTCTTGATTGCCAGGCACACTATCCCTCCCACACCCACCTTTGTTATCAATCCCCCAAGGTTTTCCTTGGCCTTTCCTCCTACACGAACGCTCTCCACAACCCAGCCTTCTTTCGCTCAAAATACTGCCAACTCAGTAGACATTTCCACTTCTCTTTCCTCTTCACTAATGGCTCCACATAGGGAGGGTCCTCTGCAGTCGCCACCACCTGTACCGGCCTCTCCCTCTCCTCAAGGTTGTTAGATGGAGCCTCGATCTATTCTGCTGAAGCAAAGGCCATCCTCCTGGCCTTAAACTTTGTTGAACTCTCCTTCCGCCCCTGCTTCATCATCTTCTCCAACTCTAAATCCGTCCTCACTGGCATCTTCAACATGCTCTGGTCCAATCCACTCATCCTACAATTCCTCAATAAACTTCACGCTCTTTTCTCTTTACAGTATTTTTTTTTTTTTAAATTCTGGCTCCCAACCATGTCGGCATTCCCGGCAACTAGAGAGCCGGCAACAATGCTGTCAAATCACATCTCTGCTTATCCTATCCTACACTCAGACCTCCGTTTCTCCACTTCCAGTTACCTCAGTAAGACCTGGCAAGACTCCTGGAATCTCGAGACCAGTAACAAACTTCACACCTTTAAACCCAAAGTCGGGACCAATGCCCCCTGCACAGTCACAACCGCAGGGAGGACGTTATCATCCGCCTCGGCCACACCTTTTCTCACCTACTTTCCGGCTCTCTCTGTCCTACATGCAACACTGATCTCTCAATCAAGCATATCCTCTTAACCTGTCCCATATACATGAACGCCAGATCACACCTCTCCCCCTCCATCTCAATTTCTGATCTTTTTAAGAACAATACTACCACCAACTTCATTATCTTTCTCCGCAACAGCAATCTATTCCACCTGATCTAAACCTCCCTTTCCTTCCCTTCTCTGCCTTACCTTCCTCATCTCTGACTGTTGCGGTGCCGTTGAACATCAACAGCAATCAATATTTAGCAGGAGAAGAGTCTGGTAATTTTCAGTGACTGAACTTTAGGACAGAAATTTAAAGAGTTCTTTTAAAGATTTTGAGCTGCCCTCTCTTTTATACACCACAATTTTGACATAAATACAAAATTCTTCAAACTTTGTTCAGAATATAAAGCTTTTCGTGCTGCATATAAAATCTGTACCTGTCTTTATACCTCTAAGGTGGGAAATAATTTATTATTTGGATCATTACTCATCAATTCATTGATGAAATATTGATAAATAGCACTGTATGAGATTGCCAGGTAAAGAAGCAACTGGTTTCATCTCATATTGTTATATGTAATTATGCACAAAAAGAAAGCAGGATGTGAGTTCATTAAAGGAATATTCCTATGAAATTACATTGATCATATATTTAATATTTTCATATTATGTTGAAGAGGACTACCAACGAAAGAAGTTGGTGAACAAACAATGTCCATATCTTATTTGATTAGGGAGTTTTGCTCTTCAAAGAGTGTGTTGAAAGTAACCTGAAGTGTGATGTCATAATTTGAAGATCCAAGATAATGTATGTATTTCAAGATAATGTATTTTTTTTATGTATTTTAAGATAATGTATTTCTTTATGTATTTCTATAAACTTAACTTAACCTACAAGCCCGGACAAAAGTACTTGGCACTTTTTTCCTTCTTTTCTCTTCAATGTTGCAGATATATGACGATAACCTTTGCTTGCAAATTGCATTGCAACATTAAATAGGGCTGGAAGGGAAAAAAAGTACCAAGGCTTTGTCCCTGATTGTAGGTATAATATAATTAAAAATTAATGTTATGGCATGGCCCAACTTAAGGAATGCAAAGTCCTTTGCCTTGTGCATTAAATCCATAGATAAACATGATGCCAACACATGAATCTTTTTATAAAATTACTGTATTAGATTGTTTAAAATGCATAATAAACAACAAAAAAGAATGAAAAACGAAAAAACTTTACATGATTATTTTCACTCTTATTAAGAAATTCTTTTGTGGCAAAAATGGACGAAACCAAATAATCAAGGTCGTGCGTTACTGGGATTTAATGCACTGGGCATGACATTGCAAATACTCGAGAAATTTCAGAAACGAATGTTAAGTCAACATTTCTATGTATTTTATTTTCAGTCGCTCAGGCTCTCGCAGTCAAGATTAAAAGGGATAGGAATACTAACTGCAGGTGCAAGATGTTTCTCTCATGATGTTATGTCCAGATCTACACTTTATAATGTTTCTCTCATGATGTTATGTCCAGATCTACACTTTATAATGTTTCTCTTATGATGTTATGTCCAGATCTACACTTTATAATGTTTCTCTCATGATGTTATGTCCAGATCTACACTTTATAATGTTTCTCTCATGATGTTATGTCTAGATCTACACTTTATGATAAGTTTCATGTCTATTTTGTTTGCTGCTCGTGCAGTAATCGAACTAAGAATTTAATATACCATGTACAATTTGCAGCATAGGAGTTTCTTAAAAAAAAGATGTCCATATTTTTGTTTTTTGGTGGAGTATGGTTTGATGGGGCAAAGAATTACTGGCGCGCTCGGGTAGCGAAACCAGTAATTAAAGATCCATGAACAGGTGGTAACTTAAACTTAATTGGAAGGAAACACATTATCAACTGTGGATATTAAAGGTTCATCAACGTTTAGATATTTACCACAAGACAGCATGAGTTTAAAGGCCTTTTTATAATAAATTATGCATATTCTATAGAAATACAGAGGAAAGCTATGAAATGTCTTTATGTTAACCTAACATTCTTCAATCCTTCACCAATGTTATTTGAATGGGAATAGTTGCAAATACCTTCAATCAAACTTTTGTTAATTTTTTCGTGGACTAATTTAGCACTTCCCTCGCTGCGCATAACTCAGTAGCCGAGCTCTTCCAAAAAAATCCTCCGGATAAAATTATCTCATAACTTCATCATGCTTCCCTCAACAACCATATCTAGGCCTACTTCCCCACCCCCCCTCTACATTATTTTTTCACCCATACACCTCCTCTCTCGATCCCAGCTTCCTGGCTTTATAGTTCTCGTGTTTCTCCCAATCTCCCCCTGTTTGCTCTCCTTCCTACCTCTGGAATGATCTAACCTCTCAGGCACAATTTGACCCTTGCGGTTAAACTCTCATCAAACAAACAAATTAATTTAGTGGATGAATTAAAAGAATTACATAGAAGATTATAAACTGTTGTTCTCTTTTATATACATCACAACTTTGGCATATTCTTCCAATTTGGATAGCCGTAACTTTGTAACATGCTTTTTATGTAATTTGAAGATTGCTCTGTCCAGAATTTCAAGCTCTTTTCGGTGAACTTGAGAAGTGTCGTGTGAATAATGGCCCTACTATTATCTGCGCTATATTTGAAACCGATTAATTGGGTGCTAATGATTCCAAAGTACAGAACCTGTGTGAAAATTTTGTTTGAGAAGAGCTACACATTTCTGCACAACTTTTAGATCATATTCATTGGGTACTAATGATTCTATAGATTATCAGATCATGGCGTTGAGTCTTTTGTAAATAAAGTGTGTAAGTTGAGTTGAAAAATTGGGTTTGTATTATTTTGAAGCACTGTCAGCTCATGATTCTGCTAAAAAATGCATCACAATTAAGTCTTTGAAAAGAAAAACGCATTAAGTGTAAAATTGGTTTTGAAAAAAAAAAATGCAAAAAAACAATTGTCAAAACAGATTCATCAGTTCTTGTGGATTTATAAGAAGGAATTTTTTTGAAGGTGGGTTTATTTTTTACCAACACCTCACATTTTTTTGTGGTTTTATTTTTATATTAAAAGTAAAATCTTAAAAGAACCTAACGACTGAAATCAAAATAGATGTGTGGTGCACTACCTAAAAACAACAGTGTTGAAACAAAGGCTGCACTTTCCAAAACATCACATTTATAGACAACAGATACTTGTTTACATGTCTCATAATCAAGATGTTTTTTATGTGGTGTATATTGTTTCTTTAAAAAGGATGGTTTGACAGAAAGGGATCTGGAATTAAGGACGGGTATTTGCCGAATTCCAATAATGCTACGTCTAGCTTATACCCATTTCCATTGCAGTTTTAATCTGTTTTAGTCAGTTTTTTTTTTTTAGTAATCCTAGTTTTTACATTCCCATATTGGTATGCTCAGTCGTGGCCGAGTAAAGCCCTTAATTGGAGAAGATATACATTTAATTGATTTTGCCTGCTCTCCTTAAGGATCTTGAAAAATTTCAGTTAAATTTCAGATTAAATTATCGTTAGTGTTCAAGCAGACAAATAAAATTAATGGTGGTAGCTCACACACAAATTGTAGATAAATTTGTCGTGAAAATTGGTTTTCTGTAGTTTGCTTTGCTGTTGAAGATAATGCGTGTATTTTGGAGTCACACTTAAGTAAATGTTTTGTCTCCTGTATTCTTTTTTCATTTTCTTGTGTGTATCATATTTTACTCGTTATTATTAATTATATCAAGAGAGAAAGCCATATAGTTCGGTTTATATTGCTTTACCATTCCAAGTTTGTGATACTGGTGCTAAATTGATATGGAAGTAGGGCCATTCCAGTCTATCACACACACAGTAGCTGGAAAATGACCCATCCACAGATTTTGGTCTGTCTGTCCACGCTGCATGATCATATATTCTGCATGCATAAAAGGATTGGTAGAACTTGGATGAAGGAAGTAAATTGTTAGTTAAGTGTGTTTTGATGTTTAAACACAGTAACTGATAGATCCTATTGTAAGGTTGATTGATTTTACACAACAGAATTTCCCCCCATATTCATGCAGTATTTAGTATTGCTGGTTTGTATACCTCAAGAGAATAGTAGGCTCATGATGGGAATCAAAAGTTCAAATCATAGCACTTTTTTTTCCTTGTCACCATTCGTTGTGTAATTTCTTTGTGTAATTTCAATTGTAAATTTTAATTCACCAGTTTGATTTTCCATGAAAATTAAATGCTCATTGATCTCATATGTTTAGTTTTGCATAAAACGGTTAAAGGAGCACTAGACGAAAAGTGAGGGGCGTATTAATTAAACTGCTTATCCAGCTCGCAACAGTATAGCAAATTTCTGGTTAATATGAATATTCAAGTAATCTGTGCCCTCACGTCATCTGTGGGCTATGGAGGCATGAAGTTTATTAATCTTTTGTGGATGATATATCTGTGAAATTTGCACAAAAAATCGGTCTAATGCTCCTTTAAGCTGTATTTGTTTTCTAATGAAGTAAATGTTTGTACCATCAACTTTTTTAATACTAAATGAGAATTCTTAATATCATGTTTTACTTTTTTTTCTTTAAGTGTTTTACTGTATCATCATTTTATTTTGTAATACTAAATGAAATTTCTTTTTGTCGTGTTTTTAATTATGTTTTATTCTTGTAAGTTTTTTCTTGATCGTTTATTTTGATCATTGTGATAAATTTATCATCAATCAGCAGCTAATGTAATTGTGTCCCTGCAAACACACTGGAGTGTTCATGGGCAAAGGGACTTCCACCACATTAAACTATTGGTGGAGGGGTAAGAACTGAAAAATTTGAAAACAAAGTTCATTGACTTCTTGCAAGAAGTGGATGTTCACTAAAGGAAGGTATGAACATGCATTGTACTTGCAACCCCTATTTTAACTTTTTTTAAATGGATTAGTTCAGTGGTCAAGCAAGTTAATCTTCGTTGCCATGGTGCCGTTAAGCCCTCATCAGACAAACAAACAATCTTATACAACTTTAATCTTATTCTGTTTAGGAGTTATTCAATTTAAAAGATTTTATTGTGTTGAAAAGTCACAAGTGTTCAGTCTTACAGGTCAAAGACAAATGTATTGGATTTCTAAAAATAAAAAATAAAAATTTCCTTGATTTAAAGTGAAGGTACGTGAACATGTACACTGAATTGTTTTCAACTCTGGTGATATCTTTGAAATATAATAAATCCTTAATGGAAGAGGAGATCAACATGGTTTGTACACCAATTTGTTTCTTTAAATAGTTCTCTTATCATAAAAATGAAATTTCACAAGATAATTTTTAAAAACTACTGAATAAAATAATATATCCAATTAGTTTGTAGTATTTTTAGCCTCCAATATATCAAATATTTCTGAGCACTGAACTGATCCTTAAAAAATTCATGAAAAACAAAACATCAATTAAGGATCTCTCTTTGCTTGATATATTTTGAAAGCAATACAACTTCTATGAGACAGCGGTGGAAAAAAAGTACTTCATTTTCGTCATGATACAATCAAACAATAAGATACATCTCATAAATATTCATCTTATTATTGCTCAAACATGAGTACAATACGTACAAGCTAATCTCTTGCTTATTTAGTACTGGTGCAACAATTAGTATTAGTGTACTACAAACTTTGGATTTTAATTCCCATCATGGATCATATGGGATGACAAGGCCTTCAAAACCAGTAAGCTGGATACCATCGCAACAAATGCATGGACAGAGTTGACCTTCGGACCGAAACTTTGCACCATTCATTTTTTTTTTTAATTTTGAGAAGTGGAGGTGTAAAATGAACCAACTTTGAGCCCTGGCTCACATCGATAGTAACAAATTAAGAGTACCAAAGGGGTGGGGTCACTTTTCCTGGGGAAAATGACCAAAAATATTACCTGGAGAAAATGACCAGAAATATTACCTGGAGAAAATCACCAGAAATATTACCTGGGGTTACAAGCCAAAAATTACACCGATAAATTGTTTTCAACAAACTTTGCGGCGCATCTGGATACCTGTTAACTGTAGCTTTCTGAGATTTACAGTTTGTCAAGTAATTTCCCTTTGTTTATTTCTCAATTTTACCTACCTGTCAACCATGAATGTAAACTGCTAAGGGGGATGTTTCCAGCATGCTTCCTACACCTCTGGTTATCATAATTAAGTCTTAAATCACCCCACAAATGTAAACAACAAAATACTGCACATGAGGAAAATGACACAAACTAAATGGTACATACTCAATGCATGTAAGATACCTGAAATTATGCAAATTTTTCATTAAAAAATATGAATATATGTGTACATAAAACATGAATAAGTATAATGAATATTCTATATGCATAGAATACTCATTATACATATTCATGTTTTATGTACACATATATTCATATTTTTTAATGAAAAATACCATTAATTTTGTTACCTATATAGATACCTATACATACATGAAACAAATTGCATCATTTGCAAGTAGGTCTTACATGGAGTATATCCCAACTAAATATAGGTAGTGTCACTCACCCATCAATTGTAATAAATATCTCATGAGAACCTTATTTTCACAAAATGGTAAAACCCTAATCCCAGTGATGAAAGAAATTTTTGGAAAGGATTTTGAAATCGTGACAGAACTAAAAGTAACTTATGAGGGCTTTAATTTCATTTATCCGAGTATTGCATACTTAGGAATCACATTTTAAGTTGTTTATAATTATTTTACATAAACAGCGAGGAAGGTACCCAAGAATTCCAAATGTGCATTTTTGTGGAGTAAATAAATATGAGTAAAATGAAGCTTCAGGATTGGGATTCAGAAGGCAAACTAAACTGATTATGGCATATAAATGGCAAACTTATATTATGATTTTCATTTCTTAAAATACAGTGAAAATGAACGACCCATAAAATAGCATTTTTGTAGTGGGAAGATACATGAAAACTGTATGACAGAAAAGAAGGATGAGGATGGTGATAATGCCATATGGAGGAGTTTAAACCAATTGCAAATGGCCATAACTAAGTAATCAAATTTTTATTTCAGTATACAAACCTTTCTGGCTTTCACTCACATATATTTGAAATATACAATATATCTTATGATAACCTTCAAGAAATAAGAAAAACAACATTTTTTTCTTTAAAAGTAAATTATAGTAACTTATAATAATCACAGTACTCTTCTTTTTGCAAAACTTATTTTGCTGAGCTTATAATTGAAACTTTATTCAAGTATTAAAGATAGACAAAGTTATAGAAAAATAAAAAAGGGAAATTTACAACATAACAGCTCACTAACACAGCAGCTCCATAGACATGTAAATTTAAGAAAATGGGAGACTTTTACATATATTGGAGGAAAATGAAAGTAGACATTTTTGGTTGATGGTGGATTTACAAAATGAAAATCTTTATCCTTTTTAAAGACTACACAATTGCACTTTTCACAAAATTCCAAAGCTTTGCCCAAAATGTTACAAACGAAAGAAAAATATAAACACCTTTTTAAAAGTATATACACACTCATTGGGCCGTACCTATTTACATTTTTTGCACATTTCAAAATTAAAGTACACAAGCAAAATAAAGCAATATCATCTTTACATCTATGTACACATGAACAAACTGAACTCAATTTCTCTTTCGCTAACCCTTGTCTTAGAGGCAGAAGAACATTGCTTTGGTTGTGTTTAATGCTTTTTGATTAACCGAAACGTGAAAAACCTCATGAAAAAAGCTAGGTTTTCCATCAAAATTGGTTAAAATCTTATACTTTACAGTTTTTTTATTTTTCAGGTCTTAATATTCAAATTCTTATGAAAAATTGCATAGGCCTATTGTATGCCCAAGCAGAACAAAATAATTTTGAAACCTGAAATAATTTCAAAACCTGAAATAATTTCAAAAAATGAAATCATTTCAAAATCTGAAATCATTTCAAAGCCCGAAATCATTACAAAACCCGAAATCATTACAAAACCTGAAATCCCCAAAATCGTTACAAAACCCAAAATTGTTTCAAAACCCCAAAATAGTTTCAAAACCAGAAAACATTTCAAAACCCGAAATCATTTCAAAACCCGAAATCATTTCAAAACCCGAAATCATTTCAAAAACCCGAAATCATTTCAAAACCGGAAATCATTTCAAAACCGGAAATCATTTCAAAAACTGAAATCATTTCAAAAACAAATCCATTTCAAAACCTGAAAACATTTTAAAACCTGAAATCATTTTAAAGCCTGATATCATTTCAATGCCTAAAATCATTTCAATGCCTGAAATCATTACAAAACCTGGAATCACTTCAAAACCTGAAATCATTTCAAAACCTGAAATTATTTCAAAAACCTGAAATCATTTCAAAAACTGAAATCATTTCAAAATCGAAAATCATTTTAAAACCGGAAATCATTTCAAAACCGAAATCATTTCAATGCCTGAAACCATTTCAATGCCTGAAATCCTAAAATCATTTCAATGCCTGAAACATTTCAATGCCTGAAATTCAGGACCAAAGTTCAACTTATGATTTGATCATACATAACTTTAAAAGAAAGGGTGCCATTTTTATAATTGATTCGAGGGATTTGCTCAGATTCCAATGTTTTTTTGATCAATACAGAAATTAAATGTGTTTCCATCAACCTTTCGACATCAAGACCGAGGACACAGATGATTTAAAAAGTAGAAGCTTTAAAAAGGAATACTGTTCACGAAGATACTACCAAAGAGAGCAGCAATTAGTTTAATAATAACTTTCACTCATTTCGGTCATGAAAAGTCTAGAGAAAATATCATTTGAAAATTTAATTATGATAAGTAATATGAAATGATTGCCTAATGTATGTAAACTAAGATTATGAGTGACAATGACATATCTTTAATAATATTCCCAAACATTTGTTTGAACATTATACTTAACTTTCGTTCCATAAAACTGAAAATAAGTATATGTTCTATAAAACTTGAATATTTGAAATTAAGCAGCCAAGGTTTTTTCTAATTAAAAGACGTCAAACGGACTGGATGACAACCAAACAAGATGCAAGTTACACTGTTGACGAATGACCGTCACACGTGTAAGGGGAGTATTATAACAGAGTTTGGTAAAGTAACTCCTGATAAATATTAAACAAATATTTTAAATAAGTGAAAAACAGTTTAATCAATTTTCCGATGCAAAACAATACCAATTGGAAAGGAAATTAAGGTGTGGTGTCATTGTCATAAAGTAGACTTTCTGCATCAGTTTTTTCATACAAACTTCCAGGCCTTAAAATTGTAGACTTTCTACACCAATCATTTCATACAAACTTGCTAATTCAATCTATATCTGAAATTCAATCTATATCCTAAAAAGATAACCGTACATGCCCACTAAACTATTCCTTTAAGTAAATACAAGAATTGATAATATCCTTTAAGTATGTTAGTTGCAAAGAAAGTCAAGATTTCATGGAATGTAATATCTAAAGGAATTTAGAGGTAGATTTCATGTCCGAGGTTCTACAACAAAGTTAGTTCTTACCATGCCAGGTAGACTGTACAACTGATGGGATTTGATCAAAGAATTATGCTGGACCTTTATAGAACACTTAATGCACCCACACTTGGATTATAATATTTTGCTTTGAAGACAAAATTTGAGAAAATATGTCCAGGAGTGCAGCTTAGAATGACCAGAATCCATGTAAAATGACCACACTCATCTGTGGCCTATGCATGGAAAACAAAAATGACCAAAGAGGTTGAAAGAGTTCAACCTGATGTTCGAAAAACAAACACATACTTGCCTGATGACATTTCAGAATGTGATAAAGAAGAAAATGAAGATTTAATTTGACTGAATTAATAGAGATAATTGGGAGGATGTCAACAAGGACATCCAATGACAATCGGACCAAAAACACTCGCAGCACAAAGAATTGAACTCGCAGCACAAAGAATCAAACTCGCACCACAAAGAATCAGACTGGCAGCACAAATAATTGAACTCACAGCACAAAGAATCATACTCTTAGCAGAAAGAATCAGACTTTAGCACAAAGAATCGGACTTACATCACAAGGAACTAGACTGATAGCACAAAGAATAAAGACTTGCAGTACAAAGAAACTGAAACTTGGAAAACAGAATCAGCTGCCTTAAAATAGTACTTATACATTCAAGAGCAAGTTAATCTTGGGTCTTACGACCTATCCAGTAGGTCATTCTCTGAGGGGTACACCCACCCTCATGTGAGAGGGTGGTTTTCCAGCTAAAACTGATTTCATCATGTTAACATACACAAAATCCAGGTCTTTTTAAATGAGGTAAACTAAATATTTCTGAGTGTGCCATTCTTCTATGGTTTTTTACTATCCTTTTCTTTTCAATTTGTTTCTATGATACATCTAAAATGTCTATCATACACCTAAAAACTACAAAACAATGCAACTCGTGTCATAGTCTTTGCTCATTGAAATGGTTTTGTTCAATATGGGATTTTTATGGCTTAAAATAACTGACAAGCTCCAAAAAGTCTTCTCTTTAACATTGTCGTGGTGCCGTTAAGACCTCATCAAACAAACAATCAAACAAACAAACAAACAAACATGAATAGTGTCATGGGCATTTTCCTCACGAAAATAATATGCTCCCTACATGGCAGAACTGTTCCTCTTGCCAATAAGCAAAAAAGTGAGAACTGTTCCTCTTGCCAATAAGCAAGAAAGTTTCCAGTGCGTTACTGATCATGAATGGCAAATAAAAACATTGCAATAAACTTATTGTATTCAAATAAAACTTTTTTATCATTGATCAATTCCTTATTTTACAAAGATGTTTTTTTAGTATAGTTTTTTTTAATGAATGCAAACCACCCTCTACTCACCCTACATAACAAAGTGCACTAAGAACACCACTGATATATAAAACATAATAGATACAAATATTATCATTCAGCCCCCAAAATAAATCTTTTAATTATGGAAAAGCAACTGGCATTTTACATTGTGTTATTTTGCTGTTTCAACTATTTGCATATCATAAAATAATTTATACAATGGAAATTGTATGTTCTAAGCATGTGGGATAATCATATATCTGACAACAACAAAAATAGAAAAAGTCACAAAGCAAATGAAATTCACTGTAGTGAGAAATTTTGCTTCAACTACTACAATACAGTTTCAAGTAAAAATTTCAATTACCCCTCTTAAAATTGCTACAAAATACTGTTTTGTCTTCAATAGCAAGAAGTAAAACACTTGCAATACTGACACATTTTTGATTTGCATAACAAAATGAAAGCCAAGGAATTCAAAATCAAATGAAAGCCTTTTTTTCAAAAAAGGAATCTAGTGGCACACACTAGATTCTCATAAACATGGGCACCAGAGGGAGAGGGAGAAGGGGGGGGGGGGGAGCAGTGTATTGTCTGCCCATGAATTTGATACACAATGTTATATTTGCAAAATGAATAAATCGCCAATAGCTATAAAAAATAAAATAAAAACTTATGTTGCCAGTTCGCCCCAAATGCTAGGACCTTCTGCCGCCCCTGATAAAAACCATTATAAGATTTCTACCTAATCAAATGTCTTGCTTTGTCCTCTGAGTTTGGAATGGAGAACCAAAACCTTGCTTAGTATATAACAATAGACAATAGTACACAATCCAAGTCACGTTATGCAATTCATAATATCAGAAATTCATAATAAGATTGGCAAGAAGACAAACAGTAAGTATCATTGCTATCCATGTGCTCAACCTTCAAGCACAGAGATCTCACGAGGGCAGAAGAAAAGACTCAAACTTAGGAATTCTGCGGTTCTGGTCTTTCTTTCCCCATATTACGACGAGACCTTTGGTGTCCGAAGCAAACAGAAAGTGAGCATCGTGGGTAAACGTCAAGCTGAAACATAAACACGATATTAATGATAATAATTGTACACATACATTTATAGAATACTACCAAGAAAGGTATAATACCAAAGTCTCCTTTGAAACAAATAACTTTACAACAGAACTTATAACATAACTTTGACTTTACACTTGTCTAAAACAGCAAATACTGAGAAAAATAAAAGGTGTATCATACATATTGAAAAGCTCATAATATTTCTCCACCTGGGACAAAAATTCTTAAATTGGTCAAATCATCAAAGGTTTTGCAATGGTGTCATAAAATATATAGAACGATGGGACATAACCCGCTCTCAAATGAAAGGCAGAAACAACATTTACATGAGCTAACTCATGTAGGGTATAGGTATAGGGCATACAACCAGGTTTTTACATGAGCTATATAGGGGGCATACAACCAGCTTTTACATGAGCTAACTCATGTAGGGTAGGGCATATAGGTTTTACATGAGCTAACTCATACAGGGCATACAACAGCTTTTACATGAGCTCACTCATGTAGGGTATAGGGGTTTTACATACAACCAGCTTTTTTTACATGAGCTCACTCATGTAGGGTATAGGTTTTACATGAGCAACTCTTTTTTACATGAGCTCACTCATGTAGGGTATAGGGCATACAACCAGGTTTTACATGAGCTAACTCATGTAGGGTACAGGGCATACAACCAGGTTTTACATGAGCTAACTCATGTAGGGTATAGGGCATACAACCAGGTTTTTCATGAGCTAACTCATGTAACTTTACAAGCTATCACATCCCAACTTTCAAAATTTCCTCTACTTGAGAAGGGCAACATAAAATACAAATTAGAAATAGGTAAACATAGAATAAAAGTTTGTATCGGGACATTTACAGAATTCATAATATCAAATACTAGTTACAAAATCACTCATACAACTAATAAAATTCAATTATTAATTTTCTCAAAGATTATTAACTTACTAAAAGATGACACACTTTATGTCTTCAGTGTAAATTGTTACAGACTAAACTTCAAAATTGATAATTCATGCAATAAATCATTTTCAATATATTCTTCTTATCTTTGGTGACAATAAATCAAAAGCACTTACCACATGATGGGTCTCTTCTCATCTGTTGTAATGACTCGGATTGGATTCAGATCAATCGTGCTCCAAAGCCTAAAGAGAGTTAATATAGAACAATGGAAACAATGAATGATATCAAGAGATTCTTAAAAAATTCATAAAAGAAGAAAATCAGGTTAGTTAAATAAACTAAATTGAATACTGAAGGCATAGGCAGGATTTGAAGGGGGAGGGGGATCCTAGGGGCACTCTCCCCACTTCTTTTTCAAATCGTATCTTTTGTATGATGATTTTTGCATCTTAGCATGATTTTGTCCCCTACCCCCACTTTTGACTTTTCCCCCTCCCCCCACTTTTGACTTTTCCCCCCACTTTTGACTTTTCCCCCCCACTTTTGACTTTACCCTACTTTAGGAAAGCAAATCCTGACCATGACTGAAGGGTTCATGGATAAAAACTTTTCCTTACAGCATCTTTGCTGCAGAATAATGTACAGTTAGGCTCCTTTTGTGGAAGAGACAAGCCTGCAAGGGAAATTAACTGTATATTATCCCCTGGGAAAAGGTAAGCACCCAAGGGTAAGCTGTAATTCATGAACCCTGTTTATGCACATCAGGATAAGCTGTAATCCATGAACCCTGTTTATGCACATCAGGGTAAGCTGTAATCCATGAACCCTGTTTATGCACATCAGGGTAAGCTGTAATCCATAAACCCTGTTTATGCACATCAGGATAAGCTGTAATCCATGAAACCTGTTTATGCACATCAGGGTAAGCTGTAATCTATGAACCCTGTTTATGCACATCAGGGTAAGCTGTAATCCATGAACCCTGTTTATGCACGTCAGGGTAAGCTGTAATCCATGAGCCCTGTTTATGCACATCACGGTAAGCTGTAATCCATGAACCTTCTTTATGCACATCACGGTAAGCTGTAATCCATGAACCTTGTTTATGCACATCACGGTAAGCTGTAATCCATGAGCCCTGTTTATGCACATCACGGTAAGCTGTAATCCATGAGCCTTGTTTATGCACATCAGGGTAAGCTGAAAATCCATGAGCACTGTTTATGCACATCACGGTAAGCTGTAATCCATGAACCTTGTTTATGCACATCTTTCATATTTAAAATAAAAATGAAAAGAATCAACAAACATTTTCAAATCTAAATCAGAATTCAACACTGAAATGAAGTAAGCAACTGAAATAGTAGAACAACCCTCAATGTTTCAATATGACAATGTCCCTTTGTCACAAGATAATGCAAATAAGAGGTGTATACCCTCGTCCAATCACAATGCAGAAAACAAACTTGGATGTGCATCAAATACAATTTAAACTGAAAGAGTTTACTTTGCAAATAGTGTGATCAACTTCATTTAATCACTTATTCTATCAGTAAAATTACAAAGGAAAATGAACGCAAAAGCTTTCCATACCTAATGGATCCATCTTCACAACCACCAGCTATGCAGTTTACAGAAGCCCCCGTTGGATTCAGAGAAAAAGCTAGGCAGTGAATTGTGGTCTCGCAATGGATTCTGCCAATTAAACTGGCATTGATGGTCCACAATGTTAGGTCGCTTCCATTTGAATCTAGAAAAATCATGATTGATAATCCATGTAAAACAAAACTGGCCATTTTTCATCCTTTGAAAAAACTGCAGATGATGATCATGAAAATGATGATGATGATAATAATGATAATATAAATTCATAAAGCACCACATTGCAGAAGTCGACAAGAACTTAGAGAAAAAGATTATATATCAAACAAGTGAGTCTTTAACAGATTTTGAAAATGTCTACAGAGTGCTTAGTAAATGTTTGGTGGTAGGTTATCATCAAGGATATAGCAGCATGAGAAAATGTCCTGTGATCATAAAAATTGAAACTGAAACTGAGTATGCAAGAAGTAACTGACTGGAGGAACATATTGAACGTAATGGTGCAGTAGCTCTGATATATATGTAGGAACATAAAGAACGTAATGGTGCAGTAGCTCTGATATATATGTAAGAGTATAAAGAATGTAATGGTGCAGTAGCTCTGATATATATGTAGAAACTAACGAATGTAATGGTGCAGTAGCTCTGATATATATGTAGGAGCATAACGAATGTAATGGTGCAGTAGCTCTGATATACATGTAGGAGCATAACGAATGTAATGGTGCAGTAGCTCTGATATATATGTAGGAACATAACGAATGTAATGGTGCAGTAGCTCTGATATATATGTAGGAGCATAACGAATGTAATGGTGCAGTAGCTCTGATATATATGTAGGAGCATAACGAATGTAATGGTGCAGTAGCTTTGATATATATATATGTATGTAGGAGCATAACGAATGTAATGGTGCAGTAGCTCTGATATATATGTAGGAGTATAACGAATGTAATGGTGCAGTAGCTCTGATATATATGTAGGAGCATAACGAATGTAATGGTGCAGTAGCTCTGATATATATGTAGGAGCATACGAATGTAATGGTGCAGTAGCTCTGATATATATGTAGGAGCATAACGAATGTAATGGTGCAGTAGCTCTGATATATATGTAGGAGCATAACGAATGTAATAGTGCAGTAGCTCTGATATATATGTAGGAGCATAACGAATGTAATGGTGCAGTAGCTCTGATATATATGTAGGAGCATAACAAATGTAATGGTGCAGTAGCTCTGATATATATGTAGGAGCATAATGAACGTAATGGTACAGTAGCTCTGATATACATGCAGGAGCATAACGAATGTAATGGTGCAGTAGCTCTGATATATATGTAGGAGCATAACGAATGTAATGATGCAGTAGCTCTGATATATATATGTATGTAGGAACATAACGAATGTAATGGTGCAGTAGCTCTGATATATATGTATGTAGGAGCATAACGAATGTAATGGTGCAGTAGCTCTGATATATATATGTAGGAGCATAACGAATGTAATGGTGCAGTAGCTCTGATATATATATGTATGTAGGAGCATAACGAATGTAATGGTGCAGTAGCTCTGATATATATGTAGGAGCATAACGAATGTAATGGTGCAGTAGCTCTGATATATATGTAGGAACATAACGAACGTAATGGTGCAGTAGCTCTGATATATATATAGGAGCATAACGAATGTAATGGTGCAGTAGCTCTGATATATATATATGTATGTAGGAGCATAACGAATGTAATGGTGCAGTAGCTCTGATATATATGTAGGAGCATAACGAATGTAATGATGCAGTAGCTCTGATATATATATGTATGTAGGAGCATAACGAATGTAATGGTGCAGTAGCTCTGATATATATGTAGGAGCATAACGAATGTAATGGTGCAGTAGCTCTGATATATATGTAGGAGCATAACGAATGTAATGGTGCAGTAGCTCTGATATACATGTAGGAGCATAACGAATGTAATGATGCTGTAGCTCTGATATATATGTAGGAGCATAACGAATGTAATGATGCAGTAGCTCTGATATACATGTAGGAGCATAACGAATGTAATGATGCAGTAGCTCTGATATATATGTAGGAGCATAACGAATGTAATGATGCAGTAGCTCTGATATACATGTAGGAGCATAACGAATGTAATGATGCAGTAGCTCTGATATATATGTAGGAGCATAACAATGTAATGATGCAGTAGCTCTGATATACATGTAGGGCATAACGAATGTAATGATGCAGTAGCTCTGATATATATGTAGGAGCATAACAATGTAATGATGCAGTAGCTCTGATATACATGTAGGAGCATAACGAATGTAATGATGCAGTAGCTCTGATATACATGTAGGAGCATAACGAATGTAATGATGCAGTAGCTCTGATATATATGTAGGAGCATAACGAACGTAATGGTGCAGTAGCTCTGATATATATGTAGGAACATAACGAATGTAATGGTGCAGTAGCTCTGATATATATATGTATGTAGGAACATAACGAATGTAATGGTGCAGTAGCTCTGATATATATATGTATGTAGGAACATAACGAATGTAATGGTGCAGTAGCTCTGATATATATGTAGGAGTATAACGAATATAATGGTGCAGTAGCTCTGATATATATATGTATGTAGGAACATAACGAATGTAATGGTGCAGTAGCTCTGATATATATGTAGGAGCATAACGAATGTAATGGAGCAGTAGCTCTGATATATATGTAGGAGCATAACGAATGTAATGATGCAGTAGCTCTGATATATATGTAGGAGCATAACGAATGTAATGGTGCAGTAGCTCTGATATATATGTAGGAGCATAACGAATGTAATGGTGCAGAAGCTCTGATATATATGTAGGAACATAACGAATGTAATGATGCAGTAGCTCTGATATATATATGTATGTAGGAACATAACGAATGTAATGGTGCAGTAGCTCTGATATATATGTAGGAGCATAACGAACGTAATGGTGCAGTAGCTCTGATATATATGTAGGAACATAACAATGTAATGATGCAGTAGCTCTGATATATATATATGTATGTAGGAACATAACGAATGTAATAGTGCAGTAGCTCTGATATGTATGTAGGAGCATAACGAATGTAATGGTGCAGTAGCTCTGATATATATGTAGGAGCATAGCAGATGTAATGATGCAGTAGCTCTGATATATATGTAGGAGCATAACAGATGTAATGATGCAGTAGCTCTGATATATATGTAGGAGCATAACGAATGTAATGATGCAGTAGCTCTGATATATATATATATGTAGGAGCATAACGAATGTAATGGTGCAGTAGCTCTGATATATATGTAGGAGCATAACGAATGTAATGGTGCAGTAGCTCTGATATATATATATGTATGTAGGAGCATAACAATGTAATAGTGCAGTAGCTCTGATATATATATGTATGTAGGAACATAACGAATGTAATGGTGCAGTAGCTCTGATATATATGTAGGAACATAACGAATGTAATGGTGCAGTAGCTCTGATATATATGTAGGAACATAACGAATGTAATGGTGCAGTAGCTCTGATATATATGTAGGAGCATAACTTGAATGTAATGGTGCAGTAGCTCTGATATATATGTAGGAACATAACGAATGTAATGGTGCAGTAGCTCTGATATATATGTAGGAGCATAACGAATGTAATGGTGCAGTAGCTCTGATATATATGTAGGAGCATAACGAATGTAATGGTGCAGTAGCTCTGATATATATGTAAGAGCATAAGGAAGGTAATGGTGCAGTAGCTCTAATATGTATGTAGGAGCATAACGAATGTAATGGTGCAGTAGCTCTGATATATATGTATGTAGGAGCATAACGAATGTAATGGTGCAGTAGCTTTGATATATATGTAGGAGCATAACGAATGTAATGGTGCAGTAGCTCTGATATATATGTATGTAGGAGCATAACGAATGTAATGGTGCAGTAGCTCTGATATATATGTAGGAGCATAACGAATGTAATGGTGCAGTAGCTCTGATATATATGTAGGAGCATAACGAATGTAATGGTGCAGTAGCTCTGATATATATGTATGTAGGAGCATAACGAACGCAATGGTGCAGTAGCTCTGATATATATGTAGGAGCATAACGAATGTAATGATGCAGTAGCTCTGATATATATGTATATGTAGGAACATAACAATGTAATGATGCAGTAGCTCTGATATATATGTAGGAACATAACGAATGTAATGGTGCAATAGCTCTGATATATATGTAGGAACATAACGAATGTAATGATGCAGTAGCTCTGATATATATGTAGGAACATAACGAATGTAATGGTGCAGAAGCTCTGATATATATGTAGGAACATAACGAATGTAATGGTGCAGTAGCTCTGATATACATGTAGGAGCATAACGAATGTAATGGTGCAGTAGCTCTGATATATATGTATATGTAGGAACATAACAATGTAATGGTGCAATAGCTCTGATATATATGTAGGAACATAACGAATGTAATGATGCAGTAGCTCTGATATATATGTAGGAACATAACGAATGTAATGGTGCAGAAGCTCTGATATATATGTAGGAACATAACGAATGTAATGATGCAGTAGCTCTGATATATATATATATGTAGGAGCATAACGAATGTAATGGTGCAATAGCTCTGATATATATGTAGGAACATAACGAATGTAATGATGCAGTAGCTCTGATATATATGTAGGAACATAACAGAATGTAATGATGCAGTAGCTCTGATATATATGTAGGAACATAACAATGTAATGGTGCAGAAGCTCTGATATATATGTAGGAACATAACAATGTAATGGTGCAGTAGCTCTGATATATATGTAGGAGCATAACAGAATGTAATGGTGCAGTAGCTCTGATATATATGTAGGAGCATAGGTAATGGTGCAATAGCTCTGATATATATGTAGGAACATAACGAATGTAATGATGCAGTAGCTCTGATATATATGTAGGAACATAACAATGTAATGATGCAGTAGCTCTGATATATATGTAGGAGCATAACGAATGTAATGGTGCAGTAGCTCTGATATATATATGTATGTAGGAACATAACAATGTAATAGTGCAGTAGCTCTGATATATATGTAGGAGCATAACGAATGTAATGGTGCAGTAGCTCTGATATATATATATATGCAGGAGCATAACGAATGTAATGGTGCAGTAGCTCTGATATATATGTAGGAGCATAACGAATGTAATAGTGCAGTAGCTCTGATATATATGTAGGAGCATAACGAATGTAATGGTGCAGTAGCTCTGATATATATATGTATGTAGGAGCATAACGAATGTAATGGTACAGTAGCTCTGATATATATGTAGGAGCATAACGAATGTAATGGTGCAGTAGCTCTGATATATATGTAGGAACATAACGAATGTAATAGTGCAGTAGCTCTGATATATATGTAGGAGCATAACGAATGTAATGGTGCAGTAGCTCTGATATATATATATATGTATGTAGGAGCATAACGAATGTAATAGTGCAGTAGCTCTGATATATATATGTATGTAGGAACATAACGAATGTAATGGTGCAGTAGCTCTGATATATATGTAGGAGCATAACGAATGTAATGGTGCAGTAGCTCTGATATATATGTAGGAGCATAACGAATGTAATGGTGCAATAGCTCTGATATATATGTAGGAACATAACGAATGTAATGATGCAGTAGCTCTGATATATATGTAGGAACATAACGAATGTAATGATGCAGTAGCTCTGATATATATGTAGGAGCATAACGAATGTAATGGTGCAGTAGCTCTGATATATATATGTATGTAGGAACATAACGAATGTAATAGTGCAGTAGCTCTGATATATATGTAGGAGCATAACGAATGTAATGGTGCAGTAGCTCTGATATATATATATATATGCAGGAGCATAACGAATGTAATGGTGCAGTAGCTCTGATATATATGTAGGAGCATAACGAATGTAATAGTGCAGTAGCTCTGATATATATGTAGGAGCATAACAATGTAATGGTGCAGTAGCTCTGATATATATATGTATGTAGGAGCATAACAATGTAATGGTACAGTAGCTCTGATATATATGTAGGAGCATAACGAATGTAATGGTGCAGTAGCTCTGATATATATGTAGGAACATAACGAATGTAATAGTGCAGTAGCTCTGATATATATGTAGGAGCATAACGAATGTAATGGTGCAGTAGCTCTGATATATATATATGTATGTAGGAGCATAACGAATGTAATAGTGCAGTAGCTCTGATATATATATGTATGTAGGAACATAACGAATGTAATGGTGCAGTAGCTCTGATATATATGTAGGAACATAACGAATGTAATGGTGCAGTAGCTCTGATATATATATGTATGTAGGAACATAACGAATGTAATGGTGCAGTAGCTCTGATATATATGTAGGAGCATAACGAATGTAATGGTGCAGTAGCTCTGATATATATGTAGGAACATAACGAATGTAATGGTGCAGTAGCTCTGATATATATGTAGGAGCATAACGAATGTAATGGTGCAGTAGCTCTGATATATATGTAGGAGCATAACGAATGTAATGGTGCAGTAGCTCTGATATATATGTAGGAACATAACGAATGTAATAGTGCAGTAGCTCTGATATATATATGTAGGAGCATAACGAATGTAATGATGCAGTAGCTCTGATATATATATGTATGTAGGAACATAACGAATGTAATGGTGCAGTAGCTCTGATATATATGTAGGAACATAACGAATGTAATGGTGCAGTAGCTCTGATATATATGTAGGAACATAACAATGTAATGGTGCAGTAGCTCTGATATATGTAGGAGCATAACGAATGTAATGGTGCAGTAGCTCTGATATATATGTAGGAACATAACGAATGTAATGGTGCAGTAGCTCTGATATATATATGTAGGAGCATAACGAATGTAATGATGCAGTAGCTCTGATATATATGTAGGAACATAACGAATGTAATGATGCAGTAGCTCTGATATATATATGTATGTAGGAACATAACGAATGTAATGATGCAGTAGCTCTGATATATATATGTATGTAGGAGCATAACGAATGTAATGATGCAGTAGCTCTGATATATATATGTATGTAGGAACATAACGAATGTAATGGTGCAGTAGCTCTGATATATATATATGTATGTAGGAGCATAACGAATGTAATGATGCAGTAGCTCTGATATATATGTAGGAACATAACGAATGTAATGATGCAGTAGCTCTGATATATATATGTATGTAGGAACATAAGAATGTAATAGTGCAGTAGCTCTGATATATATATGTAGGAGCATAAAGAATGTAATGATGCAGTAGCTCTGATATATATGTAGGAACATAACGAATGTAATAGTGCAGTAGCTCTGATATATATGTAGGAGCATAACGAATGTAATGATGCAGTAGCTCTGATATATATGTAGGAGTATAACGAATGTAATGATGCAGTAGCTCTGATATATATATGTATGTAGGAACATAACGAATGTAATAGTGCAGTAGCTCTGATATATATGTAGGAGCATGAAGAACGTAATGGTGCATGAAGCCAGTTTGACAGGAAGCCAGTTTGACAGGAAACCAGTTTGACAGGAAGCCAGTTTGACAGGAAGCCAGTTTGACAGGAAGCCAGTTTGACAGGAAGCCAGTTTGACAGGAAGCCAGTTTGACAGGAAGCCAGTTTGACAGGAAGCCAGTTTGACAGGAAGCCAGTTTGACAGGAAGCCAGTTTGACAGGAAGCCAGTTTGACAGGAAGCCAGTTTGACAGAAAGCCAGTTTGACAAGAAGCCAGTTTGACAGGAAGCCAGTTTGACAGAAGCCAGTCAGATAGGAAGCCAGTGCAGATTATGCAATAAGATAATAATGTAGATCAATTATTTTACAACACTGTTGACAAAATAAAAAGTTCAAACTCCTTTGTTGGTTGGTTACACAATAACTTTCCAAAATATAAATCCATTTTAAAAAACCCAACATGTTCATCAATTCCAGCATCATTATAAAAATGTGCAATTCATGACTTATATACCCACTGTGGTAGAATGTCCAACTTTCAGCCATTATACATATGGTATCAAAGTAGATCTGATGTTCATTTCACCACTTCAAAGAATTAGATAAGACATTTAAAAAACAAGCATCTAAACAAGAAATCACCCAGGTTGCCCTGTAATTCATCACAAATTTACATACAAATTTTCTTCATATTGATGCCTGAGAATTCAAATGCTGTAAAACAGTCAATTTTTAAAAGATTTTGCTAAATATTTTTGTTACTTCAAAGATTTTTAATAAAACTTACAGCTACATGGCCTTAAATAATCTGGCAGCGACTTAAAAATTATGTAATACATACCATGAAAAGCAAGTGCAATATCTCCTGTCACATCACTGATAGTTACTGTGGTGGCAGTGATAGATGAACATTGTTCATTATGTAAGCTTCTGATGTAACATAATCTGAAAAACACAAGGTAATTAACGCCAATAATTGAAACACAAGGTAATAATGCCAATAATTAAAACACAAGGTAATTAACGCCAATAATTGTGACACAAGGTAATAACGCCAATAATTGTGACACAAGGTAATAATGCTAATGATTGTGACACAAGGTAATAACGCCAATAATTAAAGCACAAGGTAATAATGCCAATAATTGTGACACATTTTAAAGCCTTGGCAAAACACATCATTTCATAACTTTTTACTACGAACTTACCTCTTTTCCTTGTCACAATGCGATACATGTGTGTTGTGATACAAAAAACTCACTATCACTCAACAAGGTAAGAAGAATTTTAATGATTGCTTAAATAAGTCGTTTCTCAATAGTCTTTTTATGTTTCCCACTAGTAGTGATGAAATATATTCCATTGTTAGTCAATTTAAATGTAATAAAAGTATGGGTTTCGATAATATTCATGTTAATATTGTGAAGAAAGTAATTAATGGTATATTAGAACCACTATGTTGTATTTTTAATTTGTCTCTACCATCAGGAGTTGTGCCGGATAATTTAAAACTTGGCAGTCATTCCATTGTTTAAATCTGCTTGTTCTCTAAGTGTTAAGAATTATAGACCTATTTCAGTTCTCCCTTTATTTTCAAAAGTTTTGGAGCATCTTGTATATAGTCGTGTATATCATTTTTTGCTTAAAAATGATTTTTTTCTTTAAGATACAATATGGTTTTCGTTCCAGTTATTCCATATATATATGGCAGTTATTTACCTAGTTGATAAAATAGGTAGTGCTATATATAATAATGAATATGGTATTGGTGTTTTTCTTGACTTATCAATGGCCTTTGATACTGTTGATCATCAAATTCTTCTTCACAAATGACATCATTATGGGATTGGAGGTACATCATTTAACTGGTTCTCCTCGTATCTTACAAATAGGCAACAGTTTGTTTCACTGGGTTCATGTAAATCAAATTATCAAAATATTTCATGTGGTGTTCCCCAGGGTTCGATTTTAGGTCCCCTTTCATTTCTTATCTATACTAATGATATTAGTAATGCTTCAAATCATATGTCTTACATTCTTTTTGCTGATGATACCAATATGTGGTATAAACATATAGACTCTTATACTGCTGCAACTGTAATGAATACAAAACTAACTCGAATATTTGAATGGTGTCAAACAAATAAGTTATCCCTTAATACAAGTAAGATTAATTATACTATTTTTCACCCCCATCAAAAGACTACCTCCAATACCATTTTATATTGCTTGTATCCGTTCTACTAAATTCCTTAATGTAATAATTGATGATAATTCAAGCTGGAAACCCCATGTTCAGAAAGTAGCCAATACTGTTTCCAAAAACATTGGTATTTTATATCAATTTAAAGGTCTTTTTTCTAATAAAAGTCTCCTCTCATTATATAATACTATAATTTTACCGTCTGAGGTTATTGTTCTATTGTCTGGGCTAATACCTATCCATCTATTGTTAATTGTCTATTCATTCTTTAGAAGCGTGATGTAAGATTTATCAACAATGTAACATACCATGAACACACTACACCCCTTCTTAAGGAGAACAGTATTCTTAACATATATGATTTACACAATCATCAACTTGGGATTTTTATGTATAAGAATAATCAGAATCTACTTACATCCAATTTCTATTCTTTTGTTTTCACAAAGGTTGGTGATGCTCACCATCATAATACACATAACAAGGATAAAGTTGATCAAAATACTTCTAATTCTTCATAGTACCAAAAAACAATTACGTATAAGTGGCCTCAAGTATTAAGATTCTTTAGATGTGTGTTTAGGTACCCAGCGATCCATAAACTACTTTAAATCAGCTTTTAAAAGATATGTGTTAAATAATTATTGACCTCTTTATATCATCCCTATCATTGGTGTGGTGGTGTGGGTAGGATTAAGTAATTAAGTTGACAATCATTTTTTTAAAAGGTAATGTTTCAAAAATGGTAATATTGGCATTATCACATGGCATGTCATATGAAAGGGAATTAAATTTCATCATTATTGATACCTATTTTGAGTGTATTTGTTAATTATTTGCTCCATTTTTAGGTAAAAATAGTTATTTTTACCTTTTTCTCCCGAAATTTAAAAAATGAGCATTTTTATAAAATGCAGGAATAACTATCAAAATCTAATCATATTGTGTTGATTTTTTCCTAAAAACTTTTCAATACTAAAAAAACAAACCTGTAGTGAAAATTATTTCAACTTGGGGTATTCCATTATAAAAAGATTTTTTTAACTTTAGTCAGAAATCTAAAATTGCGCTCAATACAGTATACGGATTTGATAAAATTGACCTCCCATGCGTTACTTTATTTCCAATTTTAAATCCAATTTAAATTGTTTACAATGCCCAATAGCTCTTGAATACAAATGGACAAGATAAGTTTCCGTACAATGCTGAATTTTGGGTCAAAAAAGTTATTTTTGCTCAATTTGTAATTTTGAACACTAGTATGAATTACATGTGAAATTAAAATTGATATTATTTGCCAAAGACTTCTGTTATTTTAAAAACGGTCTGAGTAGCTTTAGAAGCTAAGGTGTTGTAATATAAGAGGGTTGGTTGGTGAATAGAGGCTCGAGATAATGTGAATGATATTGTCTTACCATTAGCTCCGAGAAATGTTTTCTGTGAAAGAAAACAACAGATCCTTGCCGAAAACATTACAAGTTTTACATGTTTTGTGTATGTTCTTTATATGATTGGGGGAAGTTTGTTTGTTTGTTTGATGAGGTCTTAACGGCACCACGACAACGAAGGTCAAATTGTGCCTGAGAGGTCAGATCATTTTAGAGGTAGTAAGGAAAGAGACCAGGGGAAGAATGAGAGAAATTCAAGAACAAAAGCCAGAAAGCTGTGATCGAGAGAGGAGGTGCATGGGTAAAACTAAAAACAAAGTAGAGAGGGGGTGGAAGAGGAGAGTTAAATATGGTTGTAGAGGGATGCATGCTGAAGGAAGGAGACTATTTTATCTGGAGGATTTTTTTGGAAGAACTCAGCAATTGAGTTGTGGGGAGCGAGAGAAGCTCTGGGAAGGTTGTACAGGGGGCATGCAAGGAGAACGTGTTGGATTGTGAGGATGCAGTGGCAATTGTTACAGAGGGGTTGGGGGAACCAATAAGGAGGTGGGAGTGAGTGAGGTGGGTGTGACCAATTCTAAGGCGGGTATCTGACGTTGTCGATATGAGAAAGGTTGTTGATGGTGGATTTGATCGGGATGGTGGGCTGGATAACATGGAGTTTGTTTTCAATTTGGGAGTTCCATGAGGTTTGCCAGCGGTCTTGAACAAGGGAAGCGATAAGCGGTTTGATGTCAGAGAGGGTTTTGGGAAAAGGGGAAGGGAGGAGGTTAAGGGCAAGCTTAGCGGCTGTATCAGCCCTGTCATTGCCAGGAATGCCAACATGGCTGGGTATCCAGAAGAAAAGAACACTTTTCCTGCAGAGGGTGGAAGAAAAGAGTTTCCGGAGGAGGAGGTGGCAGGTGAGGTTATCCCATTTAAGATTGAGTAATGAAGTAAGAACGGCCTTTGAGTCAGAGAAAATGGCAAAGTGACTAAGAGGAGAGTACTCAATAAAGTTGAGGGCGAGGAGAATGGCCTTAGCCTCGGCTGAAAAGATGGATGAGTGGTCAGGAAGTCTGCTACTGAGGGTGATGTCTTGGATGATGGCAGCAGCAGCTGTCTTGTTGCCTTCCTTGGAGCCATCAGTATAGATGGAGGTGTAATTTGAGAGTTGGTCTTTGATTTGGTTGTGGAGATTGATGAAGAGATTAGGGTGAGTTTGAGTTTTGTTATAAGTGGAGAGGTCTAGGTGGACAGAAGGAAGGGAGTGGCCCAAGGCGGAAAAGTGGGCCAGGAATAGGTGCCGAGTGGGCGGGGTTGATGCCAAGTTGAAAGAGGTCTGATTTAATGCGTAAGCTGAAGGGGGCGATAGGGTTTTAGTCCTATCAAAGAGGGAGGAGAAATTGGGGTACCTAATGAGGTTGTAAACAGGGTTCTGGGTGTTGGTGAGGACTCTAAAAGCATAGGAGAGGCTAAGCTTTTTACATCTAAGTAGAAAGGGGGGTTCGTTGGCTTCAACATGAAGGCTAGTGATTATGGAGGTCCTGTAGGCTCCTAGACAAAGCCTGAGGGCTTCATTTTGGATGGTGTTAATGTGGTTGAGGTATGAGTTGTGAGCGACACAGTAAACAAAGGGTGGAATGTTGGGGTCGCAACCCCCTCCCCACCCTCATAACACACACCTGCCGCTTTTATTGTAAATTAAAATTTGTCCCCTCAAATGCTGATATTTGATTGGCTGAAAGTTTTGCTGTTGATTGTATTAAGTGAGAGTATTGATACTGGCTTACAAAAGGAGAATTTAGATTGAACAATTCTCTGATGGAATTTTTGGATTCAATGTTTGTTTGCTTGGTGAGGTTTAACGGCACCACGACAACGATGGTCAAATTGTGCTCGAGAGATAAGATTATGCCAGAGGCGAAAAGAGGTTGGAGAAGCCAGACAGTTACAGTAGTAGGATAGGTATTGGGTATGGTGTAGAAAGGAGCTGATATTTTCTGGGGAGTTTTTTTTTGCGGAAGAGCTCGTCGAAAATATAAATAGATATCGATAGTTATTCTTGCAGTAAATGGAAATACAAAATTCAAAATTTTGGGAAAATATGGTAAAATATCATTATTTTATCGAAAAAATAGTACAAATTTTACAAAAGCACTCACAATAGGTAGCAAAAAATAGATCATTTCATTCTCTTTCATATGACATACATCATCATTATGCTGATACCACTGTATGGGGATTATTACCTAAACCCTCAATGAACTCGACATGACCCCATATCTTCCCAATGAGGGTTTAATCGAGAGGGTATATCCACCCATGGGAAGGTTCCTGATACCCATAGTAAGATTTCTGACACAGCTGGTATATTGTTCTCAAAAAATACCACCAAGGGTCCAAAAATATTTTCCAACTGCCTAGTAAAAACCTGCATAGGCCTATTGTACACAATTTTGCTCATTTTTAGATTTCTGACTTACTAATTTAAAAATTACCTCAATCTATAATAAAATATCTCAAGCTTAAAACATTTTTACTACAGTTTTGTGATAGTATATGAAAGTTTTTAGGATAAAATTATTACAATATGGATAGATTACCTTTTAGTAGTTACTAGAAATGCAAAATTTTAAAATTTCAGGAAAAATGGTAAAAAATTACAATCGTTACCCCAAAATGGAGTAAAAACTTGACAAATGCACTTAAAATAGGTATAAAATAGGAATTTTAATTCCCTTTCATACAACATACCATATGGTAATGCCTATATCACCATTTTTTTAAACATTACCTTTTAATCAAACGGTTGTTCCGCTTGACTTCAATTGACCTAAATGACATCATACTTCTCTCTATATAGGGTTACAGTGAGAGCATCTACCCTGGCGACATGCCCGGGACCCATACTGATGTTCCTAGCATGGATGTCATATTGTTCTCAAAAATGCCATCAAAACCCTTAAATAGGCTCTTTTCTTAATTTGGCCGCCCCAATATAATGACAACAAGATAATGATATAGCCGCTAATGATACAGTAAATTTACCCGCTAAGCGTAGCAGGGATGTTTACGAGAGTTTCACTTACTTTCCATGCTATAAATATGCAATCTGGTCACACGACCTGAATCTAACGCACTTCTAACCGACTTTAAAAATGTAGTTACCAGCCTAGTCCTGACCTCCATATAACCTCTACTTACCCTCACCTAACATTCCACCGAGGCCTGAACGAGAGGGGAGGCGGGCAGGGATGCATGGAAGGTAAGTATAACTCTCGTAAATATCCCCGCTACGCTTAGTGGGGTAAATTTACTTATAGTTATACCTTACCTTTTATGCTATAAATATGCAATCAGATTGCAACAGAGCATTGGAAGGGAGTTCAGGTCGCAGCACAATTTTCTACAGGCTGGTACTAAAACTCGCACTAGTCTTATCCTGCTTAAAGGACAAAATTCCTTCTCCTCTTAAGGACGAAAGACCTCTGAATAGGAACTATCAAAAATAGTAACCCACTGCTAATTAGGACAAGAGAACAGAGAGTACTCTGTTGAGAATAACTGAGGTAAAATGTCTATAGAACAAATGTTAATGACCGTGAAAACATGCGAACCTAGTCTGTTAGTGAATAAAATCAAACTGGAAACAACGCTCAAAACCCCATGACGAAAGCATGACGATTAAGATGTTAAGAAATTTAACGTAAGAACTCCTACAGAATGAGAGAACATGAATAATTGAAAATTATTCACCTCAAGAAAGAATATTCAACTCAAAAAAAAGGTGGTCCTCCTCTTGAAAGAACGGCCCTTGCAACTCCGCCTTGATAGTCTGGTATATCCTTCAGATATGTGGAGACGAACGTGGCTGGTGTTTTCCATACTGCAGCACGAAGAATCTCGTTGAGGGGAACCCCACCAAAAAGGGCAATTGATGTAGCTATGCCTCGTACCTTATGTGCCTTAACCGAACGTTTCCTACGTGAACGTACGTAATTGCCTGAACTATCCAACGTGAAATCGTATCACGCAAGACAGCGCGATGTGGATTTTGTAAGACACAAGGCGGTGACGTTGTTCCAAAAGGATTGCGTATGTTTAATATAGTGTTTGAGACATCGAACGGGGGCACCAGGCCTTGTCCTCTGCCGTGTCAGAAAACGTAGCGAGCAACGGAAGGAAAATAGGTCACGGTAAAAACTCTAATGTCTGATTCTTAGCTAAGAAGGCCGGGTCGGGCATGAGTCAAACGCCTCCCGATTCAAAGCGAATATGGGCCTCTTTGAGCTAAAGTGCGTGAATGGTGCCTCTGCGTCTAGCAGAGGCCGCGGAGAATAAAAATACCGTTTTGATCGTCAGTTTCTTGAGTGGACATTATGAAGGCTCAAACGGAGCCAATGCTAATGTCTCGAGAACCACCTGCATATCCCAAGGGGGAGCGAGGTTTCGAACTGAAGGTCTTTGTAAGAACATTCCTTTAATCAATCTTTCCAGAGGCTGTGCGTCGGTGACGTTAGAGCCATCTAGAAAGCTCCGGTGGATAGCTGCTATGGCTATCCTGAACCCCTTGACTGTATTGGTGGATTTATTCAAGTTAAACTGGACCAACAACCAAGATGCGCCATATGCGGAGAAACTGATCTATCCTGGCACCAGTCTCGGAACATTCCGAGTCTGCAAGCATACATCTCCAAAGTAGAAGACCTTCAGCTTCGGGCTGCCATTTGGGCAGCTGCCTTCGAAAAACCCTGCGACACAAGGGATTTGCTGATAGAGGCCACACAGTCAAATGGAGTGCTCTTGGATTGTGATGCAGTTTGCCGGAGCCCAGGATTGAGACTAATTCGTCTGTGATCGGAAGCTCATATGGGAAACCTGCAACAAAATTAAGCAGCTGAGGGAACCACAGTTGGCTGGGCCAGTTGGGAGCTACCAGAAGAAACATGGGACACTGATCGTACATCACCTTGCCCAGTATTCTCGGTACCAGAGTGAACGGTGGGAAGGGGTAGCCCACGAAGTGGGTCCACCTAATCGTGAATGTGTAGACTTTCCAGACCCTCAGGTCGGGTGTCAGAGTGCAAAAAATTGGTAGCTTGTGGTTGTCCACGGATGCGAACAGATCTACATCCCGGAGACCAGAGGTCAACCATATTGCCTTGGCCACCTGCGGGAGGAGGGCCCATTCTGTGGGGCTCCTTGGAGGCAGAATAACAGATCCGCGATCGTGTTCTCCTTGCCTGGCAGGTGGACCGCCTGGAGTGTGACCTTGTTCGTCATGCACCAAGACAGAAGGGACTTGGCTAGGATCCAAAGGCTCCTGGATCTCGTGCCTCCCTGTCTGTTGATAAACGCCACTACTGTGGTGTTGTCGGTGCATATGAGAACAGTCCTCTTCCGTATCCATGGTAGGAAATGAACAAGGGTTGTGTGGAAAACACGAACCACTGAGTAACTTGGCATCAGTGGAGATAAAAAGAAAAGATTAGATCTCCTGTGAAGAGGACGTCGGAGAGATCCCCTCAAGTTCTCTACAACACCCCAAAATTCAAGCTTGAAAATTAAAAACTTTGTCTTAATTATATGCGAGAAAAACGAATACACGATATGTACTGGTAACGTTAAATAAAATATAGGCTCTCTTGTAACAACTGTAGCTTCTTGGAGCTTTAAGAAGCCGACTTCTCGAACACCCTGTGGTGACGTCGACCCAATACGCATGCGCCAGCATCGATTAAAGAAATTGGCCTAATGCATACGAGAACCTGTACTAAAGATTTCCTAACATGTTAATACAATGCATGATATAACGCTAGGCTCTCCTTGTGGAAGGGCGGGGCCGAGGGTGAAAAACACTTAAACCCAGGGGCAAAAGGTCCACTTGGTGCTCTAGGGCCTAAAAACACCTGCCGCGAGAGTGGGACTCTTTCGAACTAGCCACCCGCTTTGTACGGATGAAGACAAAAACACTCTATCCTAAGTGTAGACTACACGGGAAAGTCCTGTGAGTCGGACCGAAAAAATCCCGGACCCATGGCTACCTCGTCTTACCGCAGAAGACTTGAAAAGGCGAACTGGATAAGATAGAGCAGCGTAAAAAAATGCCTGGTAGAAGCTGCAAGGGAGTATATTGTTAGAAAAATTCTTTTAAGAAAATTTGACCAGTTCCAGCCATGTTGTGATAACAACGCACTGAAAAGAAATGAGGGTTAGTGGAGGTTATATGGAGGTCAGGACTGGGCTGGTAACTACGTTTTTAAAGTCGGTTAGAAGTGCATTAGAATCAGGTCATGAGACCAGATTGCATATTTATAGCATGGAAGGTAAGGTATAACTAGAAGTAAATGATAATGATATAAACGACACTTCATACAACCCTGCGGAAAGATTGACGGAGCAAATTCAAAAGCCCCTTGAACAATAAGTATATTTTCATGGTACCACTTAAAATTGCAAGGAATCTAAACATGCCAATTGCATACACTTCTGCCATTCTATACATTTCTGCAATGTAATACCTATTAAAAAAAATCTATTCCTTCTTAATTGTTTTTCCCTTCTTTCATAGTTTTTGGTTTTCTCCATGCAAAATCTTGCATGTGTCATCTCCTTTCACAACAAACAACAATCTTATGTTCTATACGGGAAGAACACCATTCTTTCCCACATTACATATAATTAATTGAAAATACTTAAATATTTTCTATTTGTCTGGGAACCTTACTTGACACCTTTGCCTCTGCACCCAAACCCTTCCCCCAATGCAATTTTCCTTCAATTTAACCACTCTTGTATCAAGGGTGAAAAACCCGATAATGTCTATTCACAGCTGTTTTTTGTATTGTATCGTTATATATTACACTGAACTATCAATTGCATGCCAGTCAAATCTTCCAGTCAGTAGCTCAAGATAAGTGCCATGAAATTGACTGGACTGGGATGAGGAGTGAATCCTGCTGACAAATATGACTCTTTTAAGCCATAAAACAGTCTCCAGGTACCAATGGTGTTGTTAAAAAATTGTTAAAAGATATTGGATAAAATTGCTGTTACTTGTTAAGGTCCCAGATGATGCAAGACCCATCCTCGCTGCCACTGACCAAGATGCTGAATGGACGGCATACACAAAGACTTGTAACTGGACCGGTGTGACCATACAGACTAACCTTTGATCCTAAAACTTCAAGACCAGAAGGCTGGAATAAAAAAGATACAATTGCAACTTTAATAAATCTCTCTTTGATACTTGATATTTGAAAGCTTTAATTTGCTTTTTAAAATTTTTAAACTTTATTGAACTATTTAATGATTTAACTTTTTTTTAAATTATTTTTATGAATACATGCAAGACTATCATGTGCAGAGAACTTTTTTAAAAGATTAATCGCGATATAAATGTCTGAAAAAATGATAATAATGATAATATGTGGTCTAAATCAGCACAAAATAATCAGCATCAGCACACTTTTTGACTACAAATATGTTGATATATTTTGCAGTGCATACTATAGTAGCATAATTTAAAGTTCATGAGCACTATCTTTCAACATCAAAAATAGTTGTCTTTTCTTTTCTTTATGACCAGAAGCAAAATTCTTAATGATGGGCTGCAAATTTAACAAGCATATATCTGAATGTATGTTCACATTGTATGTAATCATTGCATCATGATTGCTTTGTAGAGAGCTTGGCCTTGTCTTAATTTCTCAAAAATTATTGGCTAATAATGTACAGTTCTCCACAAGTCTCAAACCATGTCTAATCAATGCCACAGTTCACCCCTTTGCAAAAGATATATTACATATATTTTTTTTCTTTTTTTGATTTGTATGTTACAGTGAAACAATTTTCCTGCAGTTACAAAAGAAGGAAATAATGAAAATTATGCCCAAAGATCGTAACGCTGTTACACCCTTACACAAGTTAAAAAGTGTTGAAGTCTGGGCCCTATGAAATAACATACGCTGCAGAAACCTAAATAAACCATAGATGTTACAAACCTTTTCGGGATTGTACTTGGTACGATAGGCATGAATGACACCCGTGTTGCAGGCCATGAATAGTAGACGACAATCAGAAATGGAACAACAGCATGTCACCTGAGCAAAGAATGGAAGATTTGATGCAATCACTTGAATCAGCTTAGTCAAACAGGTGGGCATGTGTATTCAACTTCTGTCCCACCTCTCTTTTAGTATAATTTGTTTGAAAATATTTCATTCCTCTCACCAATTCCGCACACATTTCCATTATCTTAAATGGGTGCATATAGCAAACCTTTGCTAAATTGCTTTAAAATCTTTCATAAACCACAAAAGTACCTAAATGTTAAATCAGTTAAAATATGATAATTTGACAGCATTTGAAATTTCTTGTATCAATATACTAATTTATGATGTGTCACTGGGCAACCTTGGTATTTGCTCAAGTAAATCAATTGCTTGATTGTATATCATAATTAAAAAAAGTTACCGAGTCTCTACCATGCCCCTTTCAAATTAGATCATTTTCAGTGACTAAGATTAAGGAATGAAATTAAAAGAATTTTCACAAACTTCAAGCCATCATCTTTGTTCTACATCAAAAATCAAGCTTTTGTTGAAAATTCCTCAAACTTTGAGATCAGCCATAGTCAGAAAAAACATTCTGCCGAATCAAAAAATACTACTTAAAATTTTTAAATATTTGTAATGGGCTATTCGACTATAGACATCAATGGACATTATTTTGTACACTACCTCTTCATGTGAGTTTGTGTGCAGGAGATTCATGGGGGGCTGTTTCTGTTTCTGTTTCAGTCGAAGAACTCCATCAAGATAGCCCCAGCTCAACACCCCAGACCACCTCATATTCACAGCCTGCATGCTAGTTATACCTGACAACAAAACAACAACAAAGTTTATCAACGGATTAATTCCAGTGGAGAAACTTTTTCATTATAAATAGCCATGGACAAAAGAAGACTAGAATAGTACAGAAACTCAAAAAGGTAAAACTCTTACAATTTTAACCTGAGTCGAAAAATACAGACTACAAACTTCTAATGAACTAGAAGTTTTACTAACATAAAATTACAATCTTGAATTTTTTGAATTAAGATTTGTTGAAATTAGTTTTGGTACTTCTAATGAATGGCATTACATTAACAAAAACATTTAATGTCTATGAGTTACGAAATACGCCACACCCACCATAGCAACGTGGTAACTAGGTGGGGGCAAACAATTCTCAAATCCGCAATCATGCATTACTAATGCATTGACATTTAGATGTTTGCGAGGCCTGCCGCAAGCTTTGGTCTATTTATGGGACATCTCCAGATCTTTAGAATTTTTGGCAAAAGGGACAAACAAAATTCAGTTTGCTAAGTGTTCTGGGTAACAGCAATCAGATTTACAAAGCCTGCAGCAGGCCTGTAAGTGCAATTTTTGTTCACCATTTTGCCATCACTCAGTCTGTGTGTGCACAATTTTGTTTTGTACAGTAAATTGCATTGACTACATGAGCGCGCACCGTAGCAAGTTGTACTGTACAAGTACTGCGTAGGATGTTTGCCCCACTTAGTTACGCAGATTTTGTTGCTAGGCAAATTTATGCGGTGATTGGTTGAAAAAGCTGTCAATCATCTCATTAACTCATTAATATTACAAGAACTTAAAGACAACTTACAAACATGTACATACCTCTTTCTTTGCTGTACATCGCCAACAAACACTGCTTCTTCCCAAGTCCACAAACACTTCCAGTCGGAAGAGCAATAAGGGTTGTAGGAGGGGTGAAAAACACTTGTTGCCATTTGATGGCAGGTTCCGGTGCTCCAGGGGATCCCACGTAAGATCCCCACTGCATACCACGTATGTGATGTAAGGGACTCTGCAGGAAGAGGAAGTGATACATATGTATCTTATTTATCATACAATAATACTGATGTGCAGTCAAGGTTGGAAAACCGTGCAAACTATGAAAACCTGCTTCCTAGGAAATTGATTACAATTTCAAAGGGAAATAAGTATATCAAAATAAAAGAGGTTGATCACAAATTAAAACAAAATATGTCTCTTTCCAGCAAATTATAAAGAACCAACCTGGGGCTCATGCATAAGGCATAAGTCATAAGAAAAGTGCCAAATACTTTGTGTTCATGGGAAGGACTGCAATATTTGACATCCCTATTTGCCATATTTAGATTATTTTCCCTATTTTGCTGCACCATCAAAATATAACTAACCTCTATTGAGTCCGACTCCAACTGACTCATTTGCCTGCTGCCTCGCTGACCTTGCTGGGTCAATTGCCGCAAGAGGTTAGTGCTGGGGATTCCCGACAAAATTGGTGTCATTGTCTCCAACTCTGTTCTTTGAGGGTGGGGGTTGGTAAATAGCTGCTTGGGTGTCTGGCCATAGGTTTTGATCATGGTTTCCACAGCCTTCCTTTGCAGCGGATCAACAATCTGTGATGTGTCTGTTCCAAAATATGTCTGAGGAAATGAAATAAAACACAAAGGTATGAAATATATTAAAGGAGAAAGACTGAAAACATTGTAGATTAATTCCTATTAGGATTTTTTTAAAAGAAAAAGAAAGCTAGCCTTATGATTACAGACATTCTTTGCACAATACATGACTGCAGCTACCTTTATAAAAGTAAGCAATATTGCTTTAAGCAGTAATTATTTTAGAACATCAATTAAAATTACTCTTATGATAAAATTTGCTAAATGACATTACTATCTCTGTCCACTTTATCTAGAAGTATGCTAAATGACATTACTATCTCTGTCCACTTTATCTAGAAGTATGCTAAATGACATTACTATCTCTGTCCACTTTATCTAGAAGTATGTTTCTGTTCTGTTTTTAGTTCTGTTTTGATGTTCAGGACATTTGAAAACATGTCATTTCATGAACATATCGCAAGAGTGTCTACCAGGTGACACTGACTGTGGTGTTTTGAATGACAATAACAAAATACTGCTATCTATAAGCTTACATCAAGTAACAAAATGATTGCTTTTGACCATATAGCAGCACACATGGTCCAGCAAATAATTCGCAATCAGGCCAGTATATCAAAATCCAACCACAGCTTTGCACAATCAGGTCTTCTCTAGGTTACCACTTAGCTTAAAGATTTAGTTTGGTGTCAAGCAAGTCCATCTGATATAAAGAAGACTTCAAAAGAAACAAAATGATAAAGAAAGTGCTCAAAAATCTTATTCCATTAAGGAATTGGTCAAGTTTACAGCTCTGTCTTATATGTGTAGAAATGACTGGTGTAGAAAGTATACTTTGGAAAGTTGGCGGCAACAAGCTCACATTCTTAGCAATTGTTAATGCATTTTAAAGAAACTTTATTTAACTTTTTTACTATCTAAATTGTTTTTTCTCAAACTTTCTTCAGGTTGTAAATTATAGTTACTCTTACCAAATTCTGTTCGACTATTTTCCTGACATATCCAATGGTTTTTTGGCCACAAAATCACTGGACAAAATATGATCGAATATTTCAAGACTGAGGAATCTGAGGCTGTGATGTCACAACTAGTCTGATTTCAGTCGTTTTTACACAAATGAGAAATTCTTAACCTCAACATCTCCCAAACGGAATAAGATTTTTGCATATTGTTGCTTTTGAAATCTTCTTTTATATACGATAAACTTGTTGAACCCCTGAACTAATTCTTTGAGATATTAGAAACAATACCTGATCAGCTTAATGTTTTTTTTTTTTATGGTGTGGCTGAACAACCAACAACCTTTAGGTTTTTATTATGAGACCACAATAATTGTCTGCTTCAAAGTTATTAGTACTGATTAACAAAGAGCCTTATTGGACGAAAATATGACATATTAGGATCGCAAATTAAAACAAAACAAAATAATCCCACTCACGCTAGGATGAAATACATTGATAGCCTTCTCTGCAGCTGGACCCGTCTGTTTGTCACCAAAGACCAGATCTATCCAGGCATGCAGGTGTTGAGACACGTGTGACGATTCTAACACTTGCTTGTGTATCTCAGTAAACAGCCTCGGATTGTTTCTTGCCCAGGGTGGTAAGTCAACGTGATGCACCCTCACATTATTTTGTCTTCTTCCGAAATCAAAACCTGATGAAAAATTATGTATAAAAACCCTATTTGATGTACAAATTGTTTACATCTTGGAAATTAAACACAATATTCTTATAACTTCAACAGAAAGTGTGTTAAAACAACAAATTTGAAAACACAAATGGACTTAATCTTCCTATGAAAGAAGATTTGCTTTCCACCTGTCAATACAACTATAATTGATGTCACAACCAAAAGACACTGTATTCAAAAGACTTTTCTTCCCACTCATGAACTCTATGTCAAATACAGTACTTTGATACTTCTACTTGCCATTATTAGCTATTCTAAAACTTAGTACATGCGATCATCACCATGTTACATTTTTTGCTTTGAAAGAGCAAATAACTACAATGATGTAAGAACATTAAATGCTTTAGCAATTTTACATGACTTGTCCTTCTTCTTAAAAATTTGTTCCAGCAAATCATAACCACAAACTTAATGTAGCAAATAATGAGACTAATATCCTAATTAAAATAACCACTCAACCACACAATAAGGACTTCATCCATTGCTAATTTAATACCCAACACCAACTTCCACAATTACCCAGGACCAACACGAGAACTAGTACAATGGAGCCATTGATAAGGGAAATTTAACCTAATTACTTTTTCAGAATAAAGAAATTAAAGGGGAAAAGTCTGACCCAACCTGCTTATATATCAGGTCGGGTCTGACTGTTTGAAATTTTAAGGAGCATAACAACTAATGAAATAATTTTGTTATGTTTACATCTTCATTTTTATGTTCAAAGTTTTACTTGAACTGTACAAATTTATTTTAAAATTATTTTCAAAACTTGCTACAGGCACCAGGAATCCAACCTGGGATGCTAGCTTGTTGAAGCAAATCTCTATCATACTGCCATGCAGATCATTTTGGATTGAATAATATTATATCTAACCACTATTAAATCATAATTCAATAATATGCCTAAGAGGGTCTATTCAATAATATTTAATACAACTTTTTACAACTTGTTTCTAATAAACCTGCAAAAAATACTAAGTAGATAATCAGTAGTTTTTTGACAGTTGTAAGAACTAATAAAACGATTCGTAACCCACCCCAACCACTGAACAACAGCTTCGGATTTTTAGTGACTTTTTCGGAGCACAAGAAACACACAACTTCAATACAGAGCAATTTTACAATATACTTGCAAGATGGAATACCTCCCTATGAATATTCATAAATCCACTCACCTTCAAAGTTTGTAAGAAACTCTGGCAAGAAGAAAAATTCTGGTATGAGTTCTTTAACATCAGAACTAGACTGATAGGATGACAGTCTCCAAGAGGTCTCAATGGAATGGAATGTTCGATCCGGAATGTCAAAATGGTTATCTGAAGAGAAAATAATCAAGCAAGATAATAACCAAAGGAATTTAAATTATTATCAAACGAATTCAAACACTTCCAAGTTAATGCGTGCAATGACTTAAGAGAATATGTGACCCTTTCATCTCAACTCAATCTAAGTGAAATTATAATGTAAAGTTGGTGTATATGAAGAGAAAATATTGTGCAATTGATCATTTTTCCCAAGTTTAGCTGCAAAATCATAACTTCTTTCTTCCCTGACAAAAAAGTTTTATTTTAATTAAAACAACAAGATGCTCTTTTTGAATCTTGATGCCAAAAAAATAGACTTGCTTCTCCAGTCAATACTAAACAAATGTAGAACATTACCTTGGTACTGCAGAAACATCTTGGTGAAAGGTGGCAGACGCACAAGGTACTGAAGCGTCGTCCCACTGTTGGAGTAATGAGATCCATAATGGTAAGGTGTCACCACCAATGTGCTGTTTGTTGGTTTGCCATTTCTTATGAAGTCTTCACTCAAAATCTGTGTAAGAATTATAAGCAGAGAGCTATATTAAAACAGTTGACTAGTGAGCGCCCATGGTTCACAAAGAATGAGTGGTAATAATCTATTTTATTAAATTTAATCAAGTACATATAAAAAAGAGAATTAATTTGAAGAAAAATGCAATCTACCCATTTAAAATAAACTAGAATGTTAATAAACCCTTCAAAAATAAGAAACCATTGTGGCTGAGTGACTAAAACTTTCCACTTATGAATCCTGGGTTTAAGCCCCAGTGGGTCTCCAATGAGTACTTCATTTAATAAAATGGTTGTGGAGGTCTTTAGGTAAATACACCAATGGAGGTCTCTTGTAGCATTACAAACCTGAAACAATTGGGGCTCTTCTTGGTTTTCAGATAGAGGCGAGCCAAGCGGCAGAGGGAGTAAGATGGGTTATTGGTTCTCAGAAACAGGCATGCCAAGCGGCAGAGGGAGTAAGATGGGAGATTGCTTCTCAGAAACAGGCATGGCCAGGAGTAAGATGGTTCTCAGAAACAGTGCCCAGGGGCGGAGGGAGTAAGATGGGAGATTGGTTCTCAGAAACAGGCAAGCCCAGAGGCGGAGGGAGTAAGATGGGAGATTGGTTCTCAGAAACAGGCAAGCCCAGAGGCGGAGGGAGTAAGATGAAATTTGGTTCTCAAACCAGGCATGCCCAGCGGCAGAGGGAGTAAGATGGGAGATTGGTTCTCAGAAACAGGCATGTCAAGCTGCAGAGGGAGTAAGATGGGAGATTAATTCTCAGAAACAGGCAAGCCCAGGGGCGGAGGGAGTAAGATGAAATTTGGTTCTCAAACCAGGCATGCCCAGCGGCAGAGGGAGTACGATGGGAGATTGGTTCTCAGAAACAGGCATGTCAAGCTGCAGAGGGAGTAAGATGGGAGATTGGTTCTCAGAAACAGGCAAGCCCAGAGGCGGAGGGAGTAAGATGAAATTTGGTTCTCAAACCAGGCATGCCCAGCGGCAGAGGGAGTACGATGGGAGATTGGTTCTCAGAAACAGGCATGTCAAGCTGCAGAGGGAGTAAGATGGGAGATTAATTCTCAGAAACAGGCATGTCAAGCTGCAGAGGGAGTAAGATGGGAGATTGCTTCTCAGAAACAGGCAAGCCCAGGGGCGGAGGGAGTAAGATGGGAGATTGGTTCTCAGAAACAGGCAAGCCCAGAGGCAGAGGGAGTAAGATGAAATTTGGTTCTCAAACCAGGCATGCCCAGCGGCAGAGGGAGTACGATGGGAGATTGGTTCTCAGAAACAGGCATGTCAAGCTGCAGAGGGAGTAAGATGGGAGATTAATTCTCAGAAACAGGCATGTCAAGCTGCAGAGGGAGTAAGATGGGAGATTGCTTCTCAGAAACAGGCAAGCCCAGGGGCGGAGGGAGTAAGATGGGAGATTGCTTCTCAGAAACAGGCAAGCCCAGAGGCGGAGGGAGTAAGATGAAATTTGGTTCTCAAACCAGGCATGCCCAGCGGCAGAGGGAGTACGATGGGAGATTGGTTCTCAGAAACAGGCATGTCAAGCTGCAGAGGGAGTACGATGGGAGATTGGTTCTCAGAAACAGGCATGTCAAGCTGCACAGGAGTACGATGGGAGATTAATTCTCAGAAACAGGCAAGCCCAGAGGCGGAGGGAGTAAGATGGGAGATTGGTTCTCAGAAACAGGCATGTCAAGCTGCAGAGGGAGTACGATGGGAGATTAATTCTCAGAAACAGGCATGTCAAGCTGCAGAGGGAGTACGATGGGAGATTGGTTCTCAAACCAGGCATGCCCAGCGGCAGAGGGAGTAAGATGGGAGATTAATTCTCAGAAACAGGCATGTCAAGCTGCAGAGGGAGTAAGATGGGAGATTGGTTCTCAGAAACAGGCATGTCAAGCTGCAGAGGGAGTACGATGGGAGATTGGTTCTCAGAAACAGGCATGTCAAGCTGCAGAGGGAGTACGATGGGAGATTGGTTCTCAGAACCAGGCATGTCAAGCTGCAGAGGGAGTGCGATGGGAGATTGGTTCTCAGAACCAGGCATGTCAAGCTGCAGAGGGAGTACGATGGGAGATTGGTTCTCAGAAACAGGCATGTCAAGCTGCAGAGGGAGTAAGATGGGAGATTAATTCTCAGAAACAGGCATGTCAAGCTGCAGAGGGAGTAAGATGGGAGATTAATTCTCAGAAACAGGCATGCCAAGCGGCAGAGGGAGTAAGATGGGAGATTGGTTCTCAGAAACAGGCATGCCCAGCGGCAGAGGGAGTACGATGGGAGATTGGTTCTCAGAAACAGGCATGTCAAGCTGCAGAGGGAGTAAGATGGGAGATTAATTCTCAGAAACAGGCATGCCAAGCGGCAGAGGGAGTAAGATGGGAGATATTAATTCTCAGAAACAGGCATGTCAAGCTGCAGAGGGAGTAAGATGGGAGATTAATTCTCAGAAACAGGCATGTCAAGCTGCAGAGGGAGTAAGATGGGAGATTAATTCTCAGAAACAGGCATGCCAAGCGGCAGAGGGAGTAAGATGGGAGATTGGTTCTCAGAAACAGGCATGTCAAGCTGCAGAGGGAGTAAGATGGGAGATTAATTCTCAGAAACAGGCAAGCCCAGGGGCGGAGGGAGTAAGATGAAATTTGGTTCTCAAACCAGGCATGCCCAGCGGCAGAGGAGTAAGATGGGAGATTGGTTCTCAGAAACAGGCATGTCAAGCTGCAGAGGGAGTAAGATGGGAGATTGGTTCTCAGAAACAGGCAAGCCCAGGGGCGGAGGGAGTAAGATGAAATTTGGTTCTCAAACCAGGCATGCCCAGCGGCAGAGGGAGTACGATGGGAGATTGGTTCTCAGAAACAGGCATGTCAAGCTGCAGAGGGAGTAAGATGGGAGATTAATTCTCAGAAACAGGCATGTCAAGCTGCAGAGGAGTAAGATGGGAGATTGCTTCTCAGAAACAGGCAAGCCCAGGGGCGGAGGGAGTAAGATGGGAGATTGGTTCTCAGAAACAGGCAAGCCCAGAGGCAGAGGGAGTAAGATGAAATTTGGTTCTCAAACCAGGCATGCCCAGCGGCAGAGGGAGTACGATGGGAGATTGGTTCTCAGAAACAGGCATGTCAAGCTGCAGAGGGAGTAAGATGGGAGATTAATTCTCAGAAACAGGCATGTCAAGCTGCAGAGGGAGTAAGATGGGAGATTGCTTCTCAGAAACAGGCAAGCCCAGGGGCGGAGGGAGTAAGATGGGAGATTGGTTCTCAGAAACAGGCAAGCCCAGAGGCGGAGGGAGTAAGATGAAATTTGGTTCTCAAACCAGGCATGCCCAGCGGCAGAGGGAGTACGATGGGAGATTGGTTCTCAGAAACAGGCATGTCAAGCTGCAGAGGGAGTACGATGGGAGATTGGTTCTCAGAAACAGGCATGTCAAGCTGCACAGGGAGTACGATGGGAGATTAATTCTCAGAAACAGGCAAGCCCAGAGGCGGAGGGAGTAAGATGGGAGATTGGTTCTCAGAAACAGGCATGTCAAGCTGCAGAGGGAGTACGATGGGAGATTAATTCTCAGAAACAGGCATGTCAAGCTGCAGAGGGAGTACGATGGGAGATTGGTTCTCAAACCAGGCATGCCCAGCGGCAGAGGGAGTAAGATGGGAGATTAATTCTCAGAAACAGGCATGTCAAGCTGCAGAGGGAGTAAGATGGGAGATTGGTTCTCAGAAACAGGCATGTCAAGCTGCAGAGGGAGTACGATGGGAGATTGGTTCTCAGAAACAGGCATGTCAAGCTGCAGAGGGAGTACGATGGGAGATTGGTTCTCAGAACCAGGCATGTCAAGCTGCAGAGGGAGTGCGATGGGAGATTGGTTCTCAGAACCAGCCATGTCAAGCTGCAGAGGGAGTACGATGGGAGATTGGTTCTCAGAAACAGGCATGTCAAGCTGCAGAGGGAGTAAGATGGGAGATTAATTCTCAGAAACAGGCATGTCAAGCTGCAGAGGGAGTAAGATGGGAGATTAATTCTCAGAAACAGGCATGCCAAGCGGCAGAGGGAGTAAGATGGGAGATTGGTTCTCAGAAACAGGCATGCCCAGGAGAGAGAATTAATGGGAGATTGGTTCTCAGAAACAGGCATGTCAAGCTGCAGAGGGAGTAAGATGGGAGATTGGTTCTCAGAAACAGGCATGTCAAGCTGCAGAGGGAGTAAGATGGGAGATTAATTCTCAGAAACAGGCATGCCAAGCGGCAGAGGGAGTAAGATGGGAGATATTAATTCTCAGAAACAGGCATGTCAAGCTGCAGAGGGAGTAAGATGGGAGATTAATTCTCAGAAACAGGCATGTCAAGCTGCAGAGGGAGTAAGATGGGAGATTAATTCTCAGAAACAGGCATGCCAAGCGGCAGAGGGAGTAAGATGGGAGATTGGTTCTCAGAAACAGGCATGCCCAGCGGCAGAGGGAGTAAGATGGGAGATTGGTTCTCAGAAACAGGCATGTCAAGCTGCAGAGGGAGTAAGATGGGAGATTGGTTCTCAGAAACAGGCATGTCAAGCTGCAGAGGGAGTAAGATGGGAGATTAATTCTCAGAAACAGGCATGCCAAGCTGGCAGAGGGAGTAAGATGGGAGATTTAATTCTCAGAAACAGGCATGTCAAGCTGCAGAGGGAGTAAGATGGGAGATTAATTCTCAGAAACAGGCATGTCAAGCTGCAGAGGGAGTAAGATGGGAGATTGGTTCTCAGAAACAGGCATGCCAAGCTGCAGAGGGAGTAAGATGTAAGATGGGAGATTGGTTCTCAGAAACAGGCATGCCAAGTGGCAGAGGGAGTAAGATGGGAGATTGGTTCTCAGAAACAGGCATGCCAAGTGGCAGAGGGAGTAAGATGGGAGATTGGTTCTCAGAAACAGGCATGCCAAGTGGCAGAGGGAGTAAGATGGGAGATTGGTTCTCAGAAACAGGCATGCCAAGCAGCAGAGGAAGTAAGATGGGAGATTAATTCTCAGAAACAGGCATGTCAAGCTGCAGAGGAGTAAGATGGGAGTAAGGGATAAGATGGGGATTAATTCTCAGAAACAGGCATGCCAAGCTGCAGAGGGAGTAAGATGGGAGATTAATTCTCAGAAACAGGCATGAAACAGGCATCAAGCTGCAGAGGGAGTAAGATGGGAGATTAATTCTCAGAAACAGGCAAGCCAAGCTGCAGAGGGAGTAAGATGGGAGATTAATTCTCAGAAACAGGCATGTCAAGCTGCAGAGGGAGTAAGATGGGAGATTGGTTCTCAGAAACAGGCAAGCCCAGAGGCGGAGGGAGTAAGATGAAATTTGGTTCTCAAACCAGGCATGCCCAGCGGCAGAGGAGAGTAATGATGGGAGATTGCTTCTCAGAAACAGGCAAGCCAAGCTGCAGAGGGAGTAAGATGGGAGATTAATTCTCAGAAACAGGCATGCCAAGCTGCAGAGGGAGTAAGATGGGAGATTAATTCTCAGAAACAGGCATGTCAAGCTGCAGAGGGAGTAAGATGGGAGATTAATTCTCAGAAACAGGCATGTCAAGCTGCAGAGGGAGTAAGATGGGAGATTAATTCTCAGAAACAGGCATGTCAAGCTGCAGAGGGAGTAAGATGGGAGATTGCTTCTCAGAAACAGGCAAGCCCAGGGACGCAGAGGGAGTAAGATGGGGATTGGTTCTCAGAAACAGGCATGTCAAGCTGCAGAGGGAGTAAGATGGGAGATTGCTTCTCAGAAACAGGCAAGCCCAGGGACGGAGGGAGTAAGATGGGAGATTGCTTCTCAGAAACAGGCAAGCCAAGCTGCAGAGGGAGTAAGATGGGAGATTAATTCTCAGAAACAGGCATGCCAAGCTGCAGAGGGAGTAAGATGGGAGATTAATTCTCAGAAACAGGCATGTCAAGCTGCAGAGGGAGTAAGATGGGAGATTAATTCTCAGAAACAGGCATGCCAAGCGGCAGAGGGAGTAAGATGGGAGATTGGTTCTCAGAAACAGGCATGCCCAGCGGCAGAGGGAGTACGATGGGAGATTGGTTCTCAGAAACAGGCATGTCAAGCTGCAGAGGGAGTAAGATGGGAGATTAATTCTCAGAAACAGGCATGTCAAGCTGCAGAGGGAGTAAGATGGGAGATTAATTCTCAGAAACAGGCATGTCAAGCTGCAGAGGGAGTAAGATGGGAGATTAATTCTCAGAAACAGGCATGTCAAGCTGCAGAGGGAGTAAGATGGGAGATTAATTCTCAGAAACAGGCATGCCAAGCGGCAGAGGAGTAAGATGGGAGATTGGTTCTCAGAAACAGGCATGCCCAGCGGCAGAGGGAGTAATGATGGGAGATTGGTTCTCAGAAACAGGCATGTCAAGCTGCAGAGGAGTAAGATGGGAGATTGGTTCTCAGAAACAGGCATGTCAAGCTGCAGAGGGAGTAAGATGGGAGATTAATTCTCAGAAACAGGCATGCCAAGCGGCAGAGGGAGTAAGATGGGAGATATTAATTCTCAGAAACAGGCATGTCAAGCTGCAGAGGGAGTAAGATGGGAGATTAATTCTCAGAAACAGGCATGTCAAGCTGCAGAGGGAGTAAGATGGGAGATTAATTCTCAGAAACAGGCATGCCAAGCGGCAGAGGGAGTACGATGGGAGATTGGTTCTCAGAAACAGGCATGTCAAGCTGCAGAGGGAGTAAGATGGGAGATTGGTTCTCAGAAACAGGCATGTCAAGCTGCAGAGGGAGTAAGATGGGAGATTAATTCTCAGAAACAGGCATGTCAAGCTGCAGAGGGAGTAAGATGGGAGATTGCTTCTCAGAAACAGGCAAGCCCAGAGGCGGAGGGAGTAAGATGGGGGATTGGTTCTCAGAAACAGGCATGCCAAGCTGCAGAGGGAGTAAGATGGGAGATTAATTCTCAGAAACAGGCATGTCAAGCTGCAGAGGGAGTAAGATGGGAGATTAATTCTCAGAAACAGGCAAGCCAAGCTGCAGAGGGAGTAAGATGGGAGATTAATTCTCAGAAACAGGCATGTCAAGCTGCAGAGGGAGTAAGATGGGAGATTGCTTCTCAGAAACAGGCATGTCAAGCTGCAGAGGGAGTAAGATGGGAGATTAATTCTCAGAAACAGGCAAGCCAAGCTGCAGAGGGAGTAAGATGGGAGATTAATTCTCAGAAACAGGCATGTCAAGCTGCAGAGGGAGTAAGATGGGAGATTGGTTCTCAGAAACAGGCAAGCCCAGAGGCGGAGGGAGTAAGATGAAATTTGGTTCTCAAACCAGGCATGCCCAGCGGCAGAGGGAGTACGATGGGAGATTGCTTCTCAGAAACAGGCAAGCCAAGCTGCAGAGGGAGTAAGATGGGAGATTAATTCTCAGAAACAGGCATGCCAAGCTGCAGAGGGAGTAAGATGGGAGATTAATTCTCAGAAACAGGCATGTCAAGCTGCAGAGGGAGTAAGATGGGAGATTAATTCTCAGAAACAGGCATGTCAAGCTGCAGAGGGAGTAAGATGGGAGATTAATTCTCAGAAACAGGCATGTCAAGCTGCAGAGGGAGTAAGATGGGAGATTGCTTCTCAGAAACAGGCAAGCCCAGGGACGGAGGGAGTAAGATGGGGGATTGGTTCTCAGAAACAGGCATGCCAAGCGGCAGAGGAAGTAAGATGGGAGATTAAAGCCAGTTTACTGGGCTAACAAATCTAACACACATATATTGTCTAGAAAGCTTAAAATGGGCAACATACCTAATCCAAGTTTTGGAATTAAAACCTTTAAAATACCCGGATAAATAATGAAAATGTGGCTGATCTACGCAGTGATTTAAGCAGCCCTGTAAATACTGCATAAAACTAAAAAAAATATCAAAATCTGTAAATTACCTGAAAATTTTGTTTGTATTTTGCTTCCATTTCTGCCGATTGCACTGCAACAGGTTTAGACAGATCTCTGAGAAAAAAAGAACAAATTGGACATCATAAGAGGAGGAACAAAATATTTATACATGACATGATTTACAGCAGCTTACAAATGTAAATGTAGGTCTGGATCACTCCCTCTTTGGAGCTGGAAAAACATCTACGCTTCCGGTGGTTATAACCGTGGGAAAATCAGGAATTTGGCGGGATGAATATCTGATAAACAGATTTCTTGAGTAAACAACAGTATATGTGGTAAATATGTGCTCTAAAATGTCCCCCATATAATTGTGTGAAGAAAATTACATTAAATTGAGAAAGAGGGAGGTATATAAAGATGTATTCGCAAAATTAATATTATTTCTGTCACAATTTTTCATGGGAAGATTTTCAACACCTTTATTTAGAACTAAGGAAAATGTTATAATTTATTCTAACTCCTTTCCTCTTACTATTATATACATAGACAAATAAACATAATTAAAACTAGTTCTTAAATTACCTAAAAACTGTTTCTGACTTCTTTTTGATTTTCTTTAATTTTAGTGAGAAAAGAAGTATTAAATAGAAAATAAATGGGTTAAATATCTTAGTGAACTACAAAATATCAGTATTTGGAAATTCTTAAATGGCTACAACCGAGCTAGAAAATTCTTGAAATTCTGTTTTGTTTTATACCATTTTATTAATAGTGACAATCAAAGTGCAACACATTTCTGTATAACATTCCTTAGAACCACTGAAATTGAATACTAAATTATTTTTCAAATGCTGCAGATTTATAAAAAGGGAATCATTTTTTACTACATTTCAGCTTACTTCCTCTAAATCATCTTTTTTGTTCAAATTCTTTACATCATGAGCCCAAAACAAACCCATGACTTCCTCTAAGTATAAGTTATGTTTAAAATAAGTTATGTGTAGAGGTAGAATAAGACTTAAGTTATGTTTAGAATAAGTTATGTTTAGAGGTAGAATAAGACTTAGGTTATGTTTAGAATAAGTTATGTTTAGGGTTAGAATAAGACTTAAGTTATGTTTAGAATAAGTTATGTTTAGAGGTAGAATAAGACTTAAGTTGTTTAAAATAGGTTATGTTTAGAGGTAGAATAAGACTTAAGTTATGTTTAAAATAAGTTAGGTTTAGAATAAGTTATGTTTAGAGGTAAAATAAGACTAAGTTATGTTTTGAATAAGTTATGTTTATAGTTAGAATAAGACTTAAGTTATGTTTAGAATAAGTTATGTTTATAGTTAGAATAAGACTTAAGTTATGTTTAGAATAAGTTATGTTTAGAGTTAGAATAACACTTATGTTTAGTTATGTTCAGAATAAGTTATGTTTAGAGTTAGTAAACTAAGACTTAAGTTATGTTTAGAATAAGTTAGGTTTAGAGTTAGAATAAGATTTAAATTATGTTCAGAAATTTCAGTAACAATGTCACCATAACTTGTTCCCATTTTGATATAGAGATAAATGTATGTACATAATACACTTTTTGTTTTAACTTGGTGATATATGTGTGTTAATGCTGTTCAAATGCAACTTACTTGGACTGGATAATGCTAGTTTTTCATGTTTGTATCATTTCATAATAATTTATAAGTCAAAAAACAAAAATTATGGGTAAAGCCTACTGTGCTTGTTTGTTTGTTTGATGAGAGTTTAACAGCACCACAACAGCAAAGGTCAAATTCTGCCTGAGAGGCATAGATCATTCCAGAGGTAGGAAGGAGAGTAAACAGGGGGAGATTGAGAGAAACACGAGAAGTAAAAGCCAGAAAGCTGGGATCGAGAAAGGAGGTGTATGGGTAAAAAAATAATGTAGAGAGAGAGGGGGTGGGGAAGGAGGACTAAATATGGTTGTAGAGGAAAGCATGATAAAAAAAGCATACTATCATTAGTACTCTCTAATCAAATTATAGGTAAAGCATACTATTATTAGTTAATCATATTAATTTTGTCAGCATGTCAAAATAAAAAATCTCTTTTCCACCCAAAATTTTAGAAACAAAAATGATATTTGATATTTTCAAAACTGAAAACATAGATGCCAACCTGTAAATATTTGGACACTCCAGATCAAGGCTCTCCGTCTTGTACTCAGCAAGCACAAATGGGAAGATGGGATACTGCATGAGGTCGTTGAATGACCTCCCTGCTAGTTTATTCAGATGCATCAGGTACTCAAAGTTGGTCATCAAACCGTCGCACCAAGCCGAGGTGAAAGTACTTACATCGTCCACGACCAATAGATTAGGCAGGTGGTGTTGCTTAATCTTGTCATGCACAGTGTCACGCTCCTAAAGAACAGATTATACCAAGAGCGAGTTCACTTTCTGTTTGTAATAGAGGGTCAACAACAATCCATACAAAAGGCTTGTGACAAATGACTTGCTTTATATGCTTAATGATTTAGTTATCGACTCATATTGCTTTAGAAAGGTGCAGTGGCTCAGTGGTTAAGGAGTCATGCACGTATCTGAAAGGTACCGGGTTCGATTCCCATCATGAATGCTGCATTGTGTCCTTGAGCAAGACACTTCACTCTACCTGCTTCAGTCCACTCAGCTATGAAAATGAGTACCAGCACTGCTGGGGATTTAATCTGCAATGAACTGGCATCCCATCCAAGGGGATGTACTCTCATCCGCTTGCACCATCAAAACCGGGGATAAGCACCGGCTCTATGAGCCTAATGGCTCAATAAAATTAGCCTTTTTTTTTAGCATATTGCTTTGATGTATTTTGTTAAGTAGTCATGAGAGAGGACAATAAACTAACAGAAATGTAAAAAGACCACTTGGTAAGATCTTGGTCTATAATAGAGACATCAAATTTAAAAGATTTCACAAGTTTGTTTTGAAATGACTGGCTTAGAAGTCTTCTATGTAATTCTCAATTTTATCAAAAATTATTTTTGATAGAATTATTTATCTAATTAATTTGACTTAATAATTTGTGGAAAATACTTTTAAGGAATGTACAGCATTTGATGTTACTTGAAGTCTGTTTTAAGTCATTTTACCCAATTTCATGGAAAGTTAACTTCAACAATCTTGAACACTTTCTTTAACATGTTCTTTCTCTTTGATTTAAGATGAACACGTTTGACCAATAAACACCAACCTCATAATGCATTGTACATACCTGCTTATCCTCAAAGGTCAAAAGAAGGGTTTGACCATTCACAAGAAATATCTCCAAAGAATCATCTTTCAGCTGGTACCATCTGTCATGAAGCTCTTTCACATCCTCATACTGCCAAGAAATAGTACTGATGTCTCCTTCCTTGAAATATGATGCGAGAGGGAGGAAGAGTTTGGTTATAAGAGAAAAGTGCAAGTTTGAATTCATAAATGAGGGACATTTAATTAAATGTTGACCAAAGATGAGTTCTTATGGCCCAGAAAACAGGAAATATACAGGAACATTCTCACCAAATTTTTACAACTGTGGCATTGAGTAGAGGATCAAAATATATCTGATCTACTACAATACTTTGCCGACTTCCCACCACACCAAGAAGTAGACCACCTATGACTTTCTCGGATGTGATTGCTAGAGATGTAGGACTCCAATTCTACGAATTGGGCAGAGCTATGTCAGACAGCGGCACCTGCCATGATGTTGGCAACTGCATCTAGGCTGTGGCTGAAGGATGAAAGGGGCGATGATGACTTAGATCGAACAAAAGTCAAACAGGAAATCTAATGACAATTTAAAACCCTCTACATTTTTCCCAAAGTAAGGTTGTAAAGCAAATTAATAATATTTAAAAGATAAGAAAATTACATACAAAATGGTTTCTTTTGTAAAAATTGCATAGTATTCAACAAAGAAAATTGAGACGTTACCATTGAGTTTCCAGGGTCAGGCATAGGTTCATCTCCTATGAAGTACATGTCATTTTCACCTGACAAAAAAAGAACAACCAAAAAAAACCATAACATTGTCAACCTTTATACGTTTCTATGGCAGAAGCTGAACAAAATATTTTTGCAAAGTATTATTTCTATTACACATATAGAGTATAAACACATGAATTTAAATCTACAAAATGTGATTTAACGAGGCTAAGTATAATTTAATTTTGTTATGAAATGAATTTAACCAATAGAGGAAATATGCTCTAGAGCTTTTGACAGTAGCATTTAATTACAAACACCTCAGCTATAATCAGGGAAACAACAGTATATTGGAAAGCAATTGAAAAACTCTTTGGGTTCCAAGTAAAAAATGTAGCCTGTTAGGTGACCCTGAGAAATGTCACTGCAATATTTTGTATCAATCCCTCAACATTCCTTACAATTTCCAAAGACCATGGTTGCACCACTGACTGTATTGTCATAACTTTAAGCTCACCTAATAATAAATCCCCAGCTGTTTCTGCTGCTGGCGTAACATGAGTGCACAAAGATGTCCGGCGAATGACTTCATGCATCTGCAGCCGGCGCTTCAACTCTGATGAATTAGCGGTGTTTGCCTCATCATCAAAAAGTGAGGAGAGGGGTGAAAGCCTCTGGTGTTCACCATTTCCCTTGTGTCTATGATCGGGTAGGAGGAACGTGCTGTCCATGCTGAGATGTTTCCTCCGAAGCCTCTTGCGTACCCGGGCAGGCCCCTCGGTGGGGTCAAGCTCCCAGGATTCCGGGTAAAAGAATTCATCATGCCAGATTGCTCTGTCAAAAAAAGTTATATTTTGATGGATGGATTGATTAGACTTTGCACATAGTGAACCCAGAAAGCCAGAAAGGTTCAATTCTACCAAATAACTTTTTGTCAGAGTTATTCTTTTTTCAATCAAGCACCACTTTTTATGTAATAGTTGCATTTACAGATTCATCAAATGAACATATAGAGACACATTTAGGATTAAGCATGCAACAACCCTCTGCTAAGGTCTTCCAAACAACCCTCTGCTAGGGTCTTCTAAACAACCCTCTGCTAAGGTCTTCTAAACAACCATCTGCTAAGGTCTTTTAAAAAACCCTCTGCTAGGGTCTTCTTAACAACCCTCTGCTAGGTCTTCTAAACAGCCCTCTGCTAAGGTCTTCTTAAAAACCCTCTGCTAGGGTCTTTTTTACAACCCTCTGAAAGGGTCTTCCAAACAAACCTCTTAAGGTCTTCTAAACAACCCTCTGCTAGGGTCTTCTAAACAAACCTCTCCTACATTCTTCTAAACAACCCTCTGCTAAGGTCTTCTAAACAACCCTCTGCTAAAGTCTTCTAAAGAACCCTCTGCTAAGGTCTTCTAAACAACCCTCTGCTGGAGTATACCAAACGAATCATCCTTACCTTTCATGAGTAACCTGCTGCATCAAGTTTTGCCACTCAGTCCTCGAATCTAAGGTGGAAACTATGTTAGCTTTCATTTGCTCCAAGAATTTGGTTCTTAGGTTATTTTGGCTCAATGCTACAACCTGTTGATGTCAAAACATTAAAGAATTTTAGTTAAGGGAATGTGCCTATCATAAATTTGCATATTGTTCAAGGCAAACTTTAATTACCGTATTCGACGTAATAAGGGCCCGGGGTGCTTTTGAAAATAACATTTCACCACTTTTCAGGAAAAAACGATTCTTCCCAAAAAGTTCCCATATTCCGTGGTTGCATACAGTGTGCTATTCAAACTGCATTGTGTAAAGTGGTTCTATACTAGCCCCACAACGACCATCACAAAAGCATTGTGGGCGTCATACATAAATTAAGCAAATAATGTAACACAATTCTCTTAGGTCTTCAAATTAATCAAATGAATTATGTTATTAGTCCAAAAAATGTAGGGTGGGCATTTATTAAAGCAGGGGTGCTTAATACTTTAACAGTAAGTGAATGTGACTATCATAAATTTGCATATCATTCCATGTTTAATTAAGCGGATATGACTTTAATAAATTTGCATATCTTTCCAAGCAAAGTTTAATTAAGTGATTGTGACTATCATTAATTTGTGTATGTTTCCAACCAAAATTCAAGTAAATGTAACCATCATAAATTTGTATTTTTCATCAAACATTCACTAATCTAGTGAATAACTCACCTGTGTAACTTCCATGGCAATACCTGCAACCTCTTTTGTCATCTGGTCTAACCTCATACTGACCCTCTCTGAATCCTCCAGTCTCTGTCCTCTCCAGATCTCCCGAGCACGATCCTCTTTCTGCGTCACTTCTTTGATTTCCTGAAAAAGCAAAGTGGTTTGGAATCTCTACCATTCTGACAATGAAATATCATTCATTATATGTAGTAATAAAATTTGACGGTCGAAAGGGGTCAGCTAACCATGGTCATTCTGTGACACCGCATAGCAATGAGAATGAATCTAAGTGGCATTTGTTGATAAACAAACATCAACGTACATCCTATCTGTGCTATATCCAACACTTACTGGGAAATGATAACGGCAAGCTATCCCCATGCCAGATAGCCGACCTTGCTAATGATAGCATGGGCTGGAGGAAGCTTACAGTCGCCTGTGTTACAGCTGATGATGATGATGATGATGCCGATGATGATTACAGCCGATGATGATGATGATGATGCCGATGATGATGATGATGCCGATGATGATTACAGCCGATGATGATGATATTGATGATGATGACGCTAATGATGATGATGATGATGACAATATTGATATTGATGATGACGCTGATAATGATGATGATGATGATGACGATATCGATATTGATGATGATGACGCTGATGATGATGATGATGACGACGACGACGATGATGAATATTTGCTCCGCAAAGAGAATAAAACAGGTAAAACTTACATAATTTTTACCCACTAAATTATGTTTTGTTTAATTACACAAATAAACATGATTAACCGTTACTTAATTGTGCGTTTTCACAGATTAACCAAGGTAAGGTAAGTCTATGAAAATGTACAATGAACATAGATTAACCCTTAAGTTACACCTGATGTAGCCATCAAACTACTCATCACCGATATTATCAAGGTCTTTGTCTGTGCACAAAAGTTCTGTTTCTCGCAAGATTATTCATCAAATGATGTACAGATTTGTGAGACTTGTTTTGTTGTCAGTTTAACAGCAAAGGTAATAAAATACCAGAGGTCAAATAATATCAATATAACTTAATTAATGAAAATTAAAGGAAGGCAACTAAATGGGTGTAAATTTCCTTTTTCTTATCTTTTAGAAATTTGCAAGAATTGTATATAAGGTTTGTTAATCGCACATGATCCACTCTAAAGAATTCTAAAAAATGGATTAACTTCAAAAGTAAGTTTTTAGAACAATTTCCTCAACAAAAGAGGAATTTTTCCACCTCTATATAATTTTCATTTTTCAAATAAAAAAGGCTATTCATTTATGCACTAATCTACATTTTTAAAGAATTACCTATTTAGACAAGTTATTATTTTTTAATTATACATTATATTTTTGACCATTTCAGTTTTACTATGTAAAGCGCTTAAGGCTATAGCCATGTTTTGCAATTTACGGCATTCATAGCTATAACAATTTCTTCTTACCTCTGTTCCATTCTTCTTCATTTCATCATCAAGCTTATCAAAGTCAAACCCATGGAAACCACTCTCTCTGAGAGCCTCCACTAATGTCATCCCACATGAGTTCTCATCCTCTGTCAGAGTGTCACCGTTATTCACCAGCAGATCAAAAAGGTAAAGTTCAAATTTACTGGCCTGCCAAAAAAACGAAAATAAGCATATCAGAGTTTTTCACCACAAAAAACAGCTCTAATTCCTGTTAGATTTTTATTTTCATATTTCCTGTTTCTGTCTAATCCTGTGGACTGGGTTCAAATTGATTTTAGCCAAACGTGATTCTTCTACCCATCAACTGTTGGGGTAATTTTCCCTTTGTTAACCAATCAATCAGTTGCAGTTACTGGAAGGAAAGTTGTAAGCAACAATGCACACACATTATTTTTATGTAAAATCCATGTATGATTAGCAATTTTCTCATATGCTGGTTTCATACCCCCATGTGGTTGATTGGTTAATAAGATTTTCCCAGCATATAATTGGTCCATAATGGACACATGAATTTCTGCCATATGACTTTATTTATATTAGTTTTCTAGAAATTGATGATTAAAATTTGGAAAGGTCTATAGTACAAATTCAGTGATACAATAGTATGCAATATCATGTGATTTTTAACATGAATAAAAACACGACCATCTACTTTAAAATAATCAATGAAAGAATAAACAGGACAAAATAAATGGTCAAAATTATGCTTAGCTCTACTTCTGTATCATATGCAAAAGATATATGATTATGCTTAACTCAATGTCTTCCTTATCATATGCAATTCATATACCATTAAACTTTACTATATGTCCTCTTTACCATATAAAAATGATATATAATTATGCTTAACTGTCCAGGGGGAATCATGTGTTCTCATACTTGGGCCAACATGACCCAAGTATGGATTTAACTTAAATGTACTTCTTTTTATCTTATGCAAATGATGTCTGATTACAATTTACTTTACTTTTTTTTTAAATTTAGAGTATAAAGAATATATTTACTTGTAAATTGACATTAAGCAGGCTCCTGAGAAGAGGCTTGGCCTTCGGCATGTGAGCTAATTGCAGGGTATATAGTCGAAGAGTGAGACACTGCCTGGGTGACATCATGTGACACAAGAGATGGGCAAGATGAAGACGTAATGTCTCTTTACTGGACCATGCAATGCTCTCAAACTGTTTCCGTCTTCCAACCTTTCTCTCCTAAAGACATGAGGAACAACGTTTAGTATTTAGGCAATAGTTTACTACATCAAGTTTACTATATAAAATTTAGTTGATTGGCCCATGAAGACTTCTGTTATAGTGCTTTGTTGCCTATACTTGTGTGTTTGACATGGTCATACCTCATGTTCACCTTACTCCTATTCTGATTTGTTATTCATTTTTGGCAGGGAGGGGGTAAGGAGGACGTGAGGAATAAACAGATGATAATCACCACTTTTGTAGAAGGGTGCTTATTATTACCCTTAAAATAATGAATAATATTCTTTCAGTTGTTTGACATTGTAAAAATGCTACAAAAGTTTAATATCCTAAGTATTGTTGCATGAGAAACTCTTTAATATTCTTTGTTTAGGAGAATAATTTCGATTTGCATATATCTGAAATCCAAATCACCCCTCCCCTACTTCCCCCACCACCTCAACAATGAAATCCCAAAATCTCATTTCGATAATCCAGGATAATCATCTTCAATTATAAAATAATACAAAGTTAGGTTTATTTTGTGGCATAATGGGTTCTTTATTGAATTGATAGACTAAGCACTAATCCTTCTGTTCATTACACCCAAATTACTTTACAGACATTCCTCTCCCCTGATTTTAAGACTTTTCTGGAAGCAATTAGACCCCAATGCCGCTTCTTGGTGATTTCACACATGGTGTTCACACAATACTTACTGCCTATAACAAACAATGTAGCTGTTTGTTCAAACATACTAAAGAGCAACATTTCATGGCTTTGGTAATCAGCATTCCCACCCCATCCCTCACCCACCCCACTCCTTGCATGAATTTAAACAAAGAAAATAAAACAAGGGTATATGGAGAACCTACACAAGTGCCCCCACTCAAAGTGTTTATGCCCCCCTCAAAGTGTTTGTGCCCCCTCTCAAAGTGTTTGTTCCCCCTCTCAAAGTGTTTGTGCCCCTCTAAAAGTGTTTGTGCCCCCTCTCAAAGTGTTTATGCCCCCTCTAAGAGTGTTTGTGCCCCCTCTAAAAGTGTTTGTGCCCCTCTAAAAGTGTTTGTGCCACTTCTAAAAAGTGTTTGTGCCCCCTCTCAAGGTGTTTGTGCCCCTCTCAAAGTGTTTGTGCCCCCCTTTGAAAAAAGTCCTGGTTACAGGCATGGTTGTGGTTGGTTTGCGTAATACACACTGAAATTTTACAGCTAGAGTTATTCATTTTGGTTTATCTTGTGCAGGCAATAACATTAAAAAAAAAAAAAAAACCTTAAAAAAAAAATCAATCAATCAATACAAATCTGATAAAGAAGACACAGCTTACCAGCGTAGCTGTTAAAGCTTCAGATAAAAGAAAGAACAGTTCCTTTACAAGTTTAGTAGGACTGGACTCAATTTCTTCATCTCTTTCAAGCATACATGGGTCTAAATATAGAAATCAAAAAGATATTATGATCAATCTTTGCTCAAAATCAACAAGAGTAAGAACAAGAATTTTACTGGAATAAGCTTAAAGAAATTATCCATCACACAAAAAAAGCAACATAACATAACATAACAAGATGACGGGCTAAGAAGGGTTAGTCACCCCATAAAAAGCCCAAACCAACACCACCCAAAAAAAAAAAATCAAAGACGCCCAGCGTTAGTAAAGAAATTATCAATGTTGACTCAGAAAGAAAAAAAAATCAAAGATGCCCAAAGTTAGTAAACAGCTTATCAATGTTGACTTTGAAATCGTGAAAACTGTTACCATGTGTCACATGAGGATCAGGTGAAACATGCAAGAAATAAAAGGAAGTCAAAGTACATCAATAATACAAATCAGATGCTACTTGTAGACACAAAGTTCTCAGTGTTTAGAATAATAAATAAGGATAAGTTCAGAAAAGAAAACCAATCATCAGCTTTAAATAGCATACCTCTCTGTACTGTTAGATTCATGGCTAGAAGGCATAGTTTTTGAAAGCGCTTGACTAGCTCTTGCTCATTGGCCATTACGTATGTATATTTGTCCGAGTCTTTCTTGGAATTCTTCAACCTCTGCATCCTTAGAATGCGATCAAGCTCTGGCGAAAATCTTCTCTCTGAAAAAACGTTTCAAACACAGTGGAAAAATTGTGGATAACCATTTAAGAACTTTTTCTTATATTTTTGCTTAAACATTGATATGGGGTATTACATGCATTTTATACAAACATGATTTGTTTAAAATGACAGCATGGATCAATTAAAGATACTTCAGAAATGAAATAATTTTGCAAAACATTCAGCATATCCTGATTGCACACCTTAAAAAGCATTTTAAACAAGAAATGCAATAACATATTTTTGAAACTATCAAACTACAGCAATTTCTAAAACTAAATCCTATCGTATCGATATATCAAAAACTAAATGAAAGAGATGTATGATACTATCTGTTTAAATCTATTCTAATCCTTTCAGGTGAATACATGACTTTTTGAGCTAAAAATTAGTGGATGTAACACTATTCTGCTTACCGTAAGCAAATGAAAACATGTTAGAAGCACCCTTTACTACTACACATGCTCTACTAGGATTAACCTCCAATTCTTCTACTTTAGCATCTGTATCTGCAAGATTTCTTCTTTTTGAGAGCAGACCTGAAATGGGATAGAGTGCAAATGATAGCTCTTTGCAGATTATGCAATCAAAACACCAATGATGTTCCACATTGCACAATGTCAGAACAAGTTGTTAGATTTCAGATGTTTTAGTTCATAATAGCAGCACTACATATACTTGCCTACATGACAAACCAATGTTCACAATAAATTATGTTAGTTAGTTAGTTTACACTTTTAGGCACATGTCAGGGAAAGCACATGTAAGTCACCTATAACTTGTTTTCAGAGTGAATTTTGCCAGGATGGAGAGTGGATGAACACCGGTTTAACACCCTGCTTTTTTCGAGAAGTGTTCAGAGAACCTGGCGGAGGGGTGAAACTCCTAGCATAGGGACCAACGGCTCTACGTCCTCTTCAAAGGTCTGTGGGTGCCACCCAACCATTGACAACTTTTCCCAAAGGTCAGGTGAGGGAGAAAGTGTGAATGCAGAAAACAACTCTGTGCTTGATGTCAGCATATCGTTCTGCAAATATGTGAAATATCACTGGTTGGACTCAAACCTGGGACCCCCAGCATGTCAGTCATACGCTAGTCATAGCTTCCTGCCTCCTTTGATGTAATACATATTTAACAAGGAAGTTGTCATTCTAAAATGCTTACTGAGGAAAGCATATCCAACGGCTTTACTAAAACCAAATAGACTATTTTCCCATCAAAAGCTTGCTTGGAAGTAAGATTTAACTTTTTTTTCAATATACTTGCACTCTGTCAAACATATGAGGCAGACGATTAGACAACAGCGGATCTAAATGATGGAGAACTACTTCACTAAAGAGAACTCAAATTTACATCATTTCTTGAATATATAGATCTGAAAATGGTCATCTAATTTAGTGAGATTTATTGCTTTTTTTTCTTCTAATTTTCAAATGGACAATGGCAAACAATTTTAATGCTCTATCCAAGTATCAAATCAAGTTCTTTACCCATTAGGGCAAGCTTGAAATTAAGAAAAAAGCTTGTCTAGTCTTTTGATCAACAGCCTATCAATATTTATCCATACATGTCAAATTTCTTATGCTATGCATAAAATTCATCCCTTGAAATTCATAAAAATCTAATAAACACATTCAACATTAATGATATTTTTCTAAATCAGTATAAAACATTTTGTCAGCTGCTTTTCTTTCAACATTTTTTCCAAAAAACATTTTCTGTAATACGATAAAATTTAAAAATGCTGTAAACCAACCACACCAATCTTATTTGCATTTTTGTAAATAATTTTGGAATTTGCATGATTCAAAACAAGTCATTTACTGATGCCTCTATGAGCCACTAAACCATTAATTGTGAAAAACATGTCACCAAAGAAATAAAAACATGTTCCATATTAGCCATCACGACTTACCCTCTGGTGACAATGCCCCTACTTGTTGCCTCCACTTGTGTTCTTCATATTTTCTCTCTGAAAAAACAAAAAAACAAAACACTCTTTTTAAGAAGGCTTGAAATATTTATTCACAATCAATGTTTTAAGGGGAAGGGGTTGGGGGTGTGTTTGTTTGTTTGATTGATGAAGGCTTAACGGCACTACTATTTTTACATTAAGTCCCGCCTACTCATGAATATGCATGATCTCGCCACCAAAAACAAAGGGCACATCAGCAGACCATGGGCTATCTGTGTATCACATATGAACTGAATCCCATGTATCGTTCTTGAGATACTGTGTTTACAAGCTCTTTTTAACAAAATCATGTTAAGCTTTGCCTAATTTACATATTAATGAAATTTAACATTTTGGTACCATGAACATGCACACACTAGCTAAAATCATAATTACACCAAAAATGAAACAAAACAAACATGTGTTTCTTAAAATATCAGCATTTTAAGATTTTATCATTAAGCCCTGCCTACTCATGACATGACATCGCTACCAAAAATTAAATTAAAGATTTTTTACATTAAGCCCCACCTACTCATTGATATGCATGATCTCGCCACCAAAAACAATAGGGCACATCAGCAGACCATGGGCTATCTGTGTATCACATATGAAGTGAATCTCATGTATCGTTCTTGAGATACTGTGTTTACAAGCACATTTTAATAAAATCATGTTAAGCCCGCCTACTATGCATATTAATGAAATTCAACATTTTGGTACCATAAACATGCACACACTAGCTAACATCATAATTACACCAAATATGAAATAAAACAGACATGCGTTTCTTAAAATACGAGCATTTAAAGATTTTAACATTAAGCCCCGCCTACTCATTAATATCGTGACATCGCCACCAAATATAATAGGGCACATCACTGGAACAAAGGCTATCTGTGTACTACATATGACATGAATACAGTTTAAAGTTCTTCAGAAACCATGTTTACAAGCTCTTTTCAGCAAAATCAGATTAAGCCCTGCCCTCTATGCATATTAAAGAAATCTTAACATTTTTACATCATGAACATGTACACACTAGCTAACATCATAAATTATCCCAATTATGAAACAAAACAGACACGCGGTTGTTAAAATAGGAACATTTCCAAATTTTTACATTAAGCCCTTTCTACTACTCAATATGCATGACATCACAATCAAAAACAATAGGGCACATCTACGGAACATGGGCTATCTGTGTACTCCATATGACATAAAAAAGGTGTATCGTTGGCTATCTGTGTACTCCATATGACATAAAAAAGGTGTATCGTTCTTGAGATATCCTATTTCGAGTCGGGTGTCACACACACACACACACATAGGTTCCTGAGCTATCGTAACGGAACCAAAAATGGAGAAGGTGAAAGTAGGTGGGGGGTGGGGGAGGAGGACTAATTATGGGGGTAGAGGGATGTATGGTGAAGGAAGGAGATCATTTTATCCCAGGAATTATTCCGCAAGAGCTCGGCCATGGAGTTGTGAGGGGTGAGGGAAGCTCTGGGGAGGTTGTACAGGGGAGCAGGCAAGGAGGACATGGTGGACGGTGAGGGTGCAATGGCAATTATTGCAGAGCACTGGTGGGAGCCAGTAAGGAGGTGGGAGTGAGATGGGTGTGGCCTATTCTAAGGCTGGTAATGTGGACGTTGTCTATTCGGGATAGATTGTGGATGATGGGTTTGGTTGTAATGATGGGCTGGATGTTGTGGAGTTTGTTTTCAATTTGGGAGTCCCATGAGGTTTGCCAGTGGTCACAAACAAGGGAAGCGATAAGCTGTTTGGTGTCAGAATGGGTTTTGGGGAAGGGGGTAGGGCGGAGGTTAAGAGCAAGCTTAGCAGCTGATCAGCTCTGTCATTGCCGAGGATGCCAACATAGCTGGGTATCCAGAAGAGAAGAAAATAATACTTTTCCTGCGGGGGGGGGAACGGGAGGGGGAGTTTGCAGAGGAGGTGGGACGTGGGGTTATCCCACTTGAATTTGAGCAAAGAAGTAAGGACAGACTTGGAGTCTGAGAAGATGGCAAAGTGTCTGAGCAGGGAGTACTCAATATATTTGAGTCTGAGCAAGTTCAACATAAACGGTTTTCTGCATCTGGTCGGACATTTCACATGGAGTTTAAGTGGTAATGTCCATTGTGGACTTTCGGCTGCATTGTGACATCATTACCCTTCCTTGGCAACACTCATGAGAAGGAAACACCCCTTTCACCTGTTAATGGGAGTAACGCAACCTACACCACAATATACTTTCTATGATGACAAGAATTTTGGAACTTGGAAACTTAAAACATTTTTGTGACATAAAATAATTTATGATCCATTTTAAACAAACCAAAACGTTAGAATTTCCATCAAAAATCTGATACAAAAATTATAATTTTAAAGCTTTCTTAATTTTCAGCAATCAATATGTTAATCTTTTTTAAATTTGTAATATATTGTATAAAGGAACAAATCTCTCTCTTATGGAGTGTTTTTTAATCCCTTAACATAAAGAGAGTAATTGATCTAAAAGAAACTTATTTTACTTAGCCACACCTCCAACCACCACCCGAATCGAGAAAATAAATAAATTCCATCCACTTTTAATGAATGAATTTACAGCAGAGATTAAATATTAGATTTGAGCTGTCTTTCCATCTAGTTAACACATTTTGATTTTGCATATTGAAAAAAAGCCCCTAAATTTAATTTGAAATTTGTAATTTCTCATTCAGTGTGCACCAGTTAAACTAAACTCAGAGCACCTGATTTCCTTAACATTATTATAGCAAGCACTTATAATAGTGCAAAACTATACATGTGTCCTGTATTCATCTCACAAAAACATATTGTGTCTTACCTGCATAGCTAATGCTTCTAATAACAGCGGCAGGTACCTTCTTTTTACCTACTACTGATTCCACTGCATGCGTTGAGGCTCGGAAATGTTCCAACACCTCCCTTGCAATGTAACATTGACATTCCAGAATGATCTCTGTTTCAATGGAATGGGTACCTAGCAAATGATATTAAAAGATATTTGTTACATCATTCTTCATAAAATATTAATAAATGCAGATATTCTGATTAGTATAATGTACAATAGGAGAAGCAGAGCCTGAACTTTTGATGTTCTTAAAGAGTACCCCATCATTCCCTCGTCTTTTCCCCTATCTTGTCCTTTTTGAAGCAACCTGACCCTGCCTCTTTAATCACTTATCACGATAAGTATAACAGTCAAGCAAGTCTCATCTCATAAACCTTTTAGAAACGAATTTTACTTGAACGTGATTATTCTAAAACATCAGCCAATCAACTGCTGGGGGATTTTTCCCTTTATTATTAACAAACCAATCAGCTGCAGGTGCTGATGAAAAAAAGATCAAGCAACAATGCACACGCGTATCACCTTGATGTATAACACACATGTGATGAGCTAAGAGCAAGCAATGATGTACACGCATATCACCTTGATGTATAACACACATGTGATGAGCTAAGAGCAAGCAATGATGTACACGCATATCACCTTGATGTATAACACACGTGTGATAAGCTAAGAGCAAGCAACAATGCACACGCGTATCACTTTGATGTATAACACACATGTCATGAGCATTTGAAAGCATTTGTTTCAAACACTTGGTCCCATACAAGTAGACACTTGGTCCATGATGCTCAAGAATCCCCCAGTATTTGATTGGTCGATAAGATTACCCTAGTATTCAATTGGTCCATTATGGACACATGAATTTCAACCATGTGACATTATTGAAATTAGATTTTCGGAATTGCCGATTGAGATTTGACAAGGTCTGTAGGAAAGAGGACAACAAAAGGAACAAAAAATGGGACAGAATGTATTCAAAAATTCTTAATCTATTGAAGTGATTATATATATATATATATATATATATATATATATATATATATATATATATATATATATATATATATATATATATATATATATATATATATATATATATATATATATATATATATATATATATATATATATATATATATATATATATATATATATATATATATATATATATATATATATATATATATATATATATATATATATATATATATATATATATATTATATATATATTAATACATATATATATATATATTTATATATATATTAAGTTTACAGTTTTATATGATGTGTGACAAATAAATATAAAGCAGACTTGGAGTAACTTTACAACCGCATATTCCTCAAACATCTTTGTGACCCTACTTTAAATGCCAGATATGGTATGAACATGGATACTGTGGAGATCAGAAATACGATGCAATCCAACATTTCTGACAAGTGGAAATGTTTTCACAATAACAGGCAAGTCAATTAATTACTAATGCGGAGGTGACGTTACAAGTATGCTCAGATTTTTTGGTAAAGGACAAGCAATTTTCTTGAGGCGAGATTCTCTCTTTAAATATAATCTGATACGTTGTACATAACAACCACTGAATATGCCAGGAGAGTGAGTGCCTACCATATTTTGATCTCATCCTCTCTTCCAAACCTGCTAGCAATGACATCATGTCCTCAAAATGCTGGTAGAGGTCCACTCTGTTGAAGCTGTGCAGTATAAAAGAACTGTTTGTTATCCTCAAAAACTATCCCTCACAAGTTAGTTTTAGTTAAATCCATCCAAGCTATTTCCATGGGGCCAGTGCTTATCTCCGTTTTCCATGGCACAAGTGGATGAGAGCGTATGACCCCCTCCTCCCACCCCCCTCTTCCTTTCTTGGACAGGATGCCAGTCCATTTGAGGTTAACACCCTAGCAATGCTTGTACTCATATGAGTAGAGCTGAGACAAACAGGATAAAGTGCCTTGCCCAAGGGCAAAACACAGCTACTCAGCTGGGAATCGTACTCGGTATTTCTCCTTCCTAACACAGACTCTCAACCACTGCATTCCCGATCCCTCACAAGTATTTACATATATTATATTCATTTTTTACTTTGTACTTCATTCTCATCTTACTAATATCTTTCTTTGTTTTACAAAGATATATAAAGAATTATCTTGGATTTGTAATTATGACATAACATAACAAAATTACAGGCTAAGAAGGGTTAGCCACCCCATAAAAAGTCAAACCAACACCACCACCACCACAAAAAAAAAAAAAAATGATATTAATCAAAGATGCCCAGAATTAGTAAAGAACTGATCAATGTTGACCTTGAAATTGTGTACAGAATTGGAGCTAACTATCCACTCAGGCAAACCATTCCACTCATTAACAACTCTTTGCGAAAAGCTAAAACGCCGAATATCTATCCCTGAGAACTCTTTGGTCAACTTTAAACTGTTACCACGTGTCACATGAGGATTAGCTGAAACATGCAAGAAATAACAGTAAGTCAAAGCATCACTACCAAATAGGAACTTAAAAACCTGAATCATATCGCCACATACTCTTCTTAATTCAAGTGTGGTCAAAACAAGAATTCGCAACCTAGATTCAAAAGAGAGATTCCTTACTACGGAAGTAAGTCTAGTGGCTCTTCGCTGAACCTGCTCCAAAATGAACTTATCCTTCTCATAAAAGGGACTCCAAGCCTGAATAGCATACTCAAGGTGAGGCCTGACTAGCTGCTTATACAAATTAAGCACAACCTCTCTACCAAGAAAACAAAAATTTCTTCTAATCAAACTAAGCATCCTATTTGCCTTTGCAGCTGCTAAAGCACACTGTTTAGAAGGCTTCAGATTGCTAGTAATGACAACACCTAGATCTATTTCTTGTTCAACACAACCAAGATTTGAACCATTCATGCAGTAATCAAAAGCCAAATTGTTCTGACCAAAATAAATAACTTTGCATTTATTAACATTGAATGACATCTGCTATATTTTAAACCAAGAAACTAACTTATCCAGATCAATTTGCAAAAGTGAAGAATCCCTAGCATCATCAACAATCCTGTACAGCTTAGTGTCATCAGCAAATTTACAAATCCTAAAACCAAGGGAAACATCAATATCATAAATGAAGATTAAGAAAAGAAGCGGACCCAATACAGAACTCTGAGGAACACCACTTGTGGCCTTCTTCCATGGAGATACTTCACCATTAACAACAACTCTTTGTAACCTGTCAACTAACCAAGAATATATCCAACTGGCACACTTTCCCTCCATACCAAGTGCTCTTGTTTTCATCATGAGCCTGCCTAATGGAACCTTATCAAATGCTTTTTTGAAATCTAAATAGATAACATCCATATTATGACCAGAATCAACTTGTTTAGTAACATCATAAAAAAATTCGAATAAATTAGAAACACAAGACCGCTTAGGTAAGAAGCCATGCTGAGACAAAATCAACACATCATTGACTAGTAAATGATCTAGTACAACATCACTAACAATGGACTCCATGACCTTGCACACAACACTAGTAAGACTCACTGGCCTATAGTTACAAGGCAAACTGTGGTCACCCTTTTTAAAAATAGGAGTGACATTAGCAATTCTCCAATCACTAGGAAAAACACCAACATCAAAGCACTTTGAAAAGAAAATACTCAAGGGAACAGAAAAAAGATCAGAACACTCACGTAAGACAGCAGGATGTATACCATCTGGACCTGGTGCTTTATTTGAGTTCAAACCTTTCAACTTCTTAGACACAACATCAACTGAAAAATCAACATTCTTAATGGATACTGGAGAGTGCACACTAAGATAATCCACAACATCATCAGCAGGGGACTCCTTAGTAAAAACAGACACAAAGTAGTCATTCAAAACCTCAGCTACATCCTTACTACTAATGATAGTAACACCGTCATTACCCTGAAGGGGACCAACAACCTCTTTGGTTTTTTGCTTTAAGCGAACATACAAATAAAACAACTTAGGATTAATCTTAACCTCCTTGGACAAACGTTTTTCAAAAAGCACTTTAGTATCTCTTAATATACCCTTTGTAAACTTTTCATGATCCTTCACATCACACTGCAAGATCACTTTTCAACACACAGGTGGAATCTTAGAAATGTAAACACTCCTAAATGGAATAAGATATCAACATGGTGCGTTCACCATTTTGTTTCTTTAGTGGACCACTATCAATATCGTCCCTCTTTCCGCATGCTGAAGAATGTCTTATTTAGGTGAAATGAAAATTTGCGCGAATTACTGAATTATTATTTCCGCATACTGACGAACGTCTTTGAAGCTTCATGAAATAAGATTTTGCACAAAATATCTTTAATGTATGTACAATTGTCAAAAGATAAGCATTTTCTCTTTCTAATGATATATAAAGCTACATAAAACGTTTATCAACTTTTATTTCATCAAGCTATAAATTTTTCCGAACATTCATCAGTATGCGGAATAATTAACTTCATTTTTGACATTCGTCACTACACAAATGACATTTGTCACTTGCGAAAAGAGGGTTGATATATATGAAAATCAAAATGAAATATCAAGGGAATATTTATTTAACATCCAAAAAGCATCAAATGCTGTAGATATCATACCTGAATACTTTGTTGGCAATGCTGGCCAGGGAATGCTGAACACTTTGAATGAGTACATCCAGATCTTCAGGACAGCTGGAATCTGATGATTTGGCGCTAAGGGCTGCCATAAGATTGACCATTGTCTCCACAAGACCATTCTCCAGCATTGTAGGCAGCAGACAAGGCACCCCTTCAAATAGCTTTTGGGAGAAAAAATATGGTTATGTTTTTTGAATAACAGATCTTTACCAAAGTCATAAACTATATATATAGAGCAACTTTATATCAAAAAAGGTTTTTGCCATTCACACAAAATTTGATGCTTGGAGCAAAATACATTTTACTCATAGGGAAAGGAAATTAAGGTTCTCTCAATGTGCCACTTAAACTTAAAAACAGCTCAGGCAGCTATACCATATCAAACAAGACCATCAAGTAATACAATCAAAATTAATAGCTGAACCTGGGTGGAAAATATACAGATCACTGCACAAATGGTCCTAGAATTTTTTTTGGGTTTCCAGAAAGAAATAGATAAGGAAAAGAGGAAAAAGAAAGAAAAAGAAGTGAAAAGAAAGGAAAAAGGGAGACAAAATGGAATAGAAAGGTGAGAAATGGTGTGAAAAAAAGAAAAAAGTAATACAATTTTCTTCTTAACGAAGCATTCTTTTTTTGTTATTGTTGTGGCGGTATACTCACAGAATTTGTTTCAAGACTTTCTAAGGTTCTAGAAAGTAAAATATTTCTTTCCATCCCTGCAACTGAATTGTGACACCTTTTTGGGATGACATCCGTGCACATACTGTTTTAGAGCTGAATATTACTAGATGTATATGCATTTATTTGTTTGTTTGTTTGCTTGATGAGGGCATAACGGCACCATGACAGCGAGGGTTTAAATTGTGCCTGAGGGGTTAGATCATATATTTGTAACTTACATGAAGTATGGAGCAGAGGGTTTTCAGGCAGAGCTGCGGATCATGCAAACACTTCTCCACCAGTGAGAGAAGAAGCACCACAGACATCGTTCTGAATGGAGGACATGTCTGCACAAGGGTGAAGTCCAAACTGATGAGCAGTGAGAAGAAAAAAAAAAACATCAATCAGTGTAACCCAAGATTCCAGTTGATTAATTCTTATATAACAATTAATATGTCCCGAACTGAAAAATAAGTTTATCATGTGATAACAACACATGTTTAATAATTATTTTCTTAAACATTTGAGCCTCAATAATGAAAGAGCTGTAAATACACAATTGTTATCAATTTTGATGGAATTTCTTGAATTTGTATGATTTTTTAATTACTTTTCTGATAACATCACATATTTGCATAATAGAGCTTCAAAAGTGAAATAGCTTTTAAAGGATCAATTTTTACCAATTTTTACCGGATTTCGTGCTTTTGCAAAATATGTTTCCGATAAATCACGTTTGCATAATTATTTTCTTGAATATTTTAGCCTTAAAAAGTATAAGCCTGCAAAACAAAACATTCAATTTTTACTCATTTTGACAGGATTTTTGAATATTAAAATTTTTTTTATGATGATGTAGCTGTCTCTGGTTCTCACTAGATCTATAAAGAAAGATAAATACAGATAGAATATAGAGGTACCTGTCATCAAGTTCAGTTGGTTTGCCAAAGGTAATGGTGAGGCACGCTTCTATGAGCTCAGCGCTGGCAGGATATTGGTGAAGCTGATTGGCTAAGAGGTGGAAGACCTTCTTCTTTAGGTATGTATCTGTGTGGGTTTCATCAGCTCGATGAAAGTACATGTCAAAAAGCTGCAATGAAAACATTAACGTTCATTGAAATAAAGGAAATATCCCAATAAGGGTGTTTCAGCTGACGTCATGAGGTGACATGACTTTGTTTACACTACCATTTTGTAGGGTAGGAACACTGTCGTCTGCTGTACACTTAATTAGATTTAGGCCTACATACGTTTGCATGTAATTATATCAGATTATTTTTGTAAGATAATTATGCCGGAATCTTGCTGTGCTGTTGGTTGCACTAATAAACGTGTGCCGGGGAATAAAAAGAAGTTTCTTGATTTCCATCTGATCGTGATCGACGTTCTAAGTGAGTTTCTGCTGTACAACATGATGGCTTTTAACCTACTGTTCACACTAGGATTTGCAGCAAGCACTTTATATCAGGTTTGCAGGTTTTGTCTGAGTATAACGAACAATCAAATGGCGTTTACATTAAAATTCCTCTTCGTATACCTGGTGAATAAAACTTAAAGAATATATGAAGTAAAATAGGAAGTGAGCAAAAAATAGCAATTAGTAAAATTCGCTGAACTGGTACTGGTAGGTTAGCATGTAGTATGTTTGTTGTACCTGTGATGTGACTAAGCTGTGTGAAATGCAACGAAGCCCTGCCATGCAAAATGGTTCCAGTGGAACTAGAGTCACGTGATGAAAATCCTCTATACATGTAAAATTTGTGCTCTTTCTACAGCATTTTAAAGTAATTTGCAAAGATGCATTTCAATGGAATAAGTTCACAAATGTAAATGGATAATACTGGTAACAACAAACATTATTAACAATTCCTCTTGTTGCTAGTCAGAATGACTGGTCATATTAAAGACAAATCCACCTTAATTTGACGTCAAGTGAAGACAGAGTGAATACTCTACATGTGTTATGGCAGGATTGAAACTGCCATTTCAGGCCAAAGGTCAAGAATATCATTCACTGGTGTAATATCCATCATCATTACATAATTGCTCACTCCTGACCATCCTGTACATTTTCTAAACCAGACCTGTCACATTTTACATTCTTACGCACTTGACATATATCAGACCCAAATTGTAAATACTGTACCAATGTTAGAGTCTCCCTTTTATTCAGTCACAGGTACTATGTAATGGAGCTAGATAACATAATGGAGGTTTAACTTAGAGGCTTGTTCTTGTATAATTTTCTTAGTTAATTTTACAACTGGCCTAAGAACAAAATTGTTCACAATCACATTATGTGTAAATATACGTCTTTGCACCTAAATGACAAGTACTTGAGTAAAAAACTGAAAACGTACGATGTCAAAATGGGCAAGAGAGATATTGTACACATAACCTGGATGATATAAAAAGTATCAAATCCAAGCTGCAGTGATGTAGGTCGGTGGTTAAGGAGTCATGCTCATATGCAAAAAGTACTGCAATCTTGGACAAAACTTGTTGGGACACCCCCATTCCCCCGTTCATTGTTGGTAAAATAAGTGGAAAATATTAATAATTGCTTTCCATGTCTCCGTATTTCCAAGTAAAATATTTTGAAGTATAACATCACAACTATACAAACTCACCTTCACCACACTGGTTCGCACTTTGTCTGACTGATGATGAGCCAAAACAATCAGTGTTTCTGGTTTGATTATAATTCTTAATATTTTCAACAGATTCTCCTCAGGCTGAGATACAATGGCCCTACTCAGCAAGTCAAGCAAACTGGAGTTAAGACGACTCAGAGATGGGTCATGATGACTCGCATCCAAAGTGCTGATGCTGGACTGATCCGCCGGTTGGTACGCTGACAGCTCACTAGCACTCATTAATTCAAAGTCACTGTTTTCTCCAACATTTACTGTAGATGAAAAAATATATTAAGATTTGATGTAAATTAGAAGTTAATTTAAAATTTAGTAACCAAAGAAGTTGATTGAACTCCTAGATAGCTAATTTACTGTAGATTTAAGAATTTGTAAGTATAATTATCAGTTCAATTATCTAACAAAATACATCAATTGCATGTATGGGTCTCTTCTTCTAGAGTTCACATATATCTTTTTCATCTATCATCTCCAAACTAATACTTCTACAGGGCAAAGGTACCAGTTTGTTGGGCCTATTATCATCTCCAAATCCTGCACCATCAATACAAATCATAACTTCCAAATATATCATTCCTTTTGCTGCCACTTCTCTAAATTTAAGCAAACACTGTTGCTTATTTTGGTTGTTTGAAAGATTATCCATTTTTAGGCACATGGCAAGAGATTAAATTTGTTACATGAACATTTTTGTAATACACTTTTCAGTTCAAAAGAAAACTCTTTTGGGCATTCAAACGAGGTGTAGACAGAGAGGGACTGCCACAATTAGATCAAAATCTACAAAACAAAGGAAATTTTTAAACAGATTTTCCAAGAAGTTTGATGTTTCTTTGTTGAGGATATGGAGAGGTTAAGCATAAAGACTAAGTGAAGTAGAAGAGAGAAGGAAAGAAGGGAAGAAGTAAAGGAAAAAGAAGGGATACAGGCTTAAAGGTATACTAATTAAATGTTGTTAGTCATATGTCAGTTACGGATGAAACTAATAACAATATAGGAAGATTTTTTCTGAGAGAGGTCCAAGATATCCGAGTCATAGAGAAAAAAAGTGTTCCTGAATTGATGTTTTGAGGGCAGGTTAGAAATATAAGATTAACAATACGTTTTAAATATAACTACTACCTGAAATGTCTCTTGGTGATGAGCAGAGTATTTCACTGGTCTCTTGTTCTGTGACTTGATGAGGTTCGTTTGGCCGGCTCTCAATGCTCACATCCTCACACCCTGAATCATTCTTAGATGGGCTGTTTTCGATCCCTGAGAGTTCTTGACTGGGGGTTTTCTGGCCGACACTACTGAAGGAACCTCCATGATCAGAGAATCTGCCACTTTTGGTTCTTCTTCTGTGAAAGCTTAGATCTAATTCAGTTAAATTTAAAAGAGTTATTAAAAGGGTCACCGTTAGCAAGGAGGCATGGGGGTGACTTCCTCCCCCACCCAGAAAATTTGGCAAGAAATATATTTAAATATTATGCCATTTATTCAAGAAAATATAAAATACCTAAACTCTCCCCAACAACAAAGAGTGCAATTTTCACCCCTTTAGGGACTTTCCATACTTCAAATATCAAGCAATGTGATAAAAAGAATGTTATATCATTCACCATTTTACTTTTTATTACCAGCAATTTAAAAATGAAAATGATTTCTTTTAAATACTTTTAGTAACCTAATGCTTGGTACATCATGCAAGAGTTGCTACTTTAAACATTACACATATCTACTTCTAATATTCAAGACATGGGTACTCCTGAGGTTAAGGCTTGATCATTTACGGTTTTGAGGAAAAGTGAAATTTACAAAAGGATATGAAAAAATATAATCTGCTTCTTCTCCTAATTATACTCATAAATATAGTGTACACGAACAATGTTTTTGCCACTTGAACCCTGTAAGATTCATCTGTTTAATTTTTGTCCCTTGAAACTTTGACAGAAAAAGATGAGAGATAAAAACCTACCTTTTAGCTGATAGAAATAAAAGCTGGATGGAGCACTGCAAACAAAGGTATTGACTGCAGTATGTGTTGATAACAGGAAATCACAGATCTCAGCCATAAGATGAGGATCTGCTGGAGATCCTAGCATGGTACGTATCACTTCCAGCAATGCATCATGTGAGTCCCCAGGAACTGCAGGTAAGTCTTCATGACTTCTTTCCTAATATATGTGAAGAAAACAACATTTTAAAATCACTTTTCAATAATCATATCTGTATCATAATCTAAAACAAGATTATTGCACACACATAATTCAATCATTTTTTTTTTTCTTTTTCAATTTGTATCAATTTCTCCAGTCAGTCCCCTGCCTAATAGCAAGATGTTGAGAAATTTTAACATCATAGAATGACTGGTTGGGTCTGTGGTAGACTTTCATCCAGGAGGCTCGGGTTCGATCCTGGGTCGGGTCATACCACAGACAATAAACATGGCAAGTCCTGCTTCCTCGTCTGGCCCTCAAACACTTCCGAGGACAGAGCAGGGAAACTATATCATGTGGTTGGTGACATGTTACGATGTTGTGGTTATACCAACAGGTTTCCAACAAGGGCTCCACAACTGGTTAATAAAACAGTGATGGGCTTCTTGAAGTCACAACTCCAATGGGGTCCTGTCAGGATGTTACAAAACTGAAACAAACACACCAAGAATCTAGTCAAACAAACCCATTGACTGATGCCAACATGTGCTACAAATATGACATCACCGCTTACCTTACACATCATCAGCAACCTCCTCACCAAACCCAGACTCTGAAGCTTGTTAAAGTTAAACTCTTGGTGATCGTGTTCATCTCTCAGGAGAATCTGAAGCGCCTGAAAGAGGAGGTCCCAAACCTTGCTATCTGCCCCCTCCCACAGCCTCCAGTTGAGGATGAGCGTAACAAAGATATCCTCGTCCTGCAGTATGGAGTTGGTTTCCTTGTGAACCTTGTACGTTTCGCTGAATGCACAGTGGTAGAGGACAGGATCGCTACAACAGGCATCATATAAGACCTGCAAAAGAAGGACAAATTTTATCATCTTTTGGACAAAATACACCATTTGTCATTTTTACCCATACTCAATAAAATATGCAAATCTGTGATGTCATAACTTGAATAGCTCTTTATTTTCTCATGCAATTCTATATTTTCAATCTTCCACTGCAAACGTCTGCAAGACAGTCGCTTTTTTGTCATGACTATATATACCCCTTATCTAGATGGGAATAACATTCTTCAAGCCAGCAATGCTGACATTGACGAACAAAATTTGTGAACTACCAAAAATATTGTTTTTGTTGATACAACAAACTTTGAATATTTTAAATTAATTATGTAAGTTTTTCATCAATTCGAGTATTTGAGTACTTTCCAGATGAATTTTAATACGATGACCCTAACGGGTGGTCCAGGCCTCCCCGACAGGTTAGTAATGGATCCCTTGTATCCACCCCTGGGAGCACCACTAATTTCAATAAATTAAATCAGTTGTAACTCAAAAACTAAACAAACTTTTTTTAAATATAGATTATCATAATCATGATTGGAAGCACATTGAAGTTATGGATAATGTCATCAGTACTACATCTATTTGACACCTTCAAGTACAGCCAAGTAATGCATGCATAAAATCGCTCGCTACAAGAACAGTAATACAATTTTCAAACAAAAATACAAAATGCTAATCTACTGACCTTTAATATCTCTGGACCCATGAGACATTTTGATGAGCACAGGACCCTAGATATCATTAAATTGCCTGACATGGCCTGGAATTCTGAGGCAAGAGAATGGCTGGCAGCTTGTAGACTAAACAGCAACTTCAGAGCACTTCCTTGTTCTTCGGGATTGGTAGACGTCTCAACAACCTGAATGTTCAACCAAACAAAACACAATATGTATTCACCTTGGCAAATGTGACTTTCGATTGTCACAAGACCTGCAAAAAGCATCAGAAATATTTTCTGATTGGATTAACTACTACTATAACCCTTTCACACATTAATATACACAAACTTATGCATTAAATCATTCTTTACAGAAAAGAAAATTGTGGGAAAAAAAAAAACATTTAAAGGGAAATGGAGATTTCAGAAGAAAGTGCTTTGAATTCTGAACAGAATAGTCTTTAAATTATGTCAAAAGCAGTTTCTGAGTTGTAATGCATGAGAGGGAGGACAGCTCAAAATCTTTAATGTAATTCTTTGAATTTCTATCCTAAATTTCAGTCACTAAAAATCATCAGACTATATTGCCCTGCTAAATATTGAATGGTGGAGGTTCAAAACCTGCCCCATATTTAACCTCTCCCATTCAAATAACGTTGGTGAAGGATTGAAAAACAATAAGTTAACATAAGTAAAATCCTTCGTTCTAACGTGTCAGTGTCACAAAATTTCAATAAAATTTGCCTTAATTGTTATAACGCCTTAAAATTAAAAAATTATGTAAATTGGTCAATCATTAACCGATTTTGATGATTTGTTTTTGCTCTTTTCATGGGTTACAGCCTTATTTCTTCCAATGAAGGTCAAGTTGTTGCTAGTTGTCCATACGTGTTTAAATATTTCAAATCAGTGTGACGATAGATAGCAGTTTGGAATTATAGCCGAGTACTAAGCCTTCTAAACCTTGTTCACATCCATCTAAATAATTTGTTGAGGAAAAAAGATTGTGTTGCTGATGCAAATCAAGCAAGGGTACTCAATTGACTGCACTCACTAAATAAAAATATTGTGATATGAGACACAAATTCTGTCCTTCTTTCTGATATAATTCACCACAAATCTTTTCCACGGAGTAGTGGGAAAATGTACATCACCCAGATACAATATTGAAATAGACCTTTTCAAACCAATTTTAGCCAAACGTAATTACTTCAGTACTTTGACTAATCAACTGCTGGGGGATTTTCCCTTTTAGCACAACCAATCAGCTGCAGTTAGTTGTATAATGCACCTATGATTAGCATTTGAAAGCATTTTCTTAATTCTCCCAGCATATGATTGGTTCATTATAAACATATAAATATGGACCATGAGACATTAGTTTTCTGGAAATTGGCAACCAGATTTCAAAAGGTCTATAATTAAACTACATTTTGTTCAACTCACATTTTACATTTTACAGATAAGAGGGGAAAAAGAAAAGTTTTCTTTAAAAGTATATGGACAGGTAGCAACCACTTTGCATAAATTGACACAAATGCCCTTCATAAACACTCACCACAAACACTTTCTCACAAAATCGATCCCAAAATGTGAAAAATCTGGCTTATTTTTAGGTCTCCAAACGTAAAGCTCATTACATATTGGCTTTTTCGTGACGTAGAAGTAGGACAGCACAACACTAACGTTATGCGAAAGTTACAGTGTACCATACAGTAGTACTTACAGCCTAACATAACAAGTGGAGCTCGCCAATCATAAAGAAATAATGGAGCTGAACTCAAGTCGATATTTCCTCTTTATCAACAAGAAAATGTAACACAATAATTAGCAAATTTATTTTTAACTATTATTCCGATGTTTGATGGTATGAAACTGATATTTTGATGTAGACTAGGTCAATGTGACACAATGCCACAGTAAACATTATGCATTGTAAGCCTCGTTGTGTCCTTATTCTTACATCACACATCTTTATTTAATAGTGGATGTCCAGTCATTTCTTGGAGCTTAATTTTTCACCTTTTCACGAATATCTCAGAAACAAGTAAAAATCTTTGATAGATATATGTTAATGAAATGTTCAGAATACTAAAAGGAACATATGGCAAAATCGCTACCTGTCCATATACCTTTAATGAAATGTTTAGAACATTAAAAGGAACATATTTATGGCAAAATCGCTACCTGTCCATATACCTTTAATGAAATGTTCAGAGTATTAAAAGGAACATATCTATGGCAAAATCGCTACCTGATCATATACCTTTAATGAAATGTTCAGAATATTAAAAGGAACATATTTATGGCAAAATCTCTACCTGTCCATATACCTTTAATCTTTTAAAATTCTAAAACATTATCTTTTAAACAAACACATAAACAATCTACAAAAATCTCTCCCTTTACAGAAAACACAAACCTTTGCAAGTAAAAAGATGAAGATACCAATCCCACCGACTTCGTGAATGACCCTTATCATGTGATAGTTGTCCATTATCTGGACTGGACAAGAAGCTGACCCTCTGATAAACTCTGGACACTTATTGATTGCATCGTTGACCCTTGTGAATGTTGCTGACGGCAAAACACGGCTTAGCGTCCCTGATGGAAGTACTGTCTTTTTGTAGATACTGAACAGATGTGTAGTGTTTGGCAAGTATGATAGCACCAAAGATTCCTTTTAAAAGATAAAAAACAAACACAAAATAGATGAGGACATATTTTTCAGGATAGAGTTAATCAAAATGGGTGGTTATTTTGTAAATTTTGAACCATCAGTGCAAACGTGTTTATTTTTTTTCTTGCTTCAGGAAAGGGGGGTATATTCATCTGAAGCTTAAGTCCCTTTAAAAGTAAGATATAAAATTGATAGGAATAAAATGATTGGACAGGAACAATGACCAAGCATTTGGAGCATCGGATTTGTAATCCTAAGATTCTTACAATGATTTCAAGTCCAATTACTACATATATCTTGGAAAATCACAATACCATTACTTCATTCTACTTGATAACAAAAAATTATTTCTGCTTTCTGATAGGGAATTAATCGACGGGTGTCTTCTCAAGGAGTAACTTATTTAGTACTACGGAATCAATGCATTAACTCATTTCTGAAGATACATTATTCTTGATTTCAAGATTTGAGTTTGATTTCAACTATTAACATAGAAAGAGGAATAAAACTATAATCTCAGAGATAAAGTGCCAAGTTAATTAAGCCTTTAAGGAAATTATCATTGGGGATGTTAATAAAATATCATAATGTTGATAGTTTGTTTGATGAGGGCTTAACAACACCACAACAACGAGGGTCATATTGTGCCAGAGAGGTCAGATCACTCTAGAGGTAGGAAGAAAAGGAAACAGGGGGAGAATGAGAGAAATTCAAGAACAAAAAGTCAGAAAGCTGTGATCGAGAGAGGAGGTGCATAGGTGAAACAAAAACAAAGTAAAGAAAAGGGTTGGAAGAGGAGAATTAAATATGGTTGTAGTGGGAAGCATGATGAAGGAAAGAGATAATTTTATCCGGAGGATTTTTCTGGAAAAACTTAGCAATTAAGTTGTGGTGAGCGAGGGAAGCTTTGGGAAGGTTGTACAGGAAGCTAGCAAGGAGAACGTGATGGATTGTGAGGGTGCAATGGCAATTGCTGCAGAGGGCTTGGGGGGAGCCAATAAGAAGGTGGGAGTGAGTGAGGTGGGTGTGACCAATTCTGAGACGGGTAATATGAACGTTGTCGATACGAGAGAGGTTGTTGATGGTGGGTTTGATAGGAATGGTGGGCTGGATGATGTGGAGTTTGTTATCAAATTAGGAGTTCCATGAGGTTTGCCAGTGGTCACGGACAAGGGAAGCGATGAGCAGTTTGATGTCAGAGAGGGTTTTGGGAAAAGCGGTAGGGGGGAGGTTGAGGGCAAGCTTAGCGGCTGCATCAGCCCTGTCATTGCCAGGGATGCCAACATGGCTGGGTATCCAGAAGAAAATAAGACTTTTCCTGCAGATGGTGGGCAAGAGGAGTTTCTGGAGAAGGAGGTGGGATGTGAAGATATCCCATTTAAGATTGAGCAAAGAAGTAAGAACAGCCTTTGAGTCTGAGAAAATGGCAAAGTGGTTGAGCAGAGAGTACTCAATAAAGTTGAGGGCGAGGAGGATGGCCTTTGCCTCGGCTGAAAAGATGGATGAGTAGTCGGGAAGTCTGCTACTGAGGGTGATGTCTTGGATGATGGCAGCAGCATCAGTATAGATGAAGGTGTAGTCTGAGAGTTGGTCTTTGATTTGGTTGTGGAGATTGATGAAGAGGTTAGGGTGGGTTTGGGTTTTGTGATGAGTGTAGAGGCTTAGGTGAATAGAAGGCAGGGGGGTGGCCCGAGATGGAAAAGTGGGCCAGGAGAAGGTGCTGAGTGTAACAGGATTGATGCCGAGATGGGATAGGTCTGATTTAATCCGTAAGCTAAAGGAAAAGGCAGAGGGGGGAAAGGGTCTTAGTCCTATCAAAGAGGGTGGAGAATTTGGGGTACCTAATGAGAAGGTAGACAGGGTTCTGGGTGTTGGTGAGGACTCTAAAAGCATAGGAGAGGCTAAGCTTTCTACATCTAAAAGCATAGGAGAGGCTAAGCTTTCTACATCTAAGAAGAAAGGGGGATTCGTTGGCTTCAACATGAAGGCTGGTGATTGGGGAGGTCCTGTAGGCACCTAGACAAAGTCTGAGGGCTACATTTTGGATGGTGTTGATGTGGTTGAGGTATGTGTTGTGAGCGACACAGTAGACAATATTGCTATAGTCAAGCTTGGCACGAATGGTGAGCCTGAAGATTTTGAGGGGAGCATGGCGGTTCACACCCCAAGTGGTGTTGGAGAGGAGGCGGCGAATGTTGAGGGAGCTGTTGCATCTAAGTTTCAGGTTGGTGATGTGTTGCTTGTAGGAGAGCTTGGGGTCTAGATTTCAATAGAATGAAAAACAAATGCAGAAAGGGGAGATACTGTTGTAATAAATCATTTATTACTATCTCACCTTAAATAATTTCATATCTATTCCTTTGATTCCATTCAGCACTTCAAGATCCAAATCTGCCTGTAATGTTTCTTGCTGTAGAACTCTACTGTACAAAGGTTTTACAGTGCTTCCTTCACAAGAACTTAGCAAAGAGAAGTTTGGCCCCATGGAGTAAAGGTGGAATGCCATGTCCTTTGATATTGCACTCTTGTCTGTAAAAGAGACAGTTAAAAAAAGTGAATGATGTATTCAACTGTAAACTAACAAATATATTTTTATGAAAATTTAATAACTTGAAACAATTGGATCTCACTTTAGATGACTCTCTTGCAAGTATTGTATGGGTATGATGATGAGTAGGGGTAGGGGATATGATGGGTAGGGCATATAGTGGGAAGGGGATATGGTGGGTAGGAAGAATGGGAATAGGGATAGGTCAATGCCGATGCATACAAGTTGTGTTCATGGGGAGTGGGGGTTGGGGTTGGGAGGGAAAGTGGAGGGGGGGTTGGGGGTTGGGTTGGGGCGATGGGGTCTCAATTATCAAGTTTTAATACACACTTAATAAAAATCCCTTAACTCAGACATTCTACATAGCTGTCTATCACCATCGTACGAAAACAAACGGAGCAAGTTTGTTTGTTTGTTTGATGAAGGCTTACCGGTACCACGACAAAGAGGGTCAAATTGTGCCTGAGAGGTTAGACCATTCTAAAGGTAGGAAGCAAAGAAAACAGGGGGAGAATGAGAGAAATACAAGAACTAAAAGTCAGGAGGAAGTACCATTAAAAAGCAGAATGTTCCCTGAATGTACAAAACCGCTGGAAAGTTGGTCATCCCCCTGGCCGACCCCATGTCCAAGGTAAAGAATAGGATGAGACACAGAACGGATGAACTCTGGTGGATGGTAGTCCAAAAAAACAGTTTTCGGTAAGAGACCATTAACGGTCACTGTAACCTAGGAAACAATATTGAAAAGAAAAGAGAAACTTTACAATGTAAATTATGAGATGTTTCAAAGATTATAAATTTATTTGATAATTTGTTTTTCTTATTTAATTTTCACTTAAACAAAGGCAACTCTTTTACTATATCTGCAAAATATCTGCATTGTTGGTTTCTAGCTTTTCGTAAAGGAATAATATAGCAGAAAATAAGGGATCATTTAACACAAAATATGTTTTTCACAAAATAATAATAAGCCTTAAATCAGCTCTTAACACAAAGAGCATATAGAAAGTTCATTAAAGAATTTCAAAATTTATATTTTTAACATCTACCGTCATAGGATTTGCTTCAGTTAGCCTTCATGAAGCACAATTTTAATTTCAAGCAACTTGCAAAGAATCTGAATATTTATTACTCATAATAATATGCCTCATTGTATTCTACTAATGATAAATCAACAGATTTTATTCATGAAATAAGCTGAAATTTAATTGCAAAAAGTTTTTACAAAAGATATTAAATTAGATGACATCACTTATTTCTAAAAAGAGTTCGCCAGTGTAAAACATGGGAAAACAAAAATGGGAATTAAATTGACTCATTAAGAAATGGTACACTCCTGTTTTTGGAAACCAATAAAGACATGATTGAATTGTTAGAACTTAAACTAAAGGAATATTCCATGAAATTTTAAAGAGAAAAAAGTGGTAAAAAAAACTATGTTAATATCTTATTCCGTTTAAAAGTTATAAAAATTTTAAAAGTAGAAAATAATTGTTAAAAACGCCTTGAACAGTATATGACCTTTAGCTCGATGATGTCATAGAGGCACATTCCAGCACAATCTGTATGTATTTTTTAATCATCACATTTTTTTACGTAATGGTTAATTGTAGAGATAGAGTGAAATGTAAAATTGACAAGAAAACATTTTCTTATTTTTTCAGGTACATCACAATTTCAATAAGAAAAAATCCAAGTCATTTTTAAAGAAAAACAGAGATTCTCTAAATGAAATTGCCAATATGATATCACAGATGTTGCCAATATACCACATTTTGTCCAAAATGAAAAACTTTAAAATTCACTTCTAAACAGAATAAGATATTAAAATAGTTTTTTACCTCTTTGTTTTTAAAATGTTTCTCTATCATATGTGAAAAAAATGAAAATCCATGGGAATATTTTTTTAAAGAAAAACCTCAAAAGATGTCTTACATCACCAATGCTACAGCTCTGCAGCTCTCTTTCATTATAGGCCAGCACCAAATGAGTCCACTCCATGTTTGGCAGTGCATTAGGACATTCGACTTCTGATAAGAATTTGTCTCACTTGATAATCTGTATAAAAAAATATATAAATATGGATAGCATTTTACATATATAAATGTCTCATCATGAGATCAATGACATTTTGAAGTCAAACATGTTCAAGTTCAAAATCACCTGCTGCAACTAATTTTTTTCTTCAAACATCCACGTGAAAACAAAAAGGAATTTGACCAATCAGGAATGTGTTGGACTGTTGTTATTGCGGGCTAGTTGTGTACACATTGAATAATATAAGAAAAGCTGCTCTTAACAAGTTTGTGCCATAGAGCTCTGGCAACTTAATACAAATTCCTTGAGTTTTTTAAGCAGATAACTTCCACATTCTTCCTACAGTTTATTTCTTACTAAGCAAAAATCTCATTTCATTATCAAGCTGTTTCTGTACTTTTTGGTGACTTTGCAATGAAACTTAGCAATGTTTATACAGTGTTTACTTAAATTGCCTTTAACATCTATTAGTTTTCTCAAAGACTTGGTGAAGAAATAAACTAATAAAACTATTGTTTATCAAAGTAAATTTGGTAGCAGCCAGAAAGAATACAAAACACTATTCTCTGCATGTGTAACAATCATTTCTAATTCATCCATTTTTGGTAAGTTCTACATTTTCTAAACTTTTAATGATTCTAACTTTAGTTTAATGCGTACATGGTAAAGCAGTAACTTTATCTCAAAGAGTTACTTTTTCTTGGAAAAAAAAAGGAACTGTGAATTAAGCTTTGTATCTTTCCGGTCCATCACTATAGAATGATCTACTGTTTAAAATCAGAAACAGTTCCTCCATTGATGTGCTAAAAACACCTGAAGACTTTTCTCTTTAAAAAAACACTTCTTGCATGCATTGCACCAGTCATGTGTTCATATCTTTTAATTTCATGTTTTATCTGCTTGTTGGATCATTTGTTTGTTGAATTTATTTTGTTTTGTAAAGAGCAAAGAACCTTGGGATTCTGCTCTATACAAGCACCAGGAAGTAAGTAAGTAATCTCCTCACCCAAATATCAGACAGGATGGTCTGAATCCTATCCAGACCTCTAGGCAGTGTTGTTTTGTGCCAATGGAGACCAAGTGCACCGCATCCTTCAAAAGATCAGCCCTAAAGAGCAACCTCCCTTTACCTATTAAACCAATCATAAAAACATTGACTGGGGAGAGATCTTACAGTGTGAGAGAGGTTAGGTATTTTAATCAACTTAAAAGAACAAATAATGCAATTTCAAGGTCTATGGACATATAACAATTTCTATATTGATTAGAGAGTATTAAGATCTGAGGAAATTGGTTTTTGAATTTAAAGAAGAAAAAAACTTAGCTTTTCAGTTATAGTTAATCCAAGTTTAATCAATGCTAAATTTGTGATGTATGCCTAATCAGAAAGCTTAAAAGTGTAATTCTTTGAATTTCTTTCCAATACCAGACATCAATGATGTTATAGCTCAACGCATAACCATGCAAGAAGAATTGATTGCTTTTATTGATTTTATTTTTGTCATATCTGATATTTTTATGATTTTTTTTAAAACCAATATTTGAAATCTATTCCATTCTTGGACAATTATTCATCATGTTAAAAATAACAATTATAACTGTAATTACAACCACTAACTGCTATCATCGAGTGAGGTTCAACAACTAAGACTTCAACAACCATGCTTCCAGGACAATGCTCTAGAAAAGTGAACCAACCTTTCTCGCTGTCATCTTTACTCTTCATTCTCCTCACACTCTTATTCCTCGCTCGTTTTAATCCTTGCTGAATCTTTCCTTTCTTCGTCTCTTCTATCTTGACCCACATACTTAAAGAGAACCCTGATGTGATGACCACTGGCCACCTTAAGATGTTCTCAAGGGAAAATCTCAGAGGGGCAATAGCAGCCACTGTGCAGTCATCTGTGAGCAAGGGTACCTTCCGGGAAGCAAAATGATCCTCCTCCAGATGGAAGGAGGTGTCGTGGATCATTTCGATGGGAAATGAGAGGTATTTGTGAGGCTGGTCTCTGGCATCAGAGGCGATGTTGATCATGGTCCTTAGAAGATCAGGCTGAAAGCAAATGTCAAGATTACGGTAATCCATGTATAATCATTTGAGCACTTTGTAAGGTCCTAAACATATGGGGAAAACTTGAGGATGATTGGAAGGGAGGGGTAGAGTAAAGGAGAGAGTACCTTGAGAGGGGTAAAGGGCCTGTATAGTTGTTTATATAATCCTTTTTCTATGTGTGTATTTGTTTTTGCAAAAGGGGTTTGCATCCTTAAACTTAAGGTCTTTTTTATTTTGTGCAAAATCTCCTCAGCCATAGTGTTTATATATGTTATGCTATTCTACTCAATCATGCTAACTCATTTAAATAAATAAAACAAGTTATACATTTCTTACAATGTAGTTTATTTGACTAACTGGAATAAAGTTTTTGAAACAACATTTTCATGTCTTAAATGTAAAGCCAACTACATTTGGAAAACAAAATACTTTGGGGGAAATTTCTAAGCTCATCAGTTTAGTGTCTGCCACTGGAAACTTAACAAGCAATATGAAAAACAAAGACTCCTCCTTTGAATACTACACTTAGAGCACCCACCAGTACATTCCGTTTCATCTTCTAAATGAGTAAACATCCAGTCAAGCAGGAAGACTATTCACTTGGTCAGTGCCACATCACATCCGGGAGATGACGTCATTTTTTGAAGTGAAAATAAACCTTTGCACGATACACGTGGCAAGTCCATATGTGTTACTGTGTGTGTACTGCACACAGTACGTACTGTATGGTATGTAAACAAAACACAGCTGATCGCTTTGTTTTCACTCCAATGCGAGGTGAATGCGCGTGTTGCTATGCGTTCTGATGAACTCAGGTCACATTTCCAACCTAATGAATATGAGGTACAAGAAAAGAAAATTGACCCCAAGCAACTCACCAACAACGGATTGCTCCTTGTAAATAACTTCATAAGTGTTCTAAGTTGCTCTGCATTGATGCTGTGTTGTACTAATATTGCTATCAGTTCTAGCAGTAGATTGTTCTCATCTGCGACAAAAACACAAGACAATCCAATTAATCCAAAGTAAAATTCAAATTATTTTAATATTTTCACAATTTTTAGGAATATGACTCTTCAAAGTTTTAAAAATATCTAATATATGTGATGGTGGGGCACTTAGACATCCCACAAAGCTTACATGATTATTTTCATATATTCACTTGATATTCAAGTAATCAAGTATCAGCTATTACAATCTGTTTGTTTGTTTGATGAGGGCTTAACGGCACCACGACAACAAGGGTCAAATTGTGCCTGAGAGGTCAGATCATTCTGGAGGTAGGAAGGAAAGAAAACAGGGAAAGAATGAGAGAAATTCAATAACAAAAAGTCAGAAAACTGTGATTAAGAGAGGAGGTGCATGGTTGGAACAAAAGCAAGGTAGAGAGGGGGTGGAAGAGGAGAATTAAATATGGTTGTGGAGGGATGCATGATGAAGGAAAGAGATAATTTTATCCGGAGGATTTTTCTGAAAGAACTCAGCAATTGAGTTGTGGGGAGCGAGGGAAGCTCTGGGAAGGTTGTACAGGGGGCAAGCAAGGAGAACGTGATGGGTTGTGAGGGTGCAATGGCAATTGTTGCAGAGGGGTTGGGGGAGCCAATAAGGAGGTAAGAGTGAGTGAGGAGGGTGTAACCTATTCTAAGACGGGTAATATGAACGTTGTCGATACGAGAGATGTTGTTGATGGTGGGTTTGATCGGAATGGTGGGCTGGATGACGTGGAGTTTGTTATCAATTTGGGAGTTCTATGAGGTTTGCCAGCGGTCACGAACAAGAGAAGCGATAAGCGGTTTGATGTCAGAGAGGGTTTTGGAAAAAGGGGTAGGAAGGAGGTTGAGGGCAAGCTTAGTGACATCAGCCCTGTCATTGCCAGGGATGCCAACATGGCTGGGTATCCAGAAGAAAAGAACACTTTTCCTGCAGACGGTGGGAGAAAGGAGTTTCTGGATGAGGAGGTGGCATGTGAGGTTATCCCATTTAAGATTGAGTAAAGAAGTAAGAACAGCCTTTGAGTCGGAAAAAATGGCAAAGTGGCTGAGCGGAGAGTACTCAATAAAGTTGAGGGCGAGGAGAATGGCCTTTGTCTTGGCTAAAAAGATGGATGAGTATTTGGGAAGTCTGCTACTGAGGGTGATGTCTTGAATGACGGCAGCAGCAGCTGTCTTGTTGCCTTCCTTGGAGCCATCAGTATAGATGGAGTTGGTCTTTGATTTAATGTGGAGATTGATGAAGAGGTTAGGGTGGGTTTGAGCTTTGTGATAAGTGGAGAGGCCCAGGTGGATAGAAGAGAGGGAGGGGAGGGGGCGTGGCCCAAGGAGGGAAAGTGGGCCAGGAGAAGGTGCCAAAAGTGGCGGGGTTGATGCCAAGATGGAAGAGGTCTGATTTAATGCGTAAGCTGAAGGGAGGGGATAAGGTTTTAAAACCTAACAAAGAGGGTGGAGAAATTGGGGTACCTAATGAGATTGTAAACAGGGTTCTGGGTGTTGGTAAGGACTCTAAAAGCATAAGAGAGGCTAAGCTTTCTACATTTAAGTAAAAAGGGGGGTTCGTTTGCTTCAACATGAAGGCTGGTGATTGGGGAGGTCTTGTAGGCACCGAGACAAAGTCTGAGGGCTTCATTTTGGATGGTGTTGATGTGGTTGAGGTATGAGTTGTGAGCGACACAGTAGACAATATTGCCGTAGTCAAGCTTGGCACGAATAGTGAGCCTGAAAAGTTTCAGGGGAGCATGAGGGTTCGCACCTCAAGTAGTGTTGGAGAGGAGGCGGCGAATGTTGAGGGAGCTGTTGCATTTAAGTTTCAGGTTGGTGATGTGTGGCTTGTAGGTGAGCTTGGGGTCTAGAGTTAGACCAAGGAACTTTGTGTTTTCAACTTTAGGGATGCGATTCCCATTGAGCACAAAGTTCGGGTTGGGGTGGAGGTTGTTGAAATGACAAAAGTGCATGCAGACTGTCTTGTCTTTATCGAATTTAAAACCGTTATTGTTGCACCAGACTTGCAGCTGGTTGAGGCTGATTTGGAGTCTATTTTCAACAAGAGGAAAGCTAGGGGAGGAGTAGAAGATGGTGAAGTCGTCCACGTAGAGGGAACGTTTGATGCTGGGGCCAAGGTTGTCTGCAATGTCATTAATGCTCAGGTTGAAGAGAGTGGGAGAGAGGATGCTGCCTTGGGGGATGCCCTTTTCTTGGGGTAGGGGTTGTAGAGGGTGTGGCCAATATGAATTTGGAACTGCCTGGGTGAGAGGTAGTTTTGAATAAAGATGGGGATATGGCCTCTCAGGCCAATGGTGTGAAGTTTGCAGATAATGCCGTAATTCCAAGTAGTGTCAAAAGCTTTCTCGAGGTCAATAAAAATGGCAATGAGGTGTTCCTTTTTTGCAAAGGATTTCCGGATAGCGGTTTCGAGCGTAATTGACTGGTCTAGGGTGTTGCGACATTTCGGAAGCCGCTTTGGTGAGGGGAGAGGATTCTGTTGGTCTTAATTGTGATGTTAAAGGATTGAAAGAAAAACAATTTATGTTAAAAAAAACATAGAAGTAAATTTGCCCTACTTCCTTGAATAAATGTACCTACATATTTCTAAGACCTTCCACCAGACTAATCTTTAAATATTTGTATCTATGAGATTGCTCATTATTTCATTGAATCTTGTTGGACTGAAATGGAGTCAAGTGCAGGTCCCCTTTCCAGTCATGGTCCAGAAAGGGTTATTATTAACCTTGTCAAACTGAAATAAAGTACAATAGAAAGTAGAAGCGTAGTTTTCAAGCAAACAAAAGCTTCTGCCACTTTTCCCAACAACAAGATCAACTTTCAATGGCTCTTGAGAATCAGAAAATGCAGATAACAACTCACTTGACATTCAGAATTTGCCAAAATTGATAAAAGAACCTTGACTTACCACCTTCAGTAGACCCCTCCTCTGTAACCAAGACACCCATGTAACAGTTGAGGACGACAGAGAGTAACCCTGAGGTGCTCACAAGAGCTTGGTTTTTCTCTGATAACTTGCAGAGAGTTGTCAATTGATTCAAGATACCAGGAAGTATTTCTCTGTTACAGGCCTGCTTGTTGCTGATCAAGTCCAGAAGGACAGTGCACACTTTGGGATGAAAAATCTCTTCAACATGCTTGCCATGATCCTTGCTGTCAGCTGTAACCCCGTCTTCTGTAGGAATCATAGTCAAATTCAATTTGTAATACATTTTATTCAAATCATCTCCAAGTAACAAAAAGTGTAAATACAATGAACAGTTACAATAATTCACAATAAAACATTAACAATAGCATTTGTTTTGTTTTAAGGCACATGATGGTAAGCAATAATGTTTTCTAATGTTGCACCAGACTTAAAGGGAATTTCCAGAGAAACAAATGTTGTAATGTACATAGCAACAGAGGAGTAATGTGTTCAGATGTGACAAATCTATAATATATTCCTGCCATCTACATGATACAAATTTTAGTTAATTTTTTATATCTTCATAAACCTATTTTAGTACCTAACATGTGACTAGTAAAATAGGGTATAAGTTCATTGGTGGCAATGTGAAGCACATGCAACATTCAATGATTTAACAATAAAAATGTTTCTGTTTGAAAGGATCCTCCTGCTAGTGCTAACAACCACATTATAGGTTAACAATGCCCAGCTGACAATGCCAGTTTCTGAGTAGTTTGTCACACTTAGATATGATGAATCATTTTGTAAAATTACTATATACAAACACAAAGCCACACACATATTTGAGCTGAATTATGCTAATGAAAACCTACACGTGGTGGAAACCAATACTTCAAATTTCCAAGTAAAATCAACATATCTAAGAAAATTCCCAGAGTGTGATTATAAACAAGAAATGAAACCTGAAATTGCTGAGCAAGGCAAATCCTGCAGGAACATGCGTAATCATTTTTGCATATTATGGTAATTTAAGTATCTTGTTTAACATGTAGTTTTACTTGTCAAAAATTTTATCTTGTTAAAATTTAGTTGCTTTGATAGGTGTTAATGGCACCTTGGCAGCATCAGTCCAATTGTGCTAAAATAGTGATGATGGGGTGATAGATGTTCTAAGGAAAAGGGGGTATTCTACAAGAATATGTTTGATGGTAAAGCTGGTATTTGCAGGTATAGAGGCATTTCATCATGTGACTCTAACTCAACTGGGAGCCATTTTGCAGGACAGAGCTTTGCGCGATGAGTTTGTTTGTTTGTTTGATGAGGTCTTAACGGCACCACGACAACGATGGTCAAATTGTGCCTGAGAGGTCAGATCATTTTAGAGATAGGAAGGAAAGAAAATAGGGGGAAAATGAGATAAAATTCAAAAACAAAAGTCAGAAAGTTAATTTTAAGATAATTTAAAGATAATTTTATCCGGAGGATTTTTCGGAAAAGAACTCAGCAATTAAGTTGTGGGGAGCGAGGGAAGCTCTGGTAAGGTTGTAGAGGGGGCAAGCAAGGATAACGTGATGGATAGTGAGGATGCAGTGGCAATTGTTACAGAGGGGCTGGGAGGAAGCAATAAGAAGTTGAGAGTGAGTGAGGTGGGTGTGACCAATTCTAAGACGGCGCGTGGAGTATTTCACGCATCTGATCTTCACACAGCTCAAAACACATCACACGTACACAAACAGACTTGATCTAAAACACACGCTAGCACGCGCTGGTGATGAAAACACGTGCTGGGAATGTAAAACACGTGCTGGGCATATAATCACATGCTGGTTGAAATTAACTGGCCAGATGAATTAATTTGTTAATATAAAATGTTATTTTAGAGAAAAAATTACCCACCAAGTACTTCAAATAATCTTAATCAGTGGATTCTAAACACGCCCATTAGTTAGCGCAACCAACAGCACAGCAAGTTCCGGCATACTACTTACAAAAGTAATCTTATATAACAACATTCAAATGTATGTAAGTGTACAGCAGACGGCAGTCTGTCCTACAAAATAGCGATGTAAACAAAGTCATGTGACCTCATGACCTCAGCTGAAACATCCTTATTACATGGGGATTGAGGTGAGTGTCTCAGAAGGTGGGAAAGTGAGAAGTAGAGTACAGCATCATGAGGAAATAAACTTGTCTATCTGGGCAATGTTAATATATGTGTGGTTGAAATGGATATGGGGGTTACAAATGTCTAGAGCAGTGGAATAATTGTCAAACAAAATGGATGAATCAAGCTTCTATTGTCGGTATTATTTAATCAATAGGCAGAAACAAATACAAAGCTGCAAACATATTCAAAGAAACTCTTTGCATCAGAGTTTACAATTACCATTTTCTGACAGTTCTTTGTCACTTTCACTGTCTGCCTCATACCCCTCCTCTGTGCTCCAGGGATCACTGACCTCACTCTGCATATCACTTGCATCAAAGAGTTCATCCCATGCACCAAGAAAAGCATCATCCTCCTCCCCTTGCTGTAAGACACAGTAAGACAATTTTTCCAAGATATACTCTTGTATCTTCAGAATATGGATGAGAAGCTGGGATACATTACTTGTTCCCTTCAGCAATGTTACATGCATTTAAGGTATATGAACATTTTTACTCGAGACTCATGTGACTGAAAATTGTTACAAAAGATAAACAACAAAATCAAGTAAAACCCTTTAGGCTGACATCAACTTAAGATTTCAAAACTGCACTAAAGATGAAGCTAAGATTCAATGTAGGAAAACAAGTACAATGAGGAAAGCCTGAGGATATTCACCAAATCTTAACTTTGAAATAAACCAAAACAAATCCTTCATAATGGTAAAATGTAATGGAATATTTTGTATACACATGATCTCAATAACGGCCCCCTCCCCAAACATGTACAAAACATTTTTGATTACGGGAGTGTATCCATTATTGGTTGACCTTGATAAACTGCAAAATATAACTTTCTAATCCTTATAATACTATCGTCTTATCTTGTTTTCATTAACATACTTTAAGAATTTTTGCTAAATCAAAACATAACATATATTCATTTCTAAGTCTTTTAATAGCATTAAGCAGAAAATAATTTAATAAAATGTAAGTAGACAGAGGAAGAAAACGACCTTTTACCTCATTTAGCGTGATGTGTTGACTCTTTGCAGCGTGAGATTCCGTACATTGGTTCATGGCGACCCTCATCAATGCTGAGGCAAGCTCCCTACCAACTGCTGATGATGTAAATACTGATGACCCTTGGAGAGTGGTCTTCACCGTGTCTAAAACCTACATTGAAAAAATTCATTAGCATTTTTGTTAATACTATTCAGTCAATTTTTCTCTCCACAATACTATATGTCCATTAATTTAAATACGACTAACTCTCAACTTACATATAATCACCTTAACTTTATTATGATCACTTTCATTTGAAAATAAATTAGTCCTGATAAACATACCATGTAAAAAGAATAAATTTATTTCACTTTCTACACAGTCATACAACCTTCGCTCATTTCAATGATCATCTACTTTTCTTTGCAATTAGTCTCCAAACCCACATTAAAAATGGTCATGCTGTCACTAACTTTAAAACATTGTTGAAAAACCTATTCTTAATTCTTAATTACATATTGTTTTTCCTATTTTTCTCAGTGCAATGAGACTTTAGTGTGTGTTGCGCAATATAAGAACCATGTACTATTATTAATATTATCATTAACTTATAAGATAAGTTTAGTGATCATGCAAGTTAAGGAAAAGAACAATTAATGTTATATCAGATATGTATGTAGACTTTAAAAGAAGCAAACTGACCAAGAAACTATTTCAATATCTTAATCTGTTAAAGCAAGTTTAAAGTTTTGTCTCATTTGTGTAGAAATGACTGAAATCAGACTAGTAGTGTCACACACAGACTCACATTTCTTGGAAGTTTTTGTGTATTTATTGAAATACTTTTTGAGATGTTGTGACTTACACCCATCATCAATATTCTTGCAGTAAAAAAAGAAAAAGAAAAACCTCTTCCAGTACTATCGTCTAGGTTCAGCTTGGAAATGACTTTGGAAATTTCTTTTTAACAAAATTGATAAGATCGGAAGAGAAATTGAACATCTTGTTCAGCGGGAAGGACTTCAACCTACAGTATTGTGGACTATGCCAAATACAACACAACTAAATTATCGTGGTCTAGCTTCTCTGTGCTCAGCGAGGATGATGTAAAGAAGCTGATTTCAACATCATCTTCAAAAACTTGCATCTTAGATCCCATAGCAACCAATTTTTTGAAACAAATAACTGGTGATATGCTCCCAGTATTTACAAAAATCATAAATATGTCGTTGCAGCACAGATCCTTTGAGATGAGTAAACTGTACACTGAGAGGTCACTTTTCAACACACTTGTGAAATCTTTGAAATGCAATAACTTTACATGATTTTTACACCAAGTTTTTTCTCTTTAATAGAGCATTATCATATATATGAAAATAAAAAGATTCACAGGAATATTCCTTTACAAGTCTATGGATGCCTAGAGATTTTTAGTCCTCGAGAAAGAGCATTACAGTCTAAACGCAAGTCTTTAAATCTTGTTAATAGCACATACGGTTTTGAATTATGGCTGAAAAAAGTTTTAGTGATCTGCAATGAATGCATAATTTATGTTAAATTTGTGACGTATGGCCAGGTGGGTAGCTAAAAAGCAAAGTGTAATTCTTTATATTTCCTTCCTAAATTCCAGTTCCTCAAAATGATGACAAAGTCCATTCCTGCTAGATTTTGGTCAAAAGTTTAAAAGGTTTTTTAAAATTCTATTCCATTTTTCACGAATATGTGACTAGCAATTAGAAAAACAAAGGGTTTACATAAGGAAATAAGAACTTCTGCCCTGTCATACATCACAAAAGGAACTTAAAGAGGAACAAAAAAATTGGCATATTTTGGTCTGAAAACTCAAAATGCTCTAAAATGGTCAATTTTGAACTAATCTAGATGAATTGTTTTGCTATTTTCATCATTTTTCATGCATTTTAAAGCAATTTAGTAAAGTTGCTGTGACACGTCCATATACCTTTAAGCATGATATGCATGATAAGAATTTCGGTGGAATCAGGTCTTCTGTTACTTCATCTCATGTGCAAAAAATTCATTTAAATTCTCAGTCTGACTGAATTTTCTAAAGTTTATAAATTAGCATTCTTCCTTTGGTTTTAATCTCATTTCCTAAGTGCAATGTCTAACCTTCAAACAATGACCTAGATATCAAAGTGAAGTAAACACTACAGGTGTTTATACAAAAAGTTCTTGTTAATACATAGCTATACTTGAAATCAAAGTCCAATCACTGCATAAAGGATGGTTGATTCATTCAATACAAGAGTATTACAGAAGCATGTTTAGAAACCATATAGCTAAATTGTTTTGAAATCAATGAAAAACTATAAAAAAGTAAGAAAAACAAATTATCAAGTTTAATCATTTGAAAAAGTGGTCACTAGAGAGTTTTTAAATTTTTAGGATAGTTATTGAAGAAAATGAAAAACAAATTGTCATGCTATTTTTTTAAAAGCTCTCCATTACCTTCTGTCGATGCATGTTTTTTTCACTGTCTGCCACAATAATTAAAATGAAATCATTTAACTTTGACTAATTTTTTAAAACTTGACAATACCTCTCTCTAATCAATAGATACATGAGAATGACATTTTTAAACATCTGAATATGAGATGTGTAGGTACATTTGGTATTTTACATCCCATGATCAAGAGCTAAGGTTATCGTATTGTACCACACATTGTACCACTTTCTATTGCCTAATTTCCTTCTTAACAAGCGCCAATGTACAGGGCCACCGTGATACAGTATGGGCCCGGGAAATATTGTACATGGCCCCCTTTTGATAAGCCATACTTGATTACACAGCTCTTCAAAGCATTGGCAGATCAAGGATATCAAAAAGTGGTACCACTGTATGTTTTATAATTCATTGATGTTGGGAGATTTTACAGTGAAAGAAAATATTGGACATGTGCTTATTAGAGCATAGGTGCATATTACATCGGATATGGGAAATTTTACAGTGAAAGAAAATATTGGACATGTGCTTATTAGAGCATAGGTGCATATTACATCGGATATGGTTAATAGAGATATCCACATGTGTCCATTGATAAACCAGTTATGAAGCACAGGTTGGGGACCCAGTGGGAATATAAGCCAGGACCGTGCTAGCTTGTCAAACCGATCACTTTGACAACTAGAGCAGATATCCAGCTAAAGATACCTAACTGAATCTGAAGAACCTAATGTGATTACATAAAGATCTCATCAAGTTATTGCAACTACCTACAAGACAAATATTGTGTAAGAACTATGATCAACAACAACTCTAACACTGTATGTTATTCTAATAAATTGTTGATGTTGTACTTCACAACTGAATCATTTTTCCAAAACACCAAACAACAAAGTATCTAGGGTCGTCACTCCTTACAAATGTAATTACAGTAGCAGTCATAAACGGGTACCATATTCTTGTTACTATCACATTTTTCTTAAACCTTTCATCCGTAACAAAGTACAATCAAGTTTGGCTTACGTGCATACTCTTGACTGAGATGTTAATCCCAGGGCTTTAACCAAACATTTTATGTATGGCTACAAGCTCTTAAAGATATCAGCAAACAGTGTATGCAAAGCTTGTTTGTGATACAGTAATGTTACCAGTATTATCACAAAGTTGTCACTTACAAATTGAAATCTAATACCATTCATCTTAAAGAGTCCTACATGCACAATTAATGTATTTCATTGTAGTCTAATGATTATTATTCATTTGACAATTTTTTTATTTTATAGAAGCTTAGTTAAGAATACAATTATACATCAATCAAAAGTGAAGCCAATGTTATTCAGCATACGTAGCAAAGTAATTTATGAAGATATGGAGGAACTTAAAGTATGTAAATACTTCAATATGGGCCAATGATTCCATCAAAGGCTTGATTTAGAGTCTTAAATTGTTTGTTTGTTTGATGAGGTCTTAACGGCACCACGACAACGAAGGTCAAATTGTGCCTGAGAGGTCAGATCATTTTAGAGGTAGGAAGGAAAGAGACCAGGGGGAGAATGAGAGAAATTCAAGAACAAAAGCCAGAAAGCTATGATCGAGAGAGGAGGTACATGGGTAAAACAAAAACAAAGTAGAGAGGGGGTGGAAGAGGAGAATTAAATATGGTTGTAGAGGGATGCATGCTGAAGGAAGGTATTGCAGGGTCCATCTTGTATAAATTGAGGGCAAAAATACAAAAAGAACTGTAAAAAATGCTACTTCAATATCTTGTTCCATTCGAGAGAAAATTAATTTAAAAAGTTCTTATGAATATGTTTGAAGCTGTTTGCTGTAGAGGATCTACATGTACTGCAAAAGAGTAGTGTCACTTTGTCACTTTCTTAACACTATTAATAAATTTATATTAAAATCAATCTAAATTGTGTGCTAATTAAAACAAATTTTGTCAAAAGTTCTTCCTAAATCACAGTTACTTTTAATATACCCTGTTTCAGCACATTCATTACATATCCAATGGTTATAAGCCATCAAATCATATAGAACAATGCAATATTCATTACATATCCAACAGTTATAAGCCATCAAATCCTATAGAACAATGCAATATTCATTACATACCCAACAGTTATAAGCCATCAAATCCTTAGAACAATGCAATATTCATTACATATCCAACAGTTATAAGCCATCAAATCCAATAAAACAATGCAATATTCATTACATATCCAACAATATAAGCCATCAAATCCTTGAACAATGCAATATTCATTACATATCCAACAGTTATAAACCATCCAATCCTATAGAACAATGCAATATTCATTACATATCCAACAGTTATAAGCCATCAAATCCTTAGAACAATGCAATATTCATTACATATCCAACAGTTATAAGCCTTCAAATCCTATAGAACAATGCAATATTCATTACATATCCAACAATTATAAGCCATCAAATCCTATAGAACAATGCAATATTCATTACATATCCAACAGTTATAAGCCATCAATCCTATAGAACAATGCAATATTCATTACATATCCAACAGTTATAAGCCATCAAATCCTATAGAACAATGCAATATTCATTACATATCCAACAGTTATAAGCCATCAAATCCTATAGAACAATGCAATATTCATTACATATCCAACAGTTATAAGCCATCAAATCCTATAGAACAATGCAATATTCATTACATATCCAACAGTTATAAGCCATCAAATCCTATAGAACAATGCAATATTCATTACATATCCAACAGTTATAAGCCATCAAATCCTTAGAAGAATGCAATATTCATGACATATCCAACAGTTATAAGCCTTCAAATTCTATAGAACAATGCAATATTTATTACATATCCAACAGTTATAAGCCATCCAATCCTATAGAACAATGCAATATTAATTACATATTCAACAGTTATAAGCCATCAAATCCTATGGAACAATGCAATATTAATTACATATCCAACAGTTATAGGTCATCAAATCCTTAAAACAATGCAATATTCATTACATATCCAACGGTTGTGAGCCATCAAATCATATAGAACAATGCAATATTCATTACATATCCAACAGTTATAAGCCATCAAATCCTCAGAACAATGCAATATTCATTACATATCCAACAGTTATAAGCCATCAAATCCTATAAAACAATGCAATATTCATTACATATCCAACAGTTATAAGCCTTCAAATCCTATAGAACAATGCAATATTTATTACATATCCAACAGTTATAAGCCTTCAAATCCTATAGAACAATGCAATATTTGTTACATATCCAACATTCATAAGCCATCAAATCCTTAGAACAATGCAATATTCATTACATATCCAACAGTTATAAGCCATCAAATCTTATAGAGCAATGCAAGATTCATTACATATTCAACAGTTATAAGCCATCAAATCCTTAGAAGAATGCAATATTCATGACATATCCAACAGTTATAAGCCTTCAAATCCTATAGAACAATGCAATATTTATTACATATCCAACAGTTATAAGCCATCCAATCCTATAGAACAATGCAATATTAATTACATATCCAACAGTTATAAGCCATCAAATCCTATGGAACAATGCAATATTTATTACATATCCAACAGTTATAAGCCATCAAATCTTTAGAAGAATGCAATATTCATTACATATCCAACAGTTATAAGCCATCAAATCCAATAAAACAATGCAATATTCATTACATATCCAACAGTAATAAGCAATCAAATCCTATAGAACAATGCAATATTCATTACATATCCAACAGTTATAAGCCATCAAATCCTTAGAACAATGCAATATTCATTACATATCCAACAGTTATAAGCCACCAAATCCTTAGAACAATGCAATATTCATTACATATCCAACAATATAAGCCATCAAATCCTTGAACAATGCAATATTCATTACATATCCAACAATTATAAGCCATTCAATCCTATAGAACAATGCAATATTCATTACATACCCAACAGTTATAAGCCATCAAATCCTATAGAACAATGCAATATTCATTACATATCCAACACTTATAAGCCATCAAATCCTTAGAACAATGCAATATTCATTACATATCCAACAGTTATAAGCCATCAAATCCTTAGAACAATGCAATATTCATTACATATCCAACAGTTATAAGCCATCAAATCCTTAGAACAATGCAATATTCATTACATATCCAACAGTTATAAGCCATCAAATCCTTAAAACAATCCAATATTCATTACATATCCAACAGTTATAAGCCATCAAATCTTATAGAGCAATGCAATATTTATTACATATCCAACAGTTATAAGTCTTCAAATCCTATAGAACAATGCAATATTTATTACATATCCAACAGTTATAAGCCATCCAATCCTATAGAACAATGCAATATTAATTACATATCCAACAGTTATAAGCCATCAAATCTTATGGAACAATGCAATATTTATTACATATCCAACAGTTATAAGCCATCAAATCCTTAGAAGAATGCAATATTCATTACATATCCAACAGTTATAAGCCATCAAATCCAATAAAACAATGCAATATTCATTACATATCCAACAGTAATAAGCAATCAAATCCTATAGAACAATGCAATATTCATTACATATCCAACAGTTATAAGCCATCAAATCCTTAGAACAATGCAATATTCATTACATATCCAACAGTTATAAGCCACAAATCCTTAGAACAATGCAATATTCATTACATATCCAACAATATAAGCCATCAAATCCTTGAACAATGCAATATTCATTACATATCCAACAATTATAAGCCATTCAATCCTATAGAACAATGCAATATTCATTACATACCCAACAGTTATAAGCCATCAAATCCTATAGAACAATGCAATATTCATTACATATCCAACACTTATAAGCCATCAAATCCTTAGAACAATGCAATATTCATTACATATCCAACAGTTATAAGCCATCAAATCCTTAGAACAATGCAATATTCATTACATATCCAACAGTTATAAGCCATCAAATCCTATGGAACAATGCAATATTCATTACATATCCAACAGTTATAAGCCATCAAATCCTTAAAACAATGCAATATTCATTACATATCCAACAGTTATAAGCCATCAGATCCTATGGAACAATGCAATATTCATTACATATCCAACAGTTATAAACCATCAAATCCTTAGAAGAATGCAATATTCATTACATATCCAACAGTTATAAGCCATCCAATCCTATAGAACAATGCAATATTCATTACATATCCAACATTCATAAGCCATCAAATCCTATAAAACAATGCAATATTCATGACATATCCAACAGTTATAAGCCATCCAATCCTATAAAACAATGCAATATTCATTATATATCCAACATTCATAAGCCATCAAATCCTATAGAACAATGCAATATTCATTACATATCCAACATTCATAAGCCATCAAATCCTTAGAACAATGCAATATTCATTACATATCCAACATTCATAAGCCATCAAATCCTTTAAAACAATGCAATATTCATGACATATCCAACAGTTATAAGCCATCCAATCCTATAGAACAATGCAATATTCATTACATATCCAACATTCATAAGCCATCAAATCCTATAGAACAATGCAATATTCATTACATATCCAACATTCATAAGCCATCAAATCCTATAAAACAATGCAATATTCATGACATATCCAACAGTTATAAGCCATCCAATCCTATAAAACAATGCAATATTCATTATATATCCAACATTCATAAGCCATCAAATCCTATAGAACAATGCAATATTCATTACATATCCAACATTCATAAGCCATCAAATCCTATAGAACAATGCAATATTTATTACATATCCAACAGTTATAAGCCATCCAATCCTATAAAACAATGCAATATTCATTATATATCCAACATTCATAAGCCATCAAATCCTATAGAACAATGCAATATTCATTACATATCCAACATTCATAAGCCATCAAATCCTATAGAACAATGCAATATTCATTACATATCCAACATTCATAAGCCATCAAATCCTTAGAACAATGCAATATTCATTACATATCCAACATTCATAAGCCATCAAATCCTATAAAACAATGCAATATTCATGACATATCCAACAGTTATAAGCCATCCAATCCTATAGAACAATGCAATATTCATTACATATCCAACATTCATAAGCCATCAAATCCTATAGAACAATGCAATATTCATTACATATCCAACATTCATAAGCCATCAAATCCTATAAAACAATGCAATATTCATGACATATCCAACAGTTATAAGCCATCCAATCCTATAAAACAATGCAATATTCATTACATATCCAACATTCATAAGCCATCAAATCCTATAGAACAATGCAATATTCATTACATATCCAACATTCATAAGCCATCAAATCCTATAGAACAATGCAATATTTATTACATATCCAACATTCATAAGCCATCAAATCCTATAAAACAATGCAATATTCATGACATATCCAACAGTTATAAGCCATCCAATCCTATAGAACAATGCAATATTCATTACATATCCAACATTCATAAGCCATCAAATTATAGAACAATGCAATATTCATTACATATCCAACATTCATAAGCCATCAAATCCTATAAAACAATGCAATATTCATGACATATCCAACAGTTATAAGCCATCCAATCCTATAAAACAATGCAATATTCATTATATATCCAACATTCATAAGCCATCAAATCCTATAGAACAATGCAATATTCATTACATATCCAACATTCATAAGCCATCAAATCCTATAAAACAATGCAATATTCATGACATATCCAACAGTTATAAGCCATCCAATCCTATAAAACAATGCAATATTCATTAAATATCCAACATTCATAAGCCATCAAATCCTATAGAACAGTGCAATATTCATTACATATCCAACATTCATAAGCCATCAAATCCTTAGAACAATGCAATAAATATACAAAGACTTTTGAAGAATAATTTCTACACAAAAGAGACAGAACTTTAAAGTTTAAAATTTCATTAACAGAATATGGAATTAGTTTACTCACCATTTTGTTTCCTCTTTCATATAATATGAACTTGCTTGACCACTAAACTAATCCTTTAAAGGAAGTTTTCCATAAATTTTCATTTTCATATTGGTGTAGAAACCATGTTGATATATTATTCCATGTTGGAATTACTGAATTTCAAAGATTTCCCCTGTGTTGAAAAGTGACTTTGCAGTGTACAATTTTATCTATTTCTTTGAAAATGAATTGGCTCTTTCCAAATTATTGGAAACATTTTTTGTTGTTTCAAAATTGAAATGAGGGACAACCTGCACTTTTGCACTTTACAAGAACCCACTTTGGCTATTTGCTCGGTGCCTTATAGTCTAAAGAGAAGAATATTTTTTTTTCTTTTATAAAAATATAAAACTTGAAAAATCACAGGTATATTCTTTTCACCCAACTTTTCCATTTCTAAAACTTTACCAGGGTAAAAATTTTGAATACTTCTTTCATTATTTGATTTCTTTTGATGTTCTCTTTTGTTTGAGATTAATATTCTTGACCACTTATCTGATTTTTTTAAGAACCAATATTGCTGTTCCTCTTTTACCTTAAAGCTCTCTAGAAAAAGGACCCCTTAAACATCTGTATCTTACATATTCAGCTAGGACCCTTAAACATCTGTATCTTACATATTCAGTTAGGACCCCTTAAACATCTGTATCTTACATATTCAGTTAGGACTCCTTAAACATCTGTATCTTACATATTCAGCTAGGACCCCTTAAACACCTGTATCTTACATATTCAATTAGGACCCCTTAAACATCTGTATCTTACATATTCAGTTAGGACCCTTAAACATCTGTATCTTACATATTCAGCTAGGACCCTTAAACATCTGTATCCTACATATTCAGCTAGGACCCTTATACATCTGTATCTTACATATTCAGTTAGGACCCCTTAAACATCTGTATCTTACATATTCAGCTAGTATCTTACATATTCAGTTAGGACCCCTTAAACATCTGTATCTTACATATTCAGTTAGGACGCCTTAAACATCAGTATCTTATATATTCAGTTAGGACCCCTTAAACATATGTATCTTACATATTCAGTTAGGACTCCTTAAACATATGTATCTTACATATTCAGTTAGGACCCCTTAAACATCTGTATCTTACATATTCAGCTAGGACTCCTTAAACATATGTATCTTACATATTCAGCTAGGACTCCTTAAACATCTGTATCTTACATATTCAGTTAGGACCCCTTAAACATCTGTATCTTAAATATTCAGTTAGGACTCCTGAAACATCTGTATCTTGCATATTCAGTTAGGACCCCTTAAACATCTGTATCTTACATATTCAATTAGGACCCCTTAAACATCTGTATCTTACATATTCAATTAGGACCCCTTAAACATATGTATCTTACATATTCAGCTAGGACTCCTTATACATATGTATCTTACATATTCAATTAGGACCCCTTAAACATCTGAATCTTACATATTCAATTAGGACCCCTTAAACATCTGTATCTTACATATTCAGTTAGGACCCCTTAAACATATGTATCTTACATATTCAATTAGGACTCCTTAAACACCTGTATCTTACATATTCAGCTAAAACTCCTTAAACATCTGTATCTTACATATTCAGTTAGGACCCCTTAAACACCTGTATCTTACATATTCAGTTCGGACCCCTTAAACATATGTATCTTACATGTTCAGTGAGGACCCTTTAAACATCTGTATCTTACATATTCAGTTAAGGGAATATTCCCATGGTTTTTCATTTTTTCAAATATGATAGAGAAAACTTTAGATACAAAAGTGGTGAATTTTTTATTAATATTTTATTCCGTTTAGAAGTTACAAAATTTTAAAGTATTTTGAATTTGGACAAAAGTGACTGATTGGCAACATCTGTGATGTCATAGAGACAATTTCAACAAAATATCTTTTGTATTTCTTTAAAATGATTTGGAGTTTTAGATCATTGTAAATGTGATGAACACCAAAAAAAAAAAAAATGTTTTTTTGTAAATTATATATTTCACCCTATCTCTATAATGAAACAAAAATGCTGTTCGATAATGTAAAAAAAAGGTATGATTAAATTTAAAAGAAATACATAAGAACTGTGCTGGAATTGCCTTGATGACATCACCAAGCTGAAGAACATACAGTATGCTGTACGAGGTGTTTTTAAGAACATTTTTCTACTCTTTAAATTGTTATAACTTTTAATTGGAATAAGGTACTAACATACTTTTTTCACCACTTTGTTTCTACAAATTGTCTCTATCAATTTATGAAAAAATGAAAATCCATAGGAATATTTCTTTAAAAAGTTATGTCTTTTTTAAACTGACTTGAAGAAAGTGAAACTTACTAAAACTACATCAATGAAAGAACAGAATGATATTCATTCCAAAGTTACACAATGGCTATAACATCTTGTGAATCTGCACTTTCTTGTACGACATTTCTTTTGTTTTTGTGTTCCGATTGGAAATACATAAGATGTAACAACATTAAAGGAATATTCCCATGCTTTCTCGTAATCTTTCATAAGTGAAATATTTTAGAAAGAATTTAGTACAAAAATCATTTTGATATGTTATTCCTACCGGGAGATATTCAAATTGTATCACAAAAAATGCCAATGAACGAATAGGAATAGGCTGAGTATGACATCACAGCAACAAATTTGATGTATTTCATTGAAATGTATCATCCATTTTTATTAGTAAAACCTGCTAGAAAAATAAATTGATAAAAGTTACATATTTATATACATTACCAAATATACCGTACTTTAATAACTTTTGGAAAATTGTTTCTAATCATACAGAAACAGCCAATTAACATTCAAAAAAATAAATAAACATTTGCAATATAATTGCTTCTATGACATCAACAAACACGAATTCATCATACTGTACAAAAAACTTTAAAATGCAATTGGAATATCTTAACAAATCTATATCTCCTGAACAGAAAATGATATCAACCTGATTTTTGTACCAAATAAGCTTTAGAAGCTCTTTCAAATAAATTTTACAAAAAACCATGGGAATATTCTTTTAATAACAGATTTATGTACAGGTAGAGGCAACTGTTTGAAAATCTAATTTAAAAGAGCAATATATCCTGTCAAAATCTGGTGAAATTGATAACTTTGCAGGCTTTTCAAATTTCAGTATCTTTTCATGCCCAAAATTTTCATGCAAATTTGTAATGTATGAATGAGCAGACCTCTTTAGTTGCTTATCTTATCAAAACCAACTGAGCTTTAATCCTCTGCCAAGTTTTTCAATATTCACCCAACCCACAATTATTTTCAATGACCGGAATTTGAGAACAAAATTGCATAAATAAAGAATAAGTGAAAAAAAGTTATTTCTCATACATTAAAAAGTGAAGTCCAAAATCAAGCCACGAAGGCCCATCGGATAAAAGCATGTGATTCCCCTAGAAAGGACGCCGGTCCATCGTAGGTTAACTCCACAACAGTGCTGGTACTCATTTACAGTTCAGTAGACTGGAGCAAGTAGAGTAAAGTGTTTTGCTCAAGGACACAATGCAGCACACATGACGGGAACCTAAACCGCTACCTTTCACATATATGAGCATGCTCCTTAAGCACTGCACCTCACATATGTACATGACAATTTATAAATTTATATATTAATGAAAAATATTTACATTTCAATTAGTAACAAATTTAAACGAGATGAATAAACATCAAGTTATTTCAAATACTTAATTAAACAAAGACTTTTGTAAATATCCATAGACTTAAATGTTTGTCACATCAACATTTACTGATCAATGCTGATCTAATTGTCAGGCATACTTTCCAGATTAACAGCACAAAGGAAAGCAAATGAAGAGTTATTGCATACCATTAATGGCATTAAAGGCTTTAAGGCATTATCTGTAAAACAGATGACATTCCAATTATCACAAACAATTCTATAACAGCTCAATTGCTGATTTACATGGGAAGATTCAAGAGTGACATAAGATTTACCTTGAGTCTAGATCCCTTATAGCCACAAAAAAGAAACAAAAAGTATCTTTCTCATTAAAATACATAGCATAAATCAAACCAATTTTATAAGAAGGAGGTAAACTGTATTTACCAAAGCATTCGATTTATGATTATTCTTTTTTGTATAATTTCTTAAGAATTTATTTGTGTTGTGCCTTTGAGACTGTTTGTTACAAGTGAACTTTCTGTAGTGTCACCTCAATCTTTTCTCTGAATTTACATCACAAGATTATTTTAGGAAATGTATATCAACTTATTTGTATTATCTACCAGTCTTAAAAAGTACTGTGATGAAATTGAACTGATTTGGTTGAAAACCAGACATCATCGCAAACAATACAAATCATCTCGCCGCTATAACATGATTTCCACCCTCTGTCACACCTGCACTCCCAACCTCTGCTCCACATGACATCCCATCTTACATCCCTCCCCACAGGAAATCATACATGCAATCCAGATACTATTCCACCACATGACCCACATGCCATCACACCTGCAATCAAGATGACATCCCACCATTTGCCTTGCCACCCTGTCCCATATACTATGCCAGCCTGTCCCAAATGCCATCCTTCCCTGTCATATATACCATGCCAGACTGTCCCACATGCCATTCCTCCCTGCACCATGTGCCATCCTACCCTGTCCCACATGCCATCCTTCCCTGCACCACATGCCATCCCTTCCTGTCCTACAGGCTATTCCATCCTTTCCCACATGCTATCTAACCCTGTCTTATTTCACTTGAAATCCAGATGACATTCTACTACACGCCATCATGTCCCACAAGTCATACCACCCTGTCGCCTATGCCATCCCACCTTCTCCCACATGCCATCCCATCAAAAATGCCATAACACCACCTTGTTTTACATGTCACGCCACCCTGTCCCACATGACATCTTGTCCCACATGCCGTCCCAAACTGTCCCATATTTCATCCCATCCTGTCCCTCATCCCATCCCACCTTCATCCCACTTCCTACATCTACCAGTTATTCTACCACCTTCCACCCAAGAGTCTTTCCTCTAACTCTCATCCCCTTACATCTATCAACCCAACATGCCCCATTCACCTACCATCCTCTTCACCTGACATCCTCTATTCATCTACCATCCTCCATTCACTTACCATCCTCTATTCCCCAACATGCCCCATTCACCTACCATTCCCCATTCACCTACCATCATCCATTCACCTATTACCCCAACCCACCTTTTGCCATTCCAACCTTCACTATAACTTGCATTTACTCTATTGCACCACAGCTCCCCCCACCCTTAACTTAAATCTGACACTCCCAATAAAAACATGCTCAATTTTTCCCCTTATAAACCAGATAGGGCTGATCTATCTACCAAATAAAAATGAAAATTCATTGTAGAATAATTTGGAGATTTTCATAAATCTGTTATGTTAAGACTTTTTTTTGCTATTCATTCCTCATACACTTTATAATAAATCATATTTGGTTGTCAAATCTTTTTTTTCTTTTTTTCATTGCAGAACTCTGCTTTTTTTTCATTTCAGAACAAATCCCTTATGCTATTTAAGTCTGGAATTTGTTCTAAATTCTTTCAAAGCAAGTCTCCTTTATATAAAAACAAAATTCATAAAAATAGTTGGAATTCCTTTCCTTGGGCAGAAATCTTGTTCCCTAGTAGATGAACAATGCATGTGGTCAAACGGACAATAGATGTGGACATACGGACGGATTCATAAAAATAGTTGGAATTATTTCTTTGGGCAGAAATCTTTTGTTCGCCAGTAGCTGAGCAATGCATAAGTTCAGACGGACAATAGATGTGGACGGACGGACGGAAGAACGGACAAACAGTAAAGAGGCTATATCCCCTCTTCACCAAGTACATTGGCAAGGGGATACTAAAGTAAAGAAACTACAAAAATATGTCCTTACCTGTTCATAGAGAGTGTCACCCACAGCAGTTAACAAAAGTCTTAAAATCGCTTCAAACATATGCACAATGGTAACAAGCCGGTGCAGCATTTCATTCCTTTTACCATGGTCACCTTCGTGTCCAGCCTGCTGTTGTTCCAAACTTTTCATAACATCAAGGTATTTCTCATTAGAAAGCACAAGTGTGTGCAGACAATCTGCCATAAGATGGTGCACTTTCTCAAGGTGAAGTTTCTTCTTAAATTCTGTCAAAAATAATACACTGTTCGTGCCCATGTTACAGCACGTTCTCCAAACAGCGCAACAAAGAGATAGCTGATTCTTGTCCAACCATGCATACTGATCAGTGCCAAAGTCTCCATCTCCCGACGTCGAAGCCGAGTCGTTCAAGCTTGAATCCCTGTTACTTGAAGGGACATCACATTACTTTTGTGATAATCAAGAGCCGACTCAGTGCTCTGGGATACAAATTGGTGGGAAGGGCTCGTAATGATACAATAAGACTGCAGACAGTCATCCAAATCCTCTTGTGGGGATACAGGGGGAGAAGATTCAAAACTTGAGATGCTTGGAGTACCTGGAAAGGGAGACACTTTGAGGAGAATATCAAGAAACAGCTTGGTGACAGCAACTGACGTCAACTTTTTCGATTTTTCATCTGAAGAGTATTTCAAATCGCTTGCAGTATGAGTCACTGATTCGGCACTGAGACCACTATCAATGGTGTAACTCCTTTCTCTCAGTTTCAACCTTCTGTCCGCCTGTTTTTGTGCCACACCAATCATAACCTCAAAGATTTTGAGGATGTGAGTTCTTGTCGCTTCAATTTCTAAGAGCTGGATAGCATAGGGGAGACCCACTTGCAGAATGAAAAGATCCTGAGCGCTATTGAATTTCAGGAGCTGTGGCAAGGCACTGTAACAGTATTGTAGAGCTAGTTCCGGAACATCTCTATTCACAGCAAGAGGAAGCGATTCATTGTTGACCTTGTTGACAAACTCAAAGGTTGGCAGATACACTCCGTTATAGAGTGCCTGCTTTAATGGTACATCCCCATGCCTTACCATGTAAAGCAGGTGTTTAGCTACCTGCACGCTCAGTGTATGACAAGTACCGACTAAGACATCTTTATACTGTGAAACCACAGCCCACTTATTGGTCTTTTCTCCATTCCCAAAATGTTCATCAGTTCCATTGAACCCAAAACTGGGACTTTCCCTGGAAAATCCCCTTTTGGAACAAAGTTCACACAGATCAGTGAAGCCTCTCTCACTTCCCCCTAGTTGCTCTAAGACTAGTTTTCCAAGAACTTTAAGAGCGTACACCGATATGTTGATTGGCCAGGTCGGAATGTTTTTAAGGATGACGTCAAAAAGGATGCAGCAGGGCAAACAGCAACAAACACCGGCATGGTCAAGAGTTGATAGCAGTTGAGTGACTGTCCACTTTGATGACACATTTTCCAAAAGAGAGAGGAGAATTTCTACAATACCTGTAAGACAACACTTTGATCTTTTCTTTGATTGGGCATGAGAAGAGGAGATCACTTGTTCCGTTGTTCTGAACTCCTCATACATTGCATATGGAACTCCTAATAACGTATGATGATGATGAACGTATGTGCTATAATCACAATTCATGTGGCTCTTCTTCAAGCACTGAAATTTATGCATGTACTCTAGCTTGGCCCTTTTTGTGGCCAAAACCAACTTTCTAATCCCGGATAATATATTTAAAATGTAGTCCTTGTACGTATCCAACTTTTCACGATTATATCTCTCATCAAATAGTACTCTATCCAAGTGTTGCACAGTAGCTTGGAGAACTTCATAGCCACCATTTCTCTCAAACTCCTGCAGCATGGATACAGCATGTGCAATGATCGTCTGGTCCTCTTGACATCGGCTCATAATTGCTGTCAAGAGAAGGAGGACCCCTTCCAGAATCTCTGTCATGAAGATCATGTCTGTGTTCAATGATATAGGTGGCTTCCTGCTTTGTGAATGTGCGGATGTTTTTGAGTCATTCGCTGTATTTTCCTCAGACTTTTTATCTGAACTAAACTCTTCCACGATGTCATGAAGCGAGTCTCTTTTGGAATGATTTGACTTGTTGACTAAACTACTTGAGTTCTCATTTCTTTTGACATTCTGAAAAACAATAAAGAGGTGAAGCTTATTCTTTATTTCGTTTGCAATCTGTAGAAGGCTTCCAAAAGCTCCATTGGCACAAAGCTGAGAGACTTTTTGATGAGTGATTCCATTTGAAAGACAAAGTTTAAGAAGTAAACGTAGCACCAATCTTTGCAAAATACGTAAACCGATAACTCATCATCTCTGCAACTCCTGTTCCCTGCTGAGTCTGTGATACCTTCCTGATGAAGAAGCACTAAAAGTCGTGTGAGGTGAGGGGCAAGAAATTGGCTGAGGGAATTCCTTAGAGCGATGTGCATGACCTCGCTGGCACTCAGCTCCTCAAGGAGGGATAGCAAGGTGACGCTGAGATCAAGCGAAGTAGTTCTGTTCGAAATGACTTGAGAGCCATTGCAATGCACATAACGTTGTGCTACGTTGCTTGAGCAATGTAAGGTATACACAGGGAAAGCGCTTCCAAATGACAATCTGTGTTTTTGTGAAGTGATAAGCTCCGTCGCTTCAGGTTTGGACTTTCTCCTGTGGTGTTTTCTGTCATGTTCCACATCCGAGTCTGAGCTATTGTCTTGAATAGTAGCTACTGGCAAAGATTTGCTCCTAGAGACCTTCTGTCGTAAAGAATGCTTTCGGCTCTTTACGAAAGAAGACATATCCTCTTCGGTTTGAGAAGATGGGATCAAAGATGGCGTAAAGTTTGTCTTAGAATCTTCCGAAGATAAAGAACTATGTCTCCTGCATTTCTTAGTCTGAAAGATCTTGTGAAAGTTTGGAATGGTATACACGTGACCTGATGAAAGAAACAGAAAATAATATATTACCCAAAATGTTATTATGATGACAACATATAAAACTATAACAGCTTATATAAGAACTTTTGGAATTACAAGTTTATATTATTAAGGGTTAAATTATCAAATAATCCAACTCAATGAATGAAAAATGAGATCAAATTTAATCATTTCAGAGACTACTCCAAACAGGAATTGTACCAATATCTCACGGTCGTGTCAATCCTGCCATTTTCATGGAATATCAATTTCTCAGTTTATAGATTACTTCTTGACGTAAAGATAAAGTAAAGATAATAAATGATACACAATAGATGTTTGTTTGTTTGTTTGATGAGGTCTTAACGGCACCACGACAACGAAGGTCAAATTGTGCCTGAGAGGTCAGATCATTTTAGAGGTAGTAAGGAAAGAGACCAGGGGAAGAAGAAAATTCAAGAACAGAAGCCAGAAAGCTGTGATCGAGAGGAGGTGCATGGGTAAAACTAAAAACAGAGTAGAGAGGGGTGGAAGAGGAGGATTAAATATGGTTGTAGAGGGATGCATGCTGAAGGAAGGAGACTATTTTATCTGGAGGATTTTTTTGGAAGAACTCAGCAATTGAGTTGTGGGGAGCGAGAAGCCCTGGGAAGGTTGTACAGGGGCAAGCAAGGAGAACGTGTTGGATTGTAAGGATGCAGTGGCAATTGTTACAGAGGGGTTGGGGGAACCAATAAGGAGGTGGGAGTGAGTGAGGTGGGTGTGACCAATTCTAAGACGGGTAATATGAACGTTGTCGATCTGAGAAAGGTTGTTGATGGTGGATTTGATCGGGATTGTGGGCTGGATAACATGGAGTTTGTTATCAATTTGGAAGTTCCATAAGGTTTGCCAGCGGTCACGAACAAGAGAAGCGATAAGCGGTTTGATGTCAGAGAGGGTTTTGGGAAAAGGGGAAGGGAGGAGGTTAAGGGCAAGCTTAGCGGCTGTATCAGCCCTGTCATTGCCAGGGATGCCAACATGGCTGGGTATCCAGAAGAAAAGAACACTTTTCCTGCAGAGGGTGGGAGAAAAGAGTTTCCGGAGGAGGAGGTGGCAGGTGAGGTTATCCCATTTAAGATTGAGTAATGAAGTAAGAACAGCCTTTGAGTCAGAGAAAATGGCAAAGTGACTAAGAGGAGAGTACTCAATAAAGTTGAGGGCGAGGAGAATGGCCTTAGCCTCGGCTGAAAAGATGGATGAGTGGTCAGGAAGTCTGCTACTGAGGGTGATGTCTTGGATGATGGCAGCAGCAGCTGTCTTGTTGCCTTCCTTGGAGCCATCAGTATAGATAGAGGTGTAATTTGAGAGTTGGTCTTTGATTTGGTTGTGGAGATTGATGAAGAGATTAGGTGAGTTTGAGTTTTGTTATAAGTGGAGAGGTCTAGGTGGACAGAAGGAAGGGGGTGGCCCAAGGCGGAAAAGTGGGCCAGGAATAGGTGCCGAGAGTGGCGGGGTTGATGCCAAGTTGAAAGAGGTCTGATTTAATCACGTAAGCTGAAGGGGGCGATAGGGTTTTAGTCCTATCAAAGAGGGAGGAGAAATTGGGGTACCTAATGAGGTTGTAAACAGGGTGTGTTGGAACACCACCTGCAGCTTGCCAAGGAACTTGTTTTTCAACTTTAGGGACAAAAGTGCAAAATCTTAAATATTTATATTTTAATGTTTTCTCGAAAAAAATATGGCAATGAGGTGTTCTTTACAACAAAGTGTAAAAACTTCCATAATTATCTACTTACCAATGCCAGTAACAGCTAACAAACAATATTAACTAAAGTCCAGATAGACAGGTTTCATGATTTCTGAAAGTTTTGTGGAGGAGATAGAAATACACTTCTACACCAAAAGTACCATATTTTTCCTGTTAAGCCTGAGAGGATATTACTTGTCTCTTCCTCAATTCAAACATATCCTGTGTGGGTTTGGGAGGTGGGTTGTTTGTTGATTGGTTGTTTGTTGATAGGTTGTTTGTTGATTGGTTGTTTTTGGTTGGTTGTTTGCTATTTTTAGAATCTAAAGCCACAATCCTAAAGCCACAATCCACTAAAATAGGTCAAGCACTTTAAGTATTCATCAACAACAACCAACTTACCTTCTTCATTTCCTCTAAACCACTCAGGAATTGCAAAACAATGATGGCACCTTGCATGATTGTGTAAACCAATGTACTAAAAGATATATCAGAATGACCTCAAAGGGTACTGCCCTTAAGGACCAAATTATCTGACCTAGTCAGCTTAGCAAAGATTAACATAAGATAATTGTTTCTCAGTAAACAACACTGATGGAAACTGTTTAAATTTGTTCTTGCAACAAATATTTGCTTCAAAGTATGATAAATATATTTAAGAAGCAATATCTTTCCTTAGGAGAAATAGTCCGTCAATCATTCACAGTTAATGCACACATCACCTCCGGCATATAATACACAAGTATTTTCATCACCAGTTTGCAAACAAATTTCTCCCACTAAGACACACTGTACATGGATGATTTATTTAAATCACAAAAGTGCACTGATTACTCAGCACTGGCTTTCTGTAATTTTATAAAAACAAATAACCTTGGGCTACTTGACTGTGGTGTTTATGGGAATGGAAGATAAACAATCATTGTTTGGAGTGGAAACAATACACTGAACAGGAAGTTGGGTTGGTAATTGCCATACCTGAGTTTTCAGGATTAACTCAGGCGTCAGGTGCAGGTAGCCTTAAAGAGAAACTTTTCGGCATGTGTATTATGAGAAAAAGTTTTCCAGTTATGGCTAATCAAAGCTTAAACTTTTTTAATGTATGCAAAAGTTGTGCAGTTCAAAATCTAAACTTAATGTTGTTTAAATTTGTCCAAAATTTCAGACACTAAAAATTATCAGACTGTTGTCTCCAACTAAAATTTGATTTGTCTTATCAAGCTAAAGTGGTGAAGGATTTTGAAAAGCAATAAATTAATATAAGGAAAATCTTAGGGTTTATCTTTGTAATGTCACAAAATTTAACAACAAGAACTGTCGGAAGGACAGTATGCTCGACTAGTCAAAGCTAGTATAAAGAATGGGCTTATTGAGGGAAGTATATAGGGTAGTAGGGGCAGATGATTTCAAATTACTTGAGCTTTGAAAGATGCACTTACATTTTCATTTGCTTTGTTAATTTTCACAACATTTTACTACAAGCTTCAAACTATCTTTAAGTTTTCTCAGATATTTTAAGACAAACAAAAAAGCTCAAGGTTACCTCACCCATACAGTGACTCAGAAACCATGTAAAAGCTAGCAGTCTTTATAATTATAACACCTCTTTTAGTTCTATTGAACAACAAAGAAAGGAGAGGCCCTAATTTGCCAATGTCAATGAAAGAGTGTCATTAAGTCTTTCCAACCTGTACCCTTCCCCAACCCCTAGACAGAGCCAGAACTACATCTTGGATTGTAATACAGATTCCAATTGAAGAAAATATGTGTGTCAAGCAAAGTCAAGCAACATGAAAAATGTACAATAACATTAAAACAAAATTATGCAAAACAATATTGCTTAATGTATGACAAACTAGACATTGGAAATTATACAAATCCCTTCACCACTAATAATGCATATTCCTGATTGTCCAACATTCCAACCTGTCCCAAATTTTATCCCATGCCAATACTCCATGCAATCACACAGGAAAACCATTCTACCACTTGCATGACCCACATGCCATCACAACTAAAATCCAGATGACAACCCACCACATGCCATTCCACCCTGTTCCACATGTCGACCCACCCTGTTCCACATGCCAACCCACCCTGTTCCACAAGCCAGCCCACCCTGCTCCACATGCCAACCAACCCTGTTCTACATGCCAACCCAACCTCCTGTCCAACATGTCAATGCATCCTGACCCACATCCCACACCACCCTGTCCCACATAAAATTCCACCCTCATCCTAATTCCTTCAGCTACTCTATCATCATGTTATTGTCTACCTCACATTCCACTTATTGTTTATATTTCCTAAATCCCTAATTTAAAATTATTTAGAAGCAAGGAAATTTGTATTTGCTTCTTTATTCATGGCAAGACAAACTGAGATTCCTATTCATATCATGTCAATATCATAACAAAACTAGAAATGTGAAGTTAGTAAGTCTTTTTGATCTCATGTCAAATACCAAACATTTTGCAGCAAAGTCTATTTTGATGCAAATAACCTAATTAATAAGCACACTATACTTCACCGATAAGTGTGAACAATGATCTTCACATACTGTATACTGTATGATCATTTGTTTAAGCTAAATCACCACACCCACTTTAATTCAAGAGATAAGCTAATTAGTGGGCACACAGAACTCCCCCAATCATGCTCAGCTGAACAGTACCAATGCCCTCTACCACTGTACCAAGTACTGCATTATTCTCTCAGGTTAGCTATATTTTGTATGAAAGTCTGTTATGCAAATAACCTAATTAATATACACATTAAACCTCACCATAGACAATGCTCTTCACTTTTTTAATCATTTGTGGAAACAAAATCCCACTCCCGCTTTAATTTAAGATATCATAGATACAAATATTTCATTGTTATGCAAATAAGCTAATTAGTATGCACTCACGTTACCCCCAATCATGCTTATTTGAACTGTACCCATGTCCTCTAACCCTGTGCCAAGTTACATGGATGTACACTGTTCATAACTTAAGTTCTTTGCTTATGTTAAACAAATTAAACAAAAGTCTATTATTATGCAAATAACCTAATTAATATGCACACTTTACCTCACCATTAAGTATAGACAATGCTCTTCATATATATGATCATTTGTGCAAACAAAATCCCCACAACCACTTTAATTTAAGAGATACCATAGATACAAATATTTTCATTGTTATGCAAATAAACTAATTAGTATGCACACACCCTTAATCATGCTCACTTAAACAGTACCCCTACCAGGGTTCTAGCTATGGTGGGCGGGCCCAGGGACTCGCAATTCCGCCCACCACTCGGCTCTAAGATTCACTCTTTCGCCCAGCACTCAAAAGTTCAATTCGGTTAAATAATCAAGTGTTTAAACAGATCTTGTTTTAATCTCGCTGTATTTATGTCATCTGCTGATTTACACACATAACATAACATACATTACGCACATTAAATTCCGATCAAAACAACTGAACCATTGGAATTTAACGCAATTGAATGTACATACTGTATTATCATAAAATCACCCATACACGAAACTCTTTGCATAAACGTACGTACATTACATGCACACAGCTCTAGTTCAGGTTCATGTTTTGATCCTTGAGAATCACTGCTGGCAGCTTGCCAAGTCCCATCACTTACCATACAAACAAACTTTAACAAAGTCACCCCCAAGGGCCCAAGGCGTGATTATCGATCGGTCCAAATGTAAGTAACCAATCACATTTGTTATAAACCCTATATGCACTTAACATTATAACGGACTGATCGATATTCTTTTGATTTGTGGTTTTTTTTATATTGATAGAATCGTAGTTCATAGGAACATGTGCCAATTGGCTTTCGTCGAACAATACTGGGACGAAAATAAAAGCGGTAAAAAGATTAGGCAAGATGAATAACAATGGGAATTGAGAGAAGAGTTTCCGGCATATGTTTGTACTTTTTTTTTTTTTTGGAAGGGGAGGGGAGGAAGGGGAGGGGGCACTTTGACAGTTGAATATCCATTGTATTTTGAATATCCATTGTACATAAAAATATTTTGTAATTCCTTCTAGCATTACGATTAAAAAAAAAAAAAAAACCTTTTTCATTGACAATTTGTCAATATAAGTGGACTAAATTTGAACAGTTCTTAATGGGAGGGGGGTCTAGGAGGTCACCCTGGATTATCACTAGAGCCCGGCACTCAAACTTGTCTAGCTAGAACCCTGACCCCTACGCCAAGTTACATGAACGTACACCATTCACAAGTTAAGTTATGGAAACTTTAAGCAAAACTTTAACCTGAAAAATATTTTCATTGTTATGCAAATAAGCTAATTAGTATGCACACACAACCCCCAATCATGCTCACTTGAACAGTACACATATCCTCTACCCCTATGCCACGTAACATGAATGTACACCATTCATAAGTTATGAAAACTAAATTTAACCAAAAACTTTAACCAAAACTTTAACCTGACAAATGTTTTAATTATTATGCAAATAAGCTTATTAGTATGCATACACACAACTCCCAAATCTAATCATTTGATTAGTGCTCATGTCCTCTACCCCTATGTGAAGTCTCATGAATGTACACCATTCATAATTTCAGTTATGCAAACTTTAACCAAAATTTTAACCAAAACTAACCGGACATCGTACACCATTCATAACTCAAGTTATCTAACCAAAACTTTAATCAAAACTCTAACCAGACGCCGGCGCCAGGGTAGTAAAATAGCTCTACTATTCTTCCAATAGTCAAGCTAAAAATTGAATAATTTATTATTAGAATAAGGCCTTAAAATTCAAAATTCTGTATAATGGTTAATGCTATTTTCATAATTCATTTGCATATTTTTTACCAATTAAGCCTAACTGCATAGCCTTAAAAGATTAGTTCAGTTGTCAAGCATATCCATTTTATATGATAGAGGACTTTCAAAAGAAACAAAATGGAGAAGAAAGCATTCAACATTCTTACTCCATTAAGGAGATATTCTAGTTTAAAGCTCTTGTCTTATCTGTGTAGGAATGACCATTATAGTAAGTCTACTATGGAAAGTTGGTGTCTTCATCCTTACATTTTTAACAATTGTTAATGTATTTGCAAGATAAGTTAATTAAATTTGTTCACTATTTTAATTAATCTTACTTGAACTTTCTTCCGGTGGTTTATCATAAATACCCGACCTAGATTCAGATTGATTACTTTTTTAACATATCCCATGACTTTTAAGCCACACAATCGCAGGAAAAAACATGATAGAAAACATAAAGACTTTGATGAATCTGTGAGGCTATGACATCCCAACTAGTCTGATTTCAGTCGTTTTTACAAAAATGATACCAAACTTTAAACTTAGATATTTCCGTAACAGAATAAGATTTTTGAAATGTTTTTTTACTATTTTGTTTCTTTTGAAGTCTTCTTTCATATAAAGTAGACTTGCTTGACCCCTGAACTAAACCTTTAAGCTTTTTGTCAGCCAACTCACAAAGTTCTGCCATAAGTTATCACACAAACTCAGTAATCCTTTGTTAATTTTGTTATATGAATTTCTTATTTTTGTTTTCATTCATTAAATATGAAGATAAAACCAGTGTACTTACTTGCTTCTTCTAGAGGGGATCTGGAGCTTATCTTCAGAGACTCCTCAAACAGGGCAATCATCAGCAGTACAAAGTCATCATTACAAGTTAATGCCTGATAAAAGAAAACAGTAGATATGAAAAATCTTTTAAAATCATATTCGAATATATTCGAAGTAATAAGTGTCCATGCTCTAAGAAGTGTCCACCAAACATTTTCTTTCACTGATAGCGTATCCACGACATCAATTTATAAGAAACATTCTTTACACTTCTATTATATGGTCTTTAATTTAGATGTACAATGGTCTCCATTTTCAAAACTCATAGCTCTGTCAGTATTTTAAAGAGCTGTGTAATCAACTATGGATTCTCAAAAGGGCTCATGTACAAGAGTTTCCCCGCATTGGTTGAAGGTGGTCATGGGCATTACATTACATTTTCGAAAACACCCTGGGAGCTTAATACATCAAATAATGTATTAACAATTCCCATTTTTCCCTGCAATTATAACCATCGGAACCAAAGAGTTTTTACAGGTCTGGATCTGATCCATTAGTACAGACACTGCTTAAAAACATGTTGTTCCAATTTCAGACTAAAAATTTACGCATCGTTCCACAAGAATAACTTCGCCTCAAAGGACATTTTAAACTCCTTGGGAGATGCTGCTCCTCCTTTTAAAAACTCCTTTGTGTTGGGTGGAAATCAAGCACAAGTTCATTGAACAGCTTGTATGGAGTGTTGAACAGATCACAGTTTTGTGGTTTGAGGAATTAAAGAAAAAGATAACTTTTGCTTCAACCATGGAGCTATTAACTGAGTTAATAGCTCCATGCTTCAACCTGCCCTGCTCTTTATGAAGTCGGTCAAAGTGTTCCTGGTTTTAAGCAGAGCCATTTCTAATGCAATCTACACACTTTCCAATTGATATTATCACTTTTTTAAACTATGAAATTGTTTCAATATTGTTTAAAATTCTTACTATAATATTGTTATAAACCGCAAAAGTTGTATGAAGGAGGAGATGTAAGAAGGGGGAGGGTGGCAGGAGGGTGGGGGAGGGGGGTAAACCTCAATCCCAACACCAGTCCATCACAATAATCAGTCATCACACAATAATCAATAATACAATGGTAAAATCTTATTTAAACCTAATTGAACCATTTTAATCTAATACACCCTGGCAAAGAGAAGGAGGTATAATTACCTTATAAATGTGCTTCTTCATTATTTGTGATGGCATTATTTAACGAGCAGGGCTCCAGAAAAGTACAATCTCTATAGCCAACAATCTTTTAGATGTTGCTATTATGAATCTAAATTGACTGTGCCTACTGTGTAACATGCAATGGAACTCATGAAATCACATAGCATAACCTAACACGAAGATGGGCTAAGATGGGTTAATCACCCAAAAAAACTAACTAACACCGCCACCACCACAAAAGAAAAATACACAATATTTAAGATGCCCAGAGTTAAGTATTAAAGAATGTATCAATGTTGAATTTGAAATTGTGAACAGAATTGGAGCTAACCACCCATTCAGGCAAACCATTTCACCCATTAATACTTCTTTGTGATGGGGTCATTTAATGGCTGAGCTCTAGTTAACTACAATCTATATAAGCAACAGAATTTAGGGGTTGTTATTTTGAATCATCTTCCTATCAAAAATTGCACAGCAATATCATTAGCATCCTTTCAGAATCACTAAGAGTCTCTTCTACTTCCATGGTAAGAGGCACACAAATGACACTCATATCAGCAAGATTTTAATATCTTGAAGCATTCTCCAGGTATATCTTTGCTTTCAAATCTGAGTGTGGAACTACTTACAAGTGGTTTCTGTTAAAAGAAATTTTATCTCTAAGGCAATACCTCTATTATTTAGCATCCTTTACAAATCAGTAACAGACCCTGAAAGATTATGTTTGGTGTGGCCGTTGGTAAATAATTATACAGATGCATGATTTAGGATAATGATAATAAGAAGAGATGTATTCTAGCGATGCATACTGAGCGGTGGTCCATAAGTGAGTACAGAATAGAAGGTAGTATAAGTCATCAAGTGAGTATGTAATTCATACTAAGTGACGTATGGGTGTACTACACAATAAAGAGATATAATGACATATGGTTAAAGCAGTATATCATATTACAGGCCCACAAATACACTTCTTTTTCAGAAAGTTTTTTTTTTAAGTCTTAAGTCTCTGTATTTATTTTTTGTTTTTTTAAATCTGGATGTGGGCCTACTATTAAGAAGTTTATATGATTGTGCTTTTTTAACTCTTTACTCTAAGCAAACAAACCATTCATTTTATGATTACTAGGGACATTTCTCCCTATTGTATCCATGAATGATTTTTCAAAGAATTTCTCCATGGCAACAAGCAGAAATCCCAGGGTCCTGACCTGTCACATAATAAAACGTAAGATGACTGGGCTATAAGGGGTAAGTCACTCCATAAAAAGCCAAACTAACCCTAACACTGTAATGAAATACTGAAAACTAGACAAAATCCCAAATTTAGTAAAGAATTTGTCAATATTGATTTTAAAACTGTTAACAGAATCAGAGCTAATTACTGACTCTGGCATGTCTGGCAAACAATTATACTCAATGACAACCTTTTGAGAAAGGCTTAAATTGCATAGCATCAATCTGTGAAAACTCTTTGGTCAACTTCAAACTGTGACCTTAAGAATTACCTGAGAACTGCAGAAAATTAATTACAGGCAGTAACGGCATCATTACCAAAAAAGATATGAAAAACCTGAATCAAATCACCATGCACTCTTCTGAACTCAAATCATCTACAATCTCCGACAAAATGAATGACACAAAACACTGCAAATTCACAGCTTATTCAATTCATAGATTTAAAGGTGCATACCACCCCACCACCTTTTTTTGTGTTGGCTGCAAAAATATCATTATTGAGGAAGGCAGGGGGTTTGTGTCATTTACTCTCTCTTGTCAGGGATTGTAGTCAGATCAGGGAGTTGTTATTTTAACTCTAAATAACAACTCAGATCAGAAATCCTAAATTCCTAAAATACCAATTTTGGGAACAAGTCTGATGGGTCCTCTCATTGAACATGCTTTAATATGTTTGTTTGTTTGTTTGATGAGGTCTTAACAGCACCACGACAACGAAGGTCAAATTGTGCCTGAGAGGTCAGATCATTTTAGAGGTAGTAAGGAAAGAGACCAGGGGGAGAATGAGAGAAATTCAAGAACAAAAGCCAGAAAGCTGTGATCGAGAGAGGAGGTGCATGGGTAAAACAAAAACAAAGTAGAGAGGGGGTGGAAGAGGAGAATTAAATATGGTTGTAGAGGGATGCATGCTAAAGGAAGGAGACTATTTTATCTGGAGGATTTTTTTGGAAGAACTCAGCAATTGAGTTGTGGGGAGCGAGGGAAGCTCTGGGAAGGTTGTACAGGGGGCAAGCAAGGAGAACGTGTTGGATTGTGAGGATGCAGTGGCAATTGTTACAGAGGGGTTGGGGGGAACCAATAAGGAGGTGGGAGTGAGTGAGGTGGGTGTGACCAATTCTAAGACGGGTAATATGAACGTTGTCGATACGAGAAAGGTTGTTGATGGTGGATTTGATCGGGATTGTGGGCTGGATAACATGGAGTTTGTTATCAATGCTTTAATATGAACTTATCCATTGCAGAAAAGAATTAAGAACAATAAAGACCTTTTTACAACTAAAAGTAAGAAAAAAGGTGGACTTGATTTTGCAGACTTAAACAACATACACAGCTAAATCTGAATCAAAATTCAAAAAGTTATAAAATTAGTTCAGGAGTGAAGCAAGTTTATCTTGTATGAAAGAGGACAACAAATGAGACACAATGGTGAAGAAAGCATTCAAAAATCTTATTCCGTTAAGGAGGTATTCAAGTTTAAAGCCCTGTCTTATCTGTGTGCTGTATAAATAACTGATGTAGGAAGTGTACCATGAAAGGTTGGCGCCCTAATCCTCACATTCTTAACAATTGCTAATGTATTTAAAAAAATTCATTTAAATATTTTATTATTTGAATTAGTTTTCCTCAAACTTTCTTCAGGTGGTAAATTACTCTTCCCAGATTCTGTTTGACTACTTTCCAGACATGCTTTTTTAGCTACAAAATCACAGGACAAAATATGATAGAATGCATAAAGACTGAGGAATCTGAAGCTATGATGTAACAACTAGTCTGATTTCATTCATTTGTACACAAGTGATACCAAACTTTAAAGGAGCACTAAACCAAAAAGTAAGTGAGTATTTTTAAGGGTCCCCTAAAAATTGAATGTTTATTTAGCACACAATGGTATAGCAATTTTCTGGTTGATATGAATTTTCAGGCAGAGGTTGCGTTTTAATTTTTTGCCTAGCTTTTTTGGTTACGACAAGCCCTTTGGCGTATTTTGTAAATTTGCCATCGTATATACAGGGCATTGCGTAATGTACAGGGCATTGCGTAATGTACAGGGCATTGCGTAATGTACAGGGCATTGCGCACTAGCGAAGCATGCAAGTAATTGTTTAAACACACACACTTGTGTAGGCCTGCCTTGCTAAAGTGAGTGAAAATTGCGCTTAAAAACAAAAACATTAAAAAATCGGACTATTATTATCCTAAAAATATTAAGGAAAATTTCATTCCAATCCTTGTATAATGTTGATTGTTGAATCATGAAATTTAACTTATCAATCCCAAAATGAATTAAAAAATACTTTTGCTTATCGTATCCAAACTTTCATGAGGTTTTAGTGAACTTTGACCAATTGTCACGATAATATACTATTCAGATCTTGAACCCGCCTACTTCCTTACAGTATAGTGACTTGACTTGCAGATTGTGATCACTTCACAGATACACGATCAACACAATACAGGAGGAAAGTTGAATCCTAGCTAATAATATCAATAACAATTGACAGCCTGCATTCAAAACAACATAAAAACTTTTAAGTACACTGTAGAGCGTACGTACATCATGCATAGGGTCTATGTATTAGCCTATATGTGTTTATGTACTACGGGCATGTTGAATCATTCGGCTGTTAGTCTCATAGTTGTGTCATTTTTCTTTTTACTATATGAGTAATTCAAAATCATTTTTGTGTGAAATAAAACTTTAAATCGAACCACAGAGGTAAGATGTTCATGATTTTCATTTATGTTAATGAAAAACTCTGGTGTAAAATTCCACATCCCAAATCTAAATCTTACGACGCAGGTACAATCTGCGTCGTAAGAAATTTCAGCCATGGCGTAATATACGACAAATTTGTCGTTAACGCAATCTCTGTATTCAGGTGACCTTTCCCCTCACGTTGTCTGTAGGCTATGGAGGCATGAACTTTATCGATCTGTTGTGGATGATATATCTGTGACATTTGCAAAAACAAGCTCCCCCAATTTTCGGTATAGTGCTCCTTTAAAATTGTGTCCACATTCATTATTACCTTCATTGAAAAACATTGCCATTATTTTGAGTATCAAAAACACAGAAACTTTATATCTTCAAAGTCAATCACAAAGAAAGTTGTGCAGCATCCTTTTTCTAACATACATAATTAGGTATAATTTCTTATGACAACATACTCTATTGTGCTTTCCTACTGTAAATTTCAAAATGAACTTTACCCATTGTTTTATCTACAGCACAAGCAAAGTTCATATAACAATTGATCCCTTGTTTTCCTTCTAATTATCAAATATCTATCAACAATATTCATCCAACCACGAGGTGTTATTCTATGATCAAACAATGCTCAAGCAAAATTGTTGATGAGTGCATTAATAATCAAATGTCTGATTTTATTCCATCAACAATTGTAAAAAGAAAGTCTTTAATCCTGGACAAATGTACTTGGCACTCCCCCTTCCCCCTTCCCCTTCTTCCTCCTTCCCCCTATCCTCCTTCCTTATACCTCTGTTCAATGTTGCACATACATAATACCAAAACTTGTCTTTTCACACTGGGGTCAAAGGAGAAAAAGTACAAGGACTTTTATTCCTAATTGTCTGAGTTTTGGGTATAACCACAGGCATTAAGATATATATTTTACCCATTTCAATGGATCTTTAGTCACTAGTAAGATTAGCACTCCTGCAAATTTTGCTACTATGATATTTACAAATGTACTAATTACCAACTTGCAGATGAAATTGATGCTACAGTGAAATGTAAACAAAGCACAAAAAACACATTGTATACTCATAGGTCAACATGCAGTACAGTAAGTTAACAGAGAATTGCAACGATGGCAAAAATTAGTTCGCAGATAATAGTAGTCATTGGTGAAACCTCATAAAGATTTGCTAGGTTCTGTAGGGTTTCTGATTTTCAGAGAATCTTTAGGTCATTTTCTGTAAACAAATATGCACAAATGGCAACACAAGAGGAAAACAAACAAATGGTCATTTTCTGTATGCACATATACACAAATGGCAACACAAGAGGAAAACAAACGGAAACAATTCCAGAGAAAAGCAATAATTCAAAGGATCTCTCACTATTTCCATGGTATTTTATAAATGTTTAATTCCGACACTCTGCATATATGGTGATAACTGTTTGACATGCAAGCAGATTTGAAAATGACAGTACAATAACTTGCAGTACATGAGTTGTATAAGACAGTGATTGACATAGATTGTACATGATGTGACAGATCTATTTCAAGATATTACAGCCAACACCCACCAAACTAAATAGGCACTGGTGAATCAAAGTAAGAAAATAATTTCAAACCCCTACTGTAATAGCTTGGATGATGAGTTAATTCAAATCAAAATATTATAATGATTACAGGACTGGTGGCATGCAGAAGCAAGTTTACTTTAAACTGATGTTTGACACTCACTGAATATTTGGTAACTCCCTATTTTTCCAAAATAATAATTGGAAAAGTGTGAAAATCGCATTATTTTCAAGTTAAGAAGAATCACTTTCTACAGCGTCCGCAAATTATTTAAACATGTGACGTTTTAAAGTTGTAGACCCCACAGATTTGCCTGTGTAAAAGTGTGCAAACTAATTACAGGCCTAAAATGTCGTCAACAAAAAGTTAGGAAATTTCATGCTCTGATACCTCAGATACAGAAGATTCCTTTTAAGAACCTGATGGAGACATTATAGACCCCCATAGTATGAATACAGTACCTGAAGATGTAATCATTATAGACCCCCATAGTACACCTGAAGATGCAATCCAACCATAAATGTGTGAGATATTTCCAGGGGAAGTTAGCCACTCTGAGCTGGCTGAACGCGAAGTTTCAGACCTATATGTACATGTATCACAACAAACCCTTTGTGAACAACTTCACAACACCACAGATCTAAGGTAACTTACGAACACATTTAAGAAATAATTAGTGCCTCTCAATCTTATCTGGTACATACACTGATAAAAGTTTAAGCCTACAGCTGTACTCGAGCTAGTAGTAGCCAATAAATGCACACAATACTCGCATTGTATGTGTTTAGGCTAGGCCTACATGTGGCCAGTCGGAGATTAGTGATATCACTGTCCAACTTGACACGTCACAAAATGTTAATAATAGAAATTAGAAAAGGAAGTTAAGTCATTTATATGAGCGGCAAAAAAGGGTTTTTCTAAAAATGTAAAAGACAGACAATTTTTCAAATTCATATGTATGAGAAAGTTGTTCCAAATTAAAAAATACATCAGTTGATACCAAAACTGCTACATGTCACCAGTCCTTTAAAGGTCGAGTGACAAATTCAATTTTTTTCAATTTTATTCCAAACTAAAAAATTGCTTTTAAATTCTAGAGTTTAAAAAATGCTAAATTTCAGTTCATTTCTGAATAACGGTTGACCAATTTCCTGATATTTTTTATTTAATCCTACAGAATTTGTGATGTAGTACATTGAGGGTAACCCATCTAGATCTCTATGTAATTACGTATATAAATGTCTATGAGTAACATGTACAGCCAATGCTGACTAAACTGCTTTAAATTCTATAAAACACAAAAGTATCAAAACCTTTGTCAGAATAAGATGTGTCACTATTGTGGCAGAGGATTATAGGATTAGTTCAAAGCGATTCCAATAAGAAGACATTAAGTTTAAAGCTCTGTTTAATTTGTTAGGAATGAGTGAAATCCAACTAGTTGTGATGTCATGTGTGTCAGTTACGTTCTTAAATAAATTGTTTATATCCTCAACTACCATAAATAAAATCTTTATGCATTCTATCATAGTTTTTCTAAAATTTTGAGACTTAAGAACTATAAGGTATGTCAGGACAACAAAATTACAAAATAAATTATAATCTACCACTTGAAGAAAGTTTGAAGGAAAAACATGAATTACACAAAAGTTATAACTTTCTTTACAATACATTACAAAATTGTTTAAAAGTGAGTCAATAATATACTTTCATACCAGTCACTTCTAAACAAATGAAACAGAACTTTAAACTTTAAACTTAATTATCTCTTTTATGGAATAAGCTAACTAAATCCATCCGAGCCATCAGGCTCATAGAGCAGGTGCTTATCCCCGGTTTCAAAACATATATACAGGAAGCATTTGATGCGCTACTCCTTGTGACAAGCTCATAGCGCTTAAGCTCATAGCGCTTACAATGAAACTAAAAACAGATCAATATTGGTAAAAAAGCAGAATAATCACGGGAATAAATCAGCTGCGACAGATTTCTTGAAATGTTGGATGGAGGAAGACTGTCTAATAAATGCAGGAAGTTTATTCCAGTCACTAGAAGCAGACACAGTAAAGGATCTATCACTAGCTAGAGAACAAGCTCGTGGATACTGCAAACAAAGATAGTCTGCCAGTCCCCTAGAAGCAGACACAGTAAAGGACCTATCACCAGCTTGAGAACGAGCTCGTGGATACTGCAAATGAAGATAGTCTGTGCTGGATCTCAAAAGTTCAGTTTTATCAATGATGCAAGCGGATAAGAGTACATGACTACCCTTGGACGGGACGCCAGTCCATTGCAGATTAACTCCTCAGTAGTGCTGGTACTCATTTTACAGCAGAGTCGACTGAAGCAAGTAGAGTAAAAAGTCTTGCTCAAGGACACAATGCATTGCTCATGATGGAAATCGAACCCAGTACCTTTCGAATATGAGCATAACTCCTTACCACTGAGCCAGTGCACCTCTATTACGGAATAAAATACTGAAGAAGTTTCTTCACCATTTGTTTTAAGAACTTGCTTAACCCCTGAACTAGTTAAGTATAAGATTTCAATTTTTAAAACTGTCAATTTGTAACCAACTTTGATGACATAATTCTTTGCAATTTTTATAGCTGTAAAAGACCTGAGAGCAATTTAAGCAGCTTGCGACTTTTTCTTTTAAGTAATTAGCAATTTCATTTGTTGAAACTTACTTAAGTTGCCTTAACCTGTTCAATTAGTATTTCAAGGTCTGTATATATTGATGTCAAACGCTTTACTAATGATCCATCTAAAAGAACTTTCAATTCTTAGTAACATGTGAAGATGGAAATTGACTAGATAATCAGTCAGACCCCTAGCTTTGCTGTTTCACAGGGGTGGCCTACCCTGCCCCTCCATGGGCCTGCCCTGCCCCTGGGGTCTGCCTTGCCCCTCATGTGAGAAAAAAGTATTTTTTACATTTTTGAATTATATTATTTTTAAAACTTAATAATCTTAATCAGACTCATAAATGAATTTGAAATACCTTAAATGGATACAGATCACAGAATGATAGGATAGTAAACAATTGTCCTGTTTTTAATGTTATTAATGTGCCCCTCAACAAATCTAGCACCCTGCCCCTTTTCAAATTAAGATAGGGGTCTGGATCTCTTACATTTTTCACCTAAAAAAGAAAGTATATACTTCTTCTAAGCATGCAGACAGTATTAATTATGCATAGTAGCAATTATGTGATAACTGATCAAACAAAAATTATGTGACAAGAAATTTATTTGATCCCAAATCATTTTCGAAAAATACATGTCTGGGGCTAGCTTTTAGAACTAAAAGTGAGAGTGTAATACTATACGGTCCCTAGAATATTTAAACACTTCTCTTGCGTAGTACAACAGTACTGGATATATCTAATAAATCCTGACACGATATACTCAAAATTGTATGTGTTATCTCACTGCGTTTTACTAGTTTGAATGAATTTAATGAGTAAACATATGTTTATTCACGCCTAAGTTGGTTTTCTACAATGTGATTGGCTAAGAGGGGACATACCTAGTCTATCATCCCATGATATATGGACGTTGTCAAGTTGGAGAAACAAATAAACATATATTGAGGTTGCTAGGAAAAATAATGCATAATCAAACATCTATTAGCATTCACCAATCAGAATGACATGTTTGGTTACTATACTGAATATTAATGAGCTGGTAAAGGAAGCGAGTGAAAACAAGCACACGGTACGCAATATTGAATTCTATTCTAAATACGCACGCTTTTGTGCAGTGCCATGATATGTGTGTAGTGTACTTGTAAAAGCAGACGCACGGTGAAACGAACTAAAAAAAATTTCATTCACAGGAGTTTTATTTTCATTACGTACAAAAGTAGTTTGTAATTTCCTTTGCCAAATTATGATGAAAGGTAAAGGTAACATGCGTACAGAGTAATGTTTATATCAAAATTTCTGTCCATACTAGGTATAAATCACAATGCGCATACACACTTTTTTTGGAACAATTTAATTCAAATTTGTTTTCATCCTGCAGTCAATGGGAACTTGGATTTGAACAAAAACAAACAAAAGAATACACGTACGGGACGATATGCTTACAACGTGTGTAAAATGTATGCATAAGAAAGTTTGTGCGCATTAAACGAAAGTGTATTTTGTGCATGGCATACCGCTTCAAACTCCCTTGTGTACTTTGGATATGAATAACCGAAGTGGGTTATTCAACTTTTTCCCTGAAGGTAGCTGCTGATCTCAGTTAAGGTAAATTATGTTCTAAAATGTTTAGAATAAAGAAAATAATACGTCCCCTGTATTATCATTTGCTTCTAAAATTTAAATATAAATAGGTGTGAATGAACAGGGATAATGGACTTAAAGCTTTCCCTACCATCCCATTTCTGTGGGATATTGGACGTTTGTGCTCCCCCGCAGACTCGCCTATCTACTCGTCCGCTAAAGTCACTCAACCATCCAATATCCCACAGCAATGGAACTGTCTGAAAAGCTGGCATCCATTATACCTTAATTACATGTAATCAACACCAGCAAGCAACAAAGCATGAAATGGAACTTCTATATGCTACAATTCCCATCAATTTGCCAAAAAACAAAATGCCCTCTTTTTCGATTAGTTGGTTTTGTTTTGTTTGTTGATGTTTTACGGCACCACGAAAGGCAGAGTCAAATGTGCCAAAAGATTGTTAAAAAATTAAGGTGTAAGAGTTAGGGCACAGAGGAGATGGAGGATTGAGAGGGAGAAAAGGGGGGAAATAGTGTGAATTTGGGAGAAAAATTAAGGTTAAAAGAAAGGGGTGTGTAAGGTTAGGTGTAGAAAGGAAGGGAAAGGAAGATTAGATTTGGTGGAATATGTTGTTGTGGAGGAAGTTGATAATGTTGGAGGAAGGATTGTTTTTGAAGAAATCTGAGATTGAAGCGGGTGAGGAGAGAAAAGACCTGGAGTTCAGGTATTGGGGACAGATTAGGAGGATATTCTTGATGGAGAGTCCGGTGTTGCAGGTGGGGCAGGGGAGCAGAAAGGAGATGAGAGTGGGTAAGAGAGCAGTGACCAATGCGGATGCAGGTGACAACGATGTCTTCCCTGCGATTGTGACTGTGCAGGGGGGTGTTGGTTTTTGACTTTGGGTTTGATGGTGTGAAGTTTGTTATTGATTTCGTGATTCCAGGAGTCTTGCCAGGTCTTACTGATGTAATTGGAGATGGAGAGACGGAGGTCTGAGTGCTGAATTGGAAAGGTAGAAATGTTATTTGACAGAGCTTTGTTGGCGGCTCTGTCAGCTCTCTCGTTGCCAGGGATATCGACATGGCTAGGGATCAAAAAAGATAATTTTCTTCCCTTAGGAGGAAAGAGCATGAAGTTTTTTGAGAATTTGTAGAATGAGAGGGTTGGGCCAGAGCATCTTGAGGATGCCAGTAAGAGAAGATGATGAAACGGGGGTGGAAGGAGAGTTCAATGAAGTTGAGGCCAGGAGGATGGCCTTTGCATCGGCAGAAGAAATAAGTGGTTCCGTCGGGCAGCCTTGGAGAAAAGGGGAGGCTAGGACAGGCATCAGCTGCAGAGGAGCCTTTCTGTGTGGAGCTGTTGGTGAAGAGGAAGGAGTAGCCATGGAAATGTCTACTGAGTTAGCAGTATTTGGAGCGGAAGAAGGCTGGGTTGTGGAGAATTTTTGTAGAGGAAAAACGAAGGTACACCTTGAGGAGGGGGAAGGGGGTATATAGTCCAGGTGGGTGTAGGTGGGATGGTGTGTCTGGCAATCGAGAAAATGTTAATGTTGGCTTTGAGGAAGTGGAAGTGCATCCGAATCCCGATAGGTGGGGGGTGCATTTGTTGAAATTAAAGAGGTTGGTGAAGGAGGGAGAGCGTATGGAATGGAAGCAAGGGTTCCACGGATCAGTAAGGATGCGGAAAGCAAAGGAGAGGTAGGCCTTCATACATCTGAGGTAGAAAGGGAGTTTATTGGCCTCGACCTGGTGATGGGGGAGGTGTGAGTGGTGCCAAGGCAAAGCCTTAGGGCAGTGTTTTCAGGGACCTCCAAGTGTTTTAAGTAAAGTTTACAGGCGGAGGCATAGATGTAGTTGCCATAGTCCAGCCTGGATCTGAGGAGTGAGCGAAATAAGGTGAGCAGGGTGAGACAATTGGCTACCCCAGTTAGTGCTGGAGAGGACCTTGAGGATTTTTGACAGTTGGTTTTGAGGGTGTTTATGTGGGGGAGATAGGAAAGTTTGGAATTGAGATACCGAGGAAGCAAGAACTGTCTTTAGTGGGGATAATGGAATCTTTGAGACAGAGATTGAGGTGGGAGGGAAAAGGGGTTGTTGTTGAAATTGATGAGATCAGTTTTTGCCTTTTGAGAAGCTGAAAGTGTAAAAGTCACTCCAGTGAGCCAGGCTGTCCAGACAGTGTTGAAAATTATTTTGGAAAGTATGGAAGCATGGGGAGGATGAGTAGATAGTGAAATCATTGACATAGAGGGAGCATTTGATGTTGGGGGTGAGAGTCTTGGTGATGCTGTTAATTTTGAGGATAAAAAGAGTGGGAGACAGGATGTTGCCTTGGGGGACACCCAATTGCTGGATGTACTTTCGGGAGTAAGTGTTTCCGATGCGTACTTTGAAGTGGCGGGAATGGAGAAAATTCTGGATGAAGGTAGGGAGGGGGCCTTTAAGGCCGGAGGAGTGAAAGTCTCTAAGGACACCATACCGCCAAGTGCTGTCGAAGGCTTTTTCGAAGTAAAAGAAGATAGAGATGGCGTGATGATTTCTGACAAAGGCTTTACGAATGTAGGTGTCAAGTTTGAGAACAAGGTCCAGGCAGTTCCAGTTTTTCCTGCAACCAGTTTGAGTGGGGAAAAGGATGGAGTTCTTCTCAAGGTACCAGCAGAGCCTCTTGTTTACCATACGTTCCATGATCTTGCAGAGGCAGGAGATAAGAGCGATGGGCCGGTAGTTATTGGGGTTGGACCTGTCTTTGTTAGGCTTGGGGATGGGGGTGATGATGGCCTCTCTCCAGGTGTTGGGGAATAAGTTTGAGGACCACAGGTAATTGTAAATTTGAGGAGTATGTCTAGGGAATTCCTGGGGAGGTTTTTGAGTAAATAGTGGATGCCATCTGGGCCTTAAGAGGAGGATCTGGATTTTTTGAGAACAAAGAAGAGCTCGGAGTAGGTGAACGGAAGGTTGTAGTTTTCCTGATTGTTTGACTGGAGCTTCTTTTCAGCCTCAATTTTCTGGTTGCGGAAGGAGTGAGAAAGATTTCATTAAAGGAGATATTGGCGAAAGTGGAGGCTAGGCAGTCAGTGATGTCTTTGAGGTTGGTGATTTTGGTGTTGTTATGGATGAGATGAGAAATATTGTTTAAGGAGCATTACCCTTTGAAGTTTCGGACCGTGTTCCAGACCTTAGAGGAGGCAGTCTGGATATCCGAGGACAAGACATAGGTTTCCCAGGAGACCTTTTTGCTGAGTTTGATGGTCTTCCTGGCCTTGGCTCTGATGATGCGAAAGTTATTGAGGTTTTAGGGTGAGGGGTGGGTTTTGAAGAGACTGAGGGCTTTGTTCTTGAGGGAGATAGCTTTTTTGCAGTCAGTGGTGAACTAGGGTTTGAAGTTCTGTGGAGTAGAGGTGGAAGTGGGGTTAGTGAAATTGGTGACTTCCAAGATCTTGGAAGTGAAGAGAGAGACAGGGTTATTTTAGAGAAGGATGTCATTAGTGATGGAGATATTATGCAGAGTGAAAGAGGCTCCCGAGCCAAACTCTCCCGTTGGTTGGGAAAGTGGGGACGAAGGGGGAGGGTGGAGATGAGGATGGGAATATGGTCACTCCCGCAAAGTGAAGGGTGAACCCTCCAGTCTGAAAAATCGACAAAGAGGGAGGGGTCACAGATATAGAGGTCAAGGTTGGTGAAAGTGTCAGTACCTGGGTGTAAATAAGTGACAGAGCCATTGTTGAGGAGGCAAAGGTTGTGGTGGTTCAGGAGATTTTCAATTTGTTTTTATCCGGCAATAGAGGTAGAGGAGCCCTAAAGGGGGTTGTGTGCATTGAAATCACCTGTTAGGATGAAGGGTTTGGGAAGTTGAAAGATGAGGTCGTCGAGGTCATCGGCGAGGGGAGGGGGGAGGTAGGGAGAGTTGGGGGATGTAAAGGTTGCAAAACGTGATGGTTTTGTGTAAGATGACGAGACGACAGGTAGCATGGAGGTCGGATTGGATTTGGATGGGGCTCGAGGGGATGTCATTTCTAACATAAATAGAAGTGCCACCAGAGGCTCTTCTGGCATTTTGGGTGATGAAATGAGATCCCGTGTACCCTGGGATGGGGATAGAGTCGAGGCAAGAGAGAAAGGTTTCTTGTAGGCAGATGATGCTAGGGTTAAAAGTAGAGATCAGAAGTTTATGTTCTTTGACCGTGGCAATTCCATTGTTTGATGTCTGCCATTTAAAAGTGATGTGGAGAGTGACTCCCGAGTCCGAAGGGGGCTGTCCGACCTCCATGTCTTGGAAGGGATTGTGACCGATGAATGGGAGGGTCAAGGAGGAAAAAAGTTTGATTGAGGGGTCTCCCCCGTCACTGAGGGGTGACTTGGGGGAGTTGGTGTTGAGTAGATGATGTCTTGAGTTTCGTAGGTTTGGTTTGATTTGGTTCGTTGAAGGGGGTTCTGTTGGTGTTGGGTTGGGTCTATTGGCTTGAATGGTGGGGGTAGAAGGTAAGGTTGAGAAGGGTTGAGGTGGTCTGTGACGGTTGGCGGGGGATCTGTAGATGTTTTGTGAGTTGTCTTTGGTTATTTGTTGAGTTGAGCTGGTCTTGTGGGAATTGAAATCTTTTGAGGAGGGTTTGTTTGTGAAATGGTTTTCATGGGGTGGGGGAGAGATGCAGCAGTGTGAGGTGCCCAAAGTGTTGGTGGATGAGGAAGGGGTAGAGGGGGATGTGGATAGACGGGGGAGTAAGATCAGTTTTTCCCTGAGTGGAATATTGGTTGACCCCTGTCGGTCTGGACACCCTTGGAGACATTGCGGGTGGGTGGGGAGGTGGGGGTAGTGTTTGTGGTGGTGGTTGGGTTGGGATGGGTGATGATTTGGGAATAAATGTGGGTGTTTTGATTAAGTTGGTTTGGGGATTTAGAGTCCAAGATCTTTCTGGCCTCGGGGTAGGAGACATTTTAAATGGTTTTGATCCTGGATACCTCTTTCTATCTGAGCCATTTGAGTCAGGAGTTGGAAGAGGCTTAGTAATGATGGAAAATAAAAGTGGTTTTCAGTAGTTAGAATTGCTTATAACTGCAAAAAAACTGTTTTAATTCTTTTAAGTCAATTTTTAACAATTTTGTTACAATTAGCAATATGTTTGTTGTTAATATCATTTATCTATGAATAGAGTTTCTAATCATCAATTTTTTTGGTGGTAAAATAGATATGATTTGCATAATAAATGGCATTAATACTCCCCCTCTCCTCCCACAAATCCCTATGCAATACTTACCTAAGAATCTGCAAGCTCACCACAAAATGTTCAACCACCATTAAATCCAAGTTAACTTCTTTTTTTTCTTTTCTGAATACACACACTTTATCTTTACATTACTGTTGATACTGTGTGTTAAGCTGAAATCATTCCTTTTGCATTTAAAGCTCTCCCATATAACAAATTTGATGAAATCTGAGTTATCTTTGACTTAATCATATCGCAAACATTTCTTCTTCAATTGAGGATGCTGACTCTACTATTACACATTTTTACTGGTACCTACAAGTTTGTTGACATTAACAAAAGTATGACCTTCCTCAAACACACAGTGGTCAAAGTACACAGTGGAAGGAATACTATAAAGTTCTGGTAAATGCAAACAAATCACTTTTCACCTCCTGAGGTTCTTTTACAACATCAAAAAAGGTTAACAATTCAATATCATCAACACTTTACCTTGTGATAGTGTTACCCTTGTCAGACTGAAAATGAGTTTAAGTGTAGGCTCCTATCAGGTCCCTGTCAGACAAGAGTTACTAATAACCCTATGTCATACTAAAAACTTGAGTGAAGCATGGGTACCTTTTACCAAAAACAAACAAACATCAATTGCAAAACTTCATATCACTTACAAAGTTCATCACAGCAATTATGCAATAGTCTAACCTATGGACAGGTCAAAACAAATTTGAGATTAATTGAAATAATGAAAATAGCAAAATATTTACGCAAAATCAGTTAAACTTGGCATTTTGAATTTTCTTATTTTAATAAACTGTGCACATTTTTATGTAAATTTGTGACCTCACAAAGAGAAACCTATAAATTTCATCATGTTACTGTTTTTCAATTCTTCACCAAAGTTCTTTTAATGGGGAAGTGGAATATGGCCAATGAATGTCATATTACACCCTGGATCAAAACTTAGCAGGAAAAAAACAGTCTGATGATTTTCAGTGACTAAAATTTAGAACTGGTAGATAGATTGGGAATATTAAAACCCTTTTTTGTCAGCTAAGGTCATATAGAAATGTCCACAGTCATTTGATAAACCAGTTGTGAACTGGGATTTCTAGCATGCCAAGCATGCGCTATGACTGCTAAAACACTTGTGAAGCGGGATCTCTAGCATGCCAAGCATGCGCTATGACTGCTAAAACAGTTGTGAACCGGGATCTCTAGCATGCCAAGCAGGCGCTATGACTACTAAAACAATTGTGAACCGGGATCTCTAGCATGCCAAGCAGGCGCTATGACTGCTGAAACAGTTGTGAACCGGGATCTCTAGCATGCCAAGCGGGCGCTATGACTGCTAAAACGGTTGTGAACCGGGATCTCTAGCATGCCAAGCAGGCGCTATGACTGCTAAAACAGTTGTGAACCGGGATCTCTAGCATGCCAAGCATGCGCTATGACTGCTAAAACAGTTGTGAACCGGGATCTCTAGCATGCCAAGCATGCGCTATGACTGCTAAAACAGTTGTGAACCGGGATCTCTAGCATGCCAAGCGGGCGCTATAAATGCTAAAACAGTTGTGAACCGGGATCTCTAGCATGCCAAGCAGGCGCTATGACTGCTAAAACAGTTGTGAACCGGGATCTCTAGCATGCCAAGCAGGCGCTATGACTGCTAAAACAGTTGTAAACTGGGATCTCTAGCATGCCAAGCATGTGCTATGACTGCTAAAACAGTTGTGAACCAGGATCTCTAGCATGCCAAGCAGGCGCTATGACTGCTAAAACAGTTGTGAACCGGGATCTCTAGCATGCCAAGCATGCGCTATGACTGCTAAAACAGTTGTGAACCGGGATCTCTAGCATGCCAAGCAGGCATGCGATATGACTGCTAAAACAGTTGTGAACCGGGATCTCTAGCATGCCAAGCAGGCGCTATGACTGCTAAAACAGTTGTGAACCGGGATCTCTAGCATGCCAAGCAGGCGCTATGACTGCTAAAACAGTTGTGAACCGGGATCTCTAGCATGCCAAGCAGGCATGCGCTATGACTGCTAAAACGGTTGTGAACCGGGATCTCTAGCATGCCAAGCAGGCGCTATGACTGCTAAAACAGTTGTGAACCGGGATCTCTAGCATGCCAAGCAGGCATGCGCTAAGACTGCTAAAACAGTTGTGAACCTGGATCTCTAGCATGCCAAGCAAAACGCTCGAGAATAACCCTCATTAAGTCAGTTTGTTTGTTTGTTTTATAAGGGCTTAACGGCACCATGACAAAGAGGGTCAAATTGTGCCTGAGAGGTTAGATTATTCTAGAAGAAGGAAGGAAAGAAAACAGGGGGAGAATGAGAGAAATACAAGAACTAAAAGTCAGAAAGCTGGGATCGAAAAAGAAGGTGCATGGGTGAATGAAAAAAAAACAAAGTAGAGAGAGGGGGGTGGGAGAGGTGGACTAAATATGGTTGTAGAGGGGAGCATGATGAAGGAAGGAGATACTTTTATCCGCAGGATTTTTTTAAAGAACTCAGCAATTGAGTTGTGGGGAGCAAGGGAAGCTTTGGGAAGGTTGTACAGGGGGCAAGCAAGGAGAACGTGATGGACTGTGAGGGTGTAATGGCAATTGTTACAGAAAGCTTGGGGAGAGCCAATAAGGAGGTGGGAGTGAGTGAGGTGGGTGTGACCTATTCTAAGATGGGTAATATGAACGTTGTCGACACGAAAGAGGTTGATGGTGGGTTTGATCGAAATGGGGGACTGGATGACATGGAGTTTGTTATTAATTTGGGAGTCCTATGAGGTTTGCTAGCTGGTCAGAAACAAGGGAAGCGATAAGCAGTTTGATGTCAGAAACGATTTTGGGAAATGGGGTAGGGGGGAGGTTGAGGACAAGCTTAGCGGCTGCATCAGCCCTGTCATTGCCAGGGATGCCAACATGGCTGGGTACCCAGAAGAAAAGAATACATTTCCTGCAGAGGGTGTGCATAAGGAGTTTCGAAGAGGAGGTGGGATGTAAAGTTATCCCATTTAAGATTAAGTAAAGAAGTAAGGACAGCCTTGGAGTCGGAGAAGATGGCAAAGTGGCTAAGCGTAGAGTAATAAAGTTGAGGCGAGGAGGATGGCCTTTGCCTCGACTGAAAAGATGGATGAGTAGTTGGGAAGCCTGCTACTGAGGGTGATGTCTTGGATGATGGCAGCAGCAGCTGTCTTGTTACCTTCCTTGGAGCCATCAGTATAGATGGAGATGTAGTTTGAGAGTTGGTCATTGATTTGGTTGTGGAGATTGATGAAGAGGTTAAGGTGGGTTTTGGTTTTGTGATGCATGGAGAGGCACAGGTGGATAGAAGGAAGGTGGGTGGCTCAAGAAGAAAAAGTGGGCCAAGAGAAGGTGCCAAGAGTGGCAGGGTTGGTGCGTAAGCTAAAGGGAGGGGATAGGGTTTTAGTCCTATCAAAGAGGGTGGAGAAATTGGGGTACCTAATGAGGTTGTAAACATGGTTCTGGATGTTGGTGAGGACTCTTAAAGCATAGGAGAGGCTAAGCTTTCTACAGCTTAGTAGAAAGGAGGGCGGGGGGGTTCATTGGCTTTAACATGAAGGCTGGGGGGAGGTCCTGTAGGCACCCACACAAAACCTGAGGGCTTCATTTTAGATGGTGTTGATGTGGTTGAGGTATCAGTTGTGAGCGTCACAGTAGACAATATTGCCGTTGTCAAGCTCGGAGGAAAAGGTAATACCCTAGGCTTCATCGCGACCATTTTTGGTTTTGAAAGCATTGGGGTAGTTGGCCGAGGACTAGATGTTGCTGAAAGAGACAACGAGGTAATTAACAATGTCCTTTTTTTCGGTGAGAAAGTTACCATTCCAGTGAGATGGGAGATGGGAGACTTGCCCACACTGCCAGGGAAGCTGTTAACCATTCTTCGAATCTTCTTAGTGGGGGTGTTGGTGGTGAGAGAAGAGATGAAGTTTTTTAAGTATTGCTTTTACTGTCCTTGATCGTGCGCCTGGTCTTGGCACGGCTGATGCAAAAGAGGTTGAGGTTGTGGGTAGTCAGGTTAGTTTTGAAGTTCCTGAGGGCTCTTTTCATGTTCTTGACGGCGGTTTTGCATTCATCAGAGAACCAGGGGTTGGGGGGTTTGGAGGTTTTAAGATAGAGCAGGTGGCGATGTTGATAAGGATGTTACTAAAGTTTGACATGGGATCCTCACCCTTGAGGAGATGGGGGGAGAGGTGCGAGTCACAGAGGGTTTCGAAAAGGGGCCAGTCAGCCTTCTCCAGGCTCCAATTGGGGGCGTGATCAGTGGGGGTTTGAAGGTAGGAGTGTATAAAAAGAGGATAATTGTCACTATCACAGAGATCAGCAGTGACCTTCCAGCTAAAATCAAAGAGGAGGTTGGGGAAAGAGATAGACAGGTCAATACAGGTAAGAGAGCCTGTGGCAGGGTGAAGGTAGATCAGGAGTTAGTGTTGAGCAAGGAGAGGCTGTGCTGTTGAAGAGTGTTTTCGATGAGCTTCCCTCTGGGTTTGATGGTAATGGAGCCCCACAGGAGGTTGTGGGCATTGAAGTCACCAAGAAGGATGAAGGGGGAGGGGAGCTGAGAGATGGGGTTGTTAAGGCTGGTTGGCTGAACGCTGGCATTGCGGAAGATTAATATTGCAAAGAGTGAAGGTTTGTGAAGGGAGATAGACATACAAATGGTCTAAAGGTGGGTGTTCACATGAACAGGGCTGTGTGGGATATCGTGTCTAACGAGAATGGAGACGCCCCTACAGGCCCTGTCGGCGTCCACTTGATGTTCATGATAGTTATTGTAATTATCTATGTTGCATGCCATAAGGAGGCCCGGGTTACTTTAAGGAAGATCTGTTGGGTCTAAGTTGGCTTAATTTTTCTTTGTTCTGTCCCTGTTACTTTAGGAGCAGTTGTTTTTGAAAGTTGGACGAGAAGTATGTTCGGTAATGGAACAATCTATCTTCTCTTCCGTGTCATATGCGTGGGTTTGGATAGTGGGCTGTTTGTTGATTGGTTGTTTGTTGGTTTGTTGTTTGTTGGTTTGATGATTGTTAGCCAGGTTGGCTTGAGTTTAATGTTTGATGGCATTAGAGGTGTTGGGGTGGGGGACGGCAGGAGTCTTAGAGGAAAGGTTGGGGAGAGAAGGGTGGTAGTGGAGGTGGTTTGGGTAATGGGTGTGGTTGGGTTCTTGACAATGGTGATGAGCTTAGGACTGGGTGAGAAGAGCCAGGTGAGGTCGGTTTGGGTATGTGAGTCAGCTTTAGTTGTGTTAGGGGGGTGATATTGGTGTTAGAGGAGACTGCACTCTAGCAGGATGGCTTAGTGTGGAGGGAAGCAAGAAATTGCTTCCTGGCCTGTGCGCAAGTGATGTTGGGATTAAGGGTTTTTAGTTTGGTTATTTGCTTTTCCTGAAGCCAGGTGGGGCAGTCTTTTGAAAAGGAAGGATGGTAAGCTGGGTAAGTACCGTCGCAATTGGTGCAGAGTGGGATGCTGGTGCAGAATGTGCTGTCATGGTCCAGGGCTCCACAGTTACCACAGCGCACTTGGCTGCGATTGGAGTTTTTACCATGGCCATACCTCTGTCACTTATTACAACGGAGGGGGTTAGAAATATAAGGGGTAACTGGGATTTTCAGGTAGCCGGCAGTGATGTGGGAGGGGAGAGTTGGTGTGGAAAAAGTCAGGAAGATGGTATTGGTAGGTGTTTCAGCACTGTCTCTCCTGAGGACGAGACGACGGGCTTCATTAACGTGTTGATTGGCAAGTTCCTCTACGAGGTCTTCATCGGTCAGATAAGTTAGGTCTCTACCTTTGACCACACCTTTGCAGGAGTTTAGGGAACGGTGGGGGGTGACTGTAACATCAATACCGGTATTGGCTGGGGTTTTGGTGGTGAGGAGGGTGGTGGCTTGAATGTCCCTGGTGCAGTGCACCAGGAGATCGCTGGATCTGAAGGTAGAGACCTTGGGGAGGGTACCGACAAGGCCGTGGAGCACTTTGTGAATTAAAAAAGAGGAAACTCTTTTAAAACTTTCTGGTTTATTGGTGGCCTGTATTATTACAATTTTGGGGACTGGGGCTGAAGAATGGTCAATGGAGGTAGCAGGTGGGTCTTGGGGAGAGGAGGGAGGGTCAAGGTCAAGGCAGAAGTGTTTTGTCATGATGAAGAAAAAAAACCAAAGGCCGAGAGACCCAAAACAACTAGAAAAAAAAAATCGAGGAACTACAATAGGAGAACAGCTGTACAGGTAACAATAAGGCGCAAAAGTTTGGTCAGAACGGGAGGAAAGAAAAAACAAAAGAACAATCTCACCGAAAGCAGATGCACATACACAGAGAGAGAATCCAGAAAATGAAGATATAAAACAAAATTTAGGTGGTAAAGTGCAAGGCAAAGTAAATCTGAATGAAAAGTTGGAGAGAATAGAATAGAATACAAGTCACGTCGCTCTCAACACAGCCGTCAGGTCATTATACTTGTGTCAAAGTCCTTTGTCCTGTGCATTAAAAATGCATATAAACAATCTGCCTCAACATTAAACTTTCATTAATTATTAATCTTAATAGTTGTAACTATTACGATTAAATCCAAACACTTTTCATGAAGTGCAAAGAAAACTATTACAAACCCATGCTAACATGAAAGAGCATCGGAAACCTGAATCAAAACAGTCTTCAGATAATTCAATAAACTTTCGTTTCAGAGTTAAGAAGAGTTACAGTATGAAGTTTTCATATATACTCTTACTAAAAGCTTGAAACAGGGGGCGTAATGAGGATGTGAGAACAAATGAGACTTAGTCCCAAGCAACTAATTAATCATGAGCTTCAATTGAAACAGAGGGTTGATGGCAATGGTGATGTTAAAAAACAACAGGAATCATTTGGAAATATTGAACAATGAGATTGAACTAAAAAAAAAATCAATTTTTCAATTTAAAAAAAAAAAATCAAAATTGATTAGATAATTGCAACATTTTGCATTGTTTTTAGGAATGAATTAACATTGATATTAGAAATGGCTTTGCTTAAAACCAGGAACACTTTCGACCAGCCACTCATAAAGAGTAGGGCCAGTTAAAGTAAAAGTTATCTTTTTCTTTATTTCCCCAAACCACAAAACTGTGATTTGATCAACTCCATATAAGCTGTTTAATGAACACGTGTTTGATTTTCACCAAACACAAAAGAGTTTTTATTAAGGAGAGCAGCATGAGGAGTACGAAATGTCCTTTGGAGCAAACTTAATCTTGTGGAATGATGTGTAATATGAAGTCTGAAATTTGCACAACAAAGTTTTTAAGCAGTGTCTGTACTAATGGATCAGATTCAGACCTGTTAAAACTCTATGCTTCCGATAATTATAACTGCAGGGGAAAAAATGGGAATTCATGGGAAGACATTTTTTCCATAATAAAATCTATTTCTTAATTTTTGATTTCTTGAGTGAGCAACATACATGTGGTACATAAACAAATAGTAGAAACTTGTGATGATAATTACTACTACAGAGCTCTTTTGCTGTGACTTCCTTCTTTAGAAATAAAAGGTAAAATTATTCTTTCACCACTGAGTAAATATCTGATAACAGATACTATCCCTCTCTAATCATCATTCTTCAGAAACCAAGCTTTAACTTATTGGCAATTAGCTTAATGTGAGTAATGAAATATGTGTTTCCTTTTTTTCTTTGTCAACAGCCAAAAAATATCAAATGCGAAGAAAATACAATTTTTACAAATACAGTTTGTTTGTGTTTAATGACACTTTACCAGTTAGTCATTTGTGCCAAAAGAGCTTAATTAGGAATGTTTAATTGTAGTACTGTCAACAATTAGTGATTTAATCGCTAATCGCTCGGAACTCTTTAAAAACGTTTAGCAAAACTTTTAAATGATTAATCGCAAAAATACTATATTGGGTGGCCTAGTGTTACGGTACAGTAACAATTAGCACCACTAAAAAAGAGCATAAAATACTCAAAAAATCACCTAAAAGATTTGAGCTATAAACTGAAAACAAACTCTATGCTTAAAATGCATTACAAATCAAGCAAATTCCTTCATTTTTTGTTATTATTGATTTTTTAGATCTTTCCACGGCGTGTTCATGACCAGAACTAAACTCAACTTGCTACATTCAAAATTGTTGGTGCATTTTAAGAACTAAAAATTGATTTACAGCAGGGAAGTGTCATTTTACAGGCCTTGGCCAATACTGTACTGGGGTACAGCCGAGGAACAAAAATTATTTTGTAACAGCAGATGGAACTGCCAGAAATCGGCAACATTTCTTGTTACATATTTCATTTCTACGTCGGTTTGAATGTCATCCAAACTCAGGATCTTTATTATAACTAGTTTTATCAGCCTAACGGGTAATTATAAGACATTAAATTTGCATTTGGTGAGATTCTTGGCCTATTTTTGGTCTGAAAATGCATGGTATGTTTGAGTGTGTGAACTGTACCAGTTCCACATAACATTTTTTTTTACGGAGTTTTGGGTGGAGCTTAGTTGCGAATGATTGATACACGCTCGCAAATTTTGGCAACTAAACGTTCAATGAATTAATCGCAAATCAACAGCACTAGTTAATTGCTTGGTTAATTGTTTGCACTGATACTGTGCATATTACATCATCCCGTATTAGTCATATGAACAACTGTATTGGAAACTAATCCCTTACGTAGGCTTATTCTGACTAGCAGCCAACACTTCATTTGTAAAACAATATTTGAGCAACTATTCTCAATTACTTTTAATCAACATTAAACTATTAGCACCAAATTATACAAACACTAGACAAAATCTCAATTTGTCTTAATCTTTAAGAAAACTGGGAAGACTTTGTAACCTTTGTATAAAACTAAGTACAGGCATAATGTGACAATTAATTGCACTTTTTCTTTCTAAGGTACCTGGCAAATATTCAAATGATACCATGCTTTGTTAATGCTTACAAAATCTCTGACTTATATTGATCTGGACTTTGTATTGTCAACATTAATAACAAGTTTCAAGTGATTAACAAACCCAATCTGGCAGATCTTCACATGGTAAGTCTGCAAGCAGATTTATCAATTTTTCAAGATCCACTCAAGAGCGTGTTCTCACTCGAGTGACAGCTCGCGATCAGACCCATTGCAGGCAATCATATTCAACGATTTTTTCACTGTGAGAATGCTCCCTGGATCTAATCGCAGTTACTTGATCTTGATCCTAGTGACAAGTAGGATCATCATCCGGAGCAGGCGATCAGATCAACCAATAAGATTTTTCAAAAATTTGTGTAAATACAGATCAATGACCTGTGATCACGTTAGTTTTACAATATCCTGTTATAACTAAAATGATTTCACAAGAAAAATTAGCCTGCTCCGTTTTTTAAATGACTCAAAAATTCACTTCAGGTTCAGAGCATTTTTGCACTGGTAAATTAAGTTTTCACCACTAGTTGCTGCTAATCGGGAAACACCTTTCAGTTTCAAAAAAATTTTCTTTAATTTCGGAAAATTTCCTTTCATTTTCAGGAATTTTTCTTCACTTTGGGGAAATTTTGGCCAGTTTTTGGGAAAGTTTTGCCAATTTTCAGAAAAATTTAACAAAATATCCCATCATTTTAATTGTGAAGAAAGCATGAAACCGGGAAGGTGAAATCTGCTCGGGAAGGAGAGGGGGGGGGGGAGGGGGAGGGAATTTCCCCAGGCTTCCTATGCCTCTGATCACTGGCTCATACTCAAGTGAGAACAAATAACATTTTTTTCTAAAATTATCAAGCAAGGTTATCAATGGGAGATCATGATCCAGAGATCAGTGGGAACAGATCCTTACAAAGGATCAAAATATGATTCTGGTTGAACTTTCTTTATATTTAATCAACAACTGCAAAACAATCATTTAATATCTGATAAATAATATACCACTACCACTAAGAGTTACATGCAGGGCAATGTGACTGATCCATGGCCAAGCCTGCTGATGCCTACATACCATATATACAAAGCAATAATTTAGGTAAATAATCTAAAGAAAATAATTGTAGGTCAATGGTTTACGTAGATGTTCTTTTATATTTGAAAAATTGATAGTACTGTAATTACAGGAGCACTCGGACAAAATGTGAGGGCGTATTTTTTAACAGCCACTTACGAAGGATCAAAATGTGATTCTGGTTGGACTTTCTACACAATTAATCAATAGCACAGCCGCAAAACAATCATTGCATTATCTGATAACTAAAATAATTATCTTAGAGATACATACATGCTGCCAAGGACAAGGCAAGTGTTTCAAGCCCTAATCTACTCCAGTTACATATGTCTTCGAACTAAGCAATAATATAATAATAATAATAAGTCTCGCACCTTTACAACAAATTGATCAAACATTCCTTACCTGGCCAGCAAGACTGCAAAGTGTGTTGAGCAAGAGCCAGCCTGTCTGGTGCATCAAGTAACTCATGAGGGGGTTCAAGCCTTTGGGTTGTTGGTCATCTGGCAGGATCAAGGAGGCCTTCTCCTGAATATCAGCCATGAATTTTCTTGCCAGTAAGTTGAAAGCACTGTGGATGTCATTGCTGCAAAGAAAATTTTACAGGAAAGACTTTTCTACATTACAATTGCTCATGAATATGCAACTAAATCCATGACAAAATTTTCTTGTTAAACTATAGGGTGTAATGCCTCCCTGATATAACAATGTCACAATTTCCCTGATTTATAATAAAGTTTTCGTAACCGATCTTGAATCTTTTGGAAAATTTGCAATACCTTTGTCCATTTTGAGAATATAACTCATACATGTTACAGCAAGATGGAAGCTCCCTAAACAAGGCAGTAGTTTGTAAAAGTACAGGCACAATCAGTTTTTGTAAAACTTTTCTTAGAATAATCCAAAAACTTTGAGAGAAGCATATTCAAGATACAAATTATATACCTTTATGGACACAAGGCTCAATTCTTCCACATGCTATATAGGTTTAGTAATTTAAATTGATTTTTTTAAATTTAAAATCTCAACATAATTGTTTGAACTAATTCTTATTCAAAAAAATATTCTGAAATACCGAATGAAATATGAATGATTCACCTAAACATCAGGAACTCTCATTGAAATCAATTCATATCCTCAGTATTTAAGGAATTGAATTTGATCTGATGTAAAGGAACCTTAAATCCACTCATAAAAAAGTCACAAAAAAAAAAAAAAAAAAAAAAAAAAAAAAACCATCCAGGCGTTTCTTTTTTCTGGCTCCATACAGGGCTTCACCCCTTAACCCCACCAAAGCCACACTTAGGGCCACTATACCTCATGCCTTGTGTTTCACACACTACTCCCATTCTGTCACTTAAAGGTATATGGACAGGTAGAGATTTTCTATTCAGATGAAAGTGCATTAAATGCTGAGAGAAACAGTCTTTAAATGGTCACAATAGCACTTTTATATCAAATGTTTTAAAATTCAGTTCTACTCCTAAATCTGGGTCAAGGTTATAATAGTATTCAATTTCCTGTTCACTATAGCCAATTTCTCCCACTCAAAAAATTTGGGGGAAGGATCGAAAAAGAATAAGTTAACATGAGCAACAATCTAATTGCCCCATTCTGAGGTCACAGAATGTTGCACAATTTATGCTAATTAGGTATCTATCTCAATTTTTAACCAATTTTGATGTGACTTTTTGCTGTTTGCATGGTTTTTAGGATATTCTGAATAATTTAAGTTCATGTTGTTGTTGTCTATATACCTTTAAAGCAACAGTGCATTGATCATTGACATCCCCTGAATCAATTGTTGTGCTCACATAAGTACATAGCACAGCATCATACAAACATTACTTACAATCTAAAGAGAAAGTTGGTGAAATATCAACACAACATCAATTTTACAAGTGGATGTATTTCAGTTTCCAATCCATACATCATGCAATTTCCTACAGATGTTCAGAAAAAAATCATTTTCTTATCAGTCATTTTCTATCAGTATAGATATATTTGTTTGGGGCGTTCATGGGTTTCAGTCCTATTAAAAACCATTCTGGTAAGAGTTCTTTATGTTGAAAGACATTTATAAACAAGCAACTAGGCATCACAAAATGATATAAATCTACTCACCACTGACAACGACCATGCATTGCACACATACAATTAATCTGTTATCATTTTCATTAGAATAATGATAAAAAGTCTTATAATAAGTGTGGAGAAACATTGGTCCGTACACAATGCAAGGACAATTTTTTCTTGATAATGAAGTTTGATTTGTGCAGAAATGGCTAAAATCAAGACTAGTAGCATCATATCCTCATGTTCTTCAAAAAGTTTTGGGTATTTTCTGGAAATATTTTCTGAGATCGTTAATGGTCTAAGATTCCTCCCTAACACAATCAACACATGAAAGAACTACAGTAGAAGTTTAGATCTCTGTATATTGTATATAGAGTGCATACCTCCACCATCCTGGGCAAATCCACTCACCAACCCCAATATATCTACCTCAGAAATTCTAAGCCAATTAAGTTTTAATATATATATATATATATATATATATATATATATATATATATATATATATATATATATATATATATATATATATATATATATATATATATATATATATATATAAATATATCTATATATATCCATATATATAAATATCTATATATATATATATATATATATATATATATATATATAAAAATATATCATATATATATATATATATATATATATATAATATATTTATTATATATATATATATACAATATATTTATTAAGCGCCTTCTGATGTAAAATACAACCCCAAAGTGCGCACAATAAACCCTATAAAAACAAGATGCACATAAAATTACAAGCAAAAGGTAAATACACAAAATGCAAAAGCTAAGATCTAACAATAAAACAAAATAAAGATAGAAAAAACTTGACCAAAACAACAACAATTAAGATATAACATGTTTGCAATGTACAGGAAAGTTCAATGGATAAAATGGATAAAAATATATTGCACAGAATCATTGCTTGAAAAGATAATGTCTTTAAAGATGTCTTAAAATGATGTACAGACAAAGCACCTCTCACAGAATAAGGCAAGTTATTCCATTCTTTTGGTGCCGCAATTGAGAAAGCTGTCTCCGTGTGTAGATTTAGCACTTCGAGCAGCACGTGGAATCTGGAGCAGTCCATTGGAGCTTGACTATATATATATATTTATATATATATATATATATATATATATATATATATATATATATATACACACACACACATATATATATATATATATATATATATATATATATATATATATATATATATATATATATATATATATATATATATATATATATATATATATATATTTATATATATATATATATATATATATATATATATATATATATATATATATATATATATATATATATATATATATATATATATATATATATATATATATATATATATATATATATATATATATATATATATATATATATATATATATATATATATATATATATATATATATATATATATATATATATATATATATATATATATATATATATATATATATATATATATATATATATATTGCCCACTTGCATTCCTTATATAAACAGGATTATCTACCATTTGAATGATTGTTTTCATTTTATTCAGTCTAAACATTCAGTGTGTACTGTGTTGTGTTCCATTCAGAACAAGACTCCAATTCCATCATTTTCCTAGATCATGAGAGGAACCAATTGACTTGCGAGTCTGGGAAATTTACTTTTCTGATTTCCTTTGAGGGCATTAAGTCCATACAAATATCCTATGAACCATCTCCACCCCTCCATTATTGTAATTCCCCTGTTTCAATGTACCCCAAATTTTAAACTCATCTTTCTCAAGCACTAACAAAACCACACACCAAATTATATTCAAATCCAATCATCACTTCTTCAAGTGGGGTATGTTGATGACAAACAAGTGGAAGTGAGAACATAATCTCTGGCAGAAGTAATAAGTCAACAAGCCAAAATTTTCAAATAATATAATGCTTAAAAACTTTCTAAAACCTGTTTTGTACATCTAATGGTGATCTTACAATACTTTTGACTTGCCAAATCAAGCATCTCTTGACCCAGGTGTTATTTATATTTCAATTGACAATCAGCTCCCTCTCTACTTAGTAACAAAAAATAAGGAAAATGGTGGGTAAGCTATTTTGTCATACTACAGTATAAATCTTTCCAAAATATATAATACAAATTTGTTCATTCATTTGTGATATCAATGTATACTACCAGCATGTATGATAAAACCAAATATGATATTCCACATTTCCACTCCTAGAATCCTGTCTCGGATCAGGGTTTACATGACATTATTCATTTCTATAAAGAAGACTTGAAATATTTAAAACTTTGAGTAAATGGTATACAAGAAGCATATACTTGTTGTTGACAAAAATAGCATTAACGGCAAAAAGGGAACAACTCATCTAGATAAAGGCTACAAAAGTAAATGACACAAACCAGTTGCTTTCGTCAATATTGACATTTTTGTAGCCAACTTAAAAAAAGGTAGAGGGGAGGGTGGGGTTGTGGATGCTATGCGCTTGTACATTTATGTGCAAAGGACATGAAATTAATCAGACGTGAATCGCTAGTGTTTTCTTTCATTAATTTTGTCAAGTATTGCAGGTGGACCAGTAGCTTATATTGAAGTAAATTCAAGACAGTATGAAAGGAGTTCCAACAAATATACATGCAAGCTGATACTGTACTTAGATACTGTATAAAGCAATAACAAAACTACAAAGTGAGAAACACAATAAGTGCAGTCACAACACATTGTGCCAAACTAAAAAGTGGAGGCCTATGGGCTTTAGAGCGTTGTAGTAATAGAGCCACTTGAATCAAAGCTGGACAAAGGTACCCATTGAAAGTAATAAGGGTGTTTCAGCTGACATAATGAGGTCACGTGACTTAGTTTACATTCCCATTTTGTCAGGATTGAACACTGTCGTCTGCTGTACAATTAATCAGACTTGCAAATGTTTGCATGTTGTTATATAAGATAATATTTGTAAGATAATAATGCTGGAATCTTGCTGTGCTGTTGGTAGCACTATTGTGCCGGGGAATAAAATGACGTTTTCTTGATTTCCATCTAATCCTGAATGATGTTTGAAGTGTTTCTGCTGTACGATGCGATGGCTTTCAACCTACGGTTCACACTAGGATCTGCCGTGAGCACTTTATATTAGGTAGGCCTATGTAGGCTTTGTCTGCGTATAACAAACAATCATTTAGCGTTCACATAAATGTTACTTTTCATATACCCAGTGAATATAAAAAACGTAAGGAAAATATGAAGTAAAATTGGAAGCAAACAACCAGAACATCAATGATGTTGAAGCTAAATGATATTTGAAGGTGGCGTATGGAAGGGGTGGTGGTGGTTGTTTTATAGCCGTTACAACAAGTGTTCTTATTTTAATCCCCTTTACTTTACCAGCATGTAGTGAGTGTTAAGTCTCTTAGGTAGGGGTGCTGCCAGGCATAAATTCAGGGCAGTATCACAGGGCATTAACCTTAGCTGCAAACTTCTTCTTCATAAAAAGATAGCTTAAATCTGTTTACCTCTAAGTTGTTGATGTAGCTTTAATACATCTCAATGGCAATGTTTCTAAGAAAGTACTGTAAATACCTTTAAAGCTTAAAAATCCCCTTTGTTGTACCATGGAGCCAGTTAATAGCTCCATAAATAAACTAAAACTTAGACATAGGAAAAGGTTCAAGCTCTCTATCTTTCTTTATTAAATGTTACCACATTATTTTTACCTAAAGTGTTTGTTATAAACACCCTGCCCAACTTTTCAGTTCCCATCCTCTCATTTTAGGATTATCTGGAAAACCTTGATTTTGTTTACAATTTCCCCTAGAATCATCTTTCGTATTCTTTTATAAAATAGTGGTTTTACTGGGAGACTTGGTGCCATCTCTGCATTAACAAAGTGGTTTAGTTAATCATCCTTAGGATGTCAGTCACCTTACTTCAGTTACTTTGTTTTAGGATTTGTTGCCAACCCAAATAGGAGGGTATTTATTGGTTAAAATTTAAATGTGGTTTAGCTCTGTGATTGGTCAAAAGTGGTTGTAGTACATGTAAGTTCATTGTTGGGTAATAGGGTTAGTTATTATTGGTTCATATTTTATTGTAGGTGGGGTCAGGATGTAGAAATATCCATCTACATAATGAGAATCTTAACTTAAGAATTGTGGGAGTTTAGACATCCTTAACAGTTCAAAATTAGACATCATCGTAAACAGACTTAAGACATCATTTTAATAAGTTGGTTTTTAGACATCACCAGTTGCTTTTTTTCTACATCAGTACGTCATCATCATTAGTACGTCATCTTCATCAATACTGTACATCATCATCAATACATCAACATCATCAATACATCATCGTCATCAATACATCATCGTCATCAATACATCATCGTCATCAATACATCATCGTCATCAATACATCATCGTCATCAATACATCATCCACATCAATACATCATCGTCATCAATACATCATCGTCATCAAAACATCATCGTCATCAATACATAATCGTCATCAATACATCATCGTCATCAATACATCATCGTCATCAATACATCATCGTCATCAATACATCATCGTCATCAATACACCATCGTCATCAATACACCATCGTCATCAATACATCATCGTCATCAATACATTATCGTCATCAATACATCATCGTCATCAATACATCATCGTCATCAATACATCATCATCATTAATACATCATCGTCATCAATTCATCATCGTCATCAATACATTATCGTCATCAATTCATCATCGTCATCAATACATCATCATCATCAATACATCATCGTCATCAATACATCATCATCATCAATACATCATCATCATCAATACATCATCGTCATCAATACATCATCATCATCAATACATCATCATCATCAATACATCATCATCATCATTAATACGTCATCTTTATCAATGGATCAATATCTTATGTCAGCTTATATTAGAGACATCTAAAGTTGTATTCCTGTGTTCATCTCAATACAGAATATTATTTGAGCATCATACTACTGACTTATGTTATTTTTCAATCCCGGTCTATTATCAAAGCACTCAATGATAGCTGTCTAACAGAGAGGTTACATTTCACATCACAATGTGTAATCTTAAATTCTGGACCTTTCTGCGGGCAAATATGTTTTGAAATCAATACACACATAGCGACGGCGAAGGTCAATTCAACCACAAAAACAGAAGATCAGAAAAAAATATTTTGTTACCATAACAAAATTTTGAACCATGTTTATAAAATGAGAAGAGCCCTCTTTTGTTTTGTACATTCAATAAACAAGAACATAATATATTTTTTTAAATGCAACAATTAGCAATAAATCACTTTATAACAAAGACTGAAAAATTATGCTTCTAACAAACGTTATAAGCCTTTTTGTATAAATTATAATATGTATTCTACAGGAGGATGGTGCCATCGTTTCTTGGTCAATTACTGACGTTTTTGCAACGGCAAAGGTCAATTCCACTACAACATATGGTGAGAACACACAGTTTGTAATAATTACCAAATTTAGACGTTTACACATTACTGTTCATAAAATGTTGAGTACCCTTTTCCATTGTATATTTTTCATTACATTCAAACAAACAATAAGAAGAAAGCATACCAGTTAAAGTATTAAAAAAATGATACCTACTTGTTGTTTCTCTCAAACTCACCAGTTTGAACATTTTTAAATGATACTATTTGAAAATAATACCATCACTTTAAACTTCATTACCGAATTAACTTCCCAATTAGCTAACGAGAGCATAACAATATAATTATTACGTCATGAGATGCGTCATGGATAACATGATTCAACATGAATATCATATCATATCCCACAGCAGTTTTCTGCACATGGCGACCTGTATCCCTGACCAAAGTAACAGATTTTCAATTTATCCGTGAAATTTAGACCAATATTGCCTTTTATGGTATGTTAAATAGACATGTGCAGTGAAATGTATGTTATGTGCAGTGAAATGTATGTTATGTTAGGCTTAGTAAAAACTAAACAGAGCAGGTCACCCAATCTCATACCCCCACAAAGCGTCACAAACTAGAGCAAAACAATGGGCCAAGGAGTTATGGTGCATATACAAGAACACTTGTCTGTCTGTATAAGCCAACTCATTATAAAGCACACAAGCAACACAACTTAGTTTCCTCCCAGGTCCCAAACATGACCATTACCGCACCTTCCAGGAAAATATAAATATCTAAAAAACCCACCCGGCCCAATGTATTAATGACTTCCTGCTTGAGATACAAGCTTACAAATGTACAATGAAATGAATAAAATTGTCAACACTTGAAGATCAAGCAGTCCTTCATACTGTCATAAGTGTTTATTAGAAAGAATATGCTAAGAGTTTCCGATGCCTTTGCACCATAGGCAGCAATCCCGCCAGAAAGGGGAGGGGAAGAGGAGGGGATGCATTTTCAAATCATAATCACCAATTTAAAACAAAGTTTTGGGGTTGACAAATAGGGCTACACACAAAATGTATTTGATGTGGAGGGATAGGGCAAGTACCACTAATACAAATTATTGGTGGCCATTCTCAAACTTTCTTTTGTATAGGCCTACTGAAGCTGTACAATTCTCAATTAAGGCGTGACCTCTAGTAACCCTACTCATGCGAAATCAGGAAAATAAAGTTTTAAAATATGTGTCTTTTCTTTTTTTTATATCATTTTGTGTTTTAGTTCATATTCAATAAGAAAACAAATCTCACCATGAAAATTCACAGTAAATCACACAGGCCCCTTATCGAAGTATTAGTAAGGATTTTCCACCCAAGTTAGCTCCTTGGCTGTAGATATTTTGGTGAAAATTACTCCGCAAGTGCCCGAACCGTTCACTGTATTATATTACAGTACACTGTACAGCTCTACTAAGCTATGCTAAAAAAGCTGGACCACTCGTCCTTCTTTAGAAGTTTTGATTCAAGAAATTGTTGATATTGTTTTTAAATTCAATTTTTAACCTTTCAAAAATATATTATATATTTAGGTGACACCATCAGCCTAAATCATAAATATATAATCATCCATGACAAAAAAAATCATATTTTCGGACTAAATCATTACTTCGTAACATTATTTTGTATCAGCAGTAAAAAACAGCCATGTGGTCTGTATGGCAAAGACAGCTTCCCCTACAACTCCAAAATTCATTAGGACGTATGATCACGACTTTTTAATTTTCAATCCCTTATTTCGGTAGAAGTTTATACAAGTTTGATACAAGTTTCTTCAAGTGTGAAATTGTATTTTGCCCCAAATATTATGAATTATGAAGATAAAGAATAAGGGCCTACCCTCCTGATCATAGGTGGGATTTCTGGAGCAATGAGGGATCCCCCCTCCCCCTCTACACCCATTTTTTCTTTAGAATGTATATCTTTTGTATTGTAAATTTTTGTATCGATACCCGATTTCCCACCACTTTTGACTTTTCCCCTCTTGTGATGTAGCCATGGGGGGGGGGGACCTCACTTTTTTGAGGAATTAAAACAACAAAAAACAAAAAAAATCATACCATTTTTCACATTTTTTAAAAAGTTTGTGCAAATCTTCCTTTTCGTATTACATATCATGTTGGATGATGCACATGATGACTATAATCCAAGTAATTGTAAGTATTTTGACATAGATAGTTACAACAGCATAACAAAGAATGCTGGTTTTTCTCTTTTTCATGTAAACAGCCGTAGTCTTATCCATAATTTCAATACCATTACAGATTATCTTTCCATTCTTAACAATGATTTTTCAGTTATAGGTTTCTCGGAAACATAGTTTGATTCAAATAAAAATGATTTAATTAGTATAGATAACTACAACCTTTTTCAACGACATAGAGATAACAAGAGAGGGGGCGGGGTTTCTTTGTTTATACCTAATAAGTTCCCTGCAATTACACGAGATGATTTATCAATTTTTACCAATGATATAGAGAGTATATTTGTTGAAATGATTTATGATACGGTTGCTATTTTAGTTTGTGTTATTTATAGACCCCCTCAGTCTTTAGTTAATTCATTTAATAATATTCTAGGCTCTACACTTTCTAAAATCTCAAATGAGCATAAACATTGTTATATCATGGATGATTTTAATATTGATATTGTCAAAAACAGTTTAGTAGACTTTCTTAATGAAGTATCATCATACGGGTTGTATCCATTGATAAGCAAACCTACCAGGGTAACTTATAATTCTGTAAGTTTAATTGACAATATACTTACCAATACTAGCTTTGATAGTCATACTACTGGTGTTTTAATTACTGATATTAGTGATCACTTTCCAATATTCCATCATTTTAACATTTTTATTCGTAAAATAAGATACGGTGTTACTTCACGTGTACGTAACTATTCGCAAAGTAATGTAAATAAGTTCATTCAGGCAGTTGGGTCAGTTGACTGGAGCTCTATTTTATCAATTAATGACGCCAACCTTGCATATGATTCATTCGCAAATATTCTTAAGCAAGTTATAATAATTGTTTTCCATTTATTTGTATTAATAATAACCCCAATGTCAAAAAGCGGCACTCTTGGATCACTTTAGGTATTCTTAAGTCAATTAAAGTCAAAAATAAATTATACAGACGGTTATTAAGAAATCCATCAAATGTAGCAAAACCAACTTCACTATTTACTCAAATAAATTAAATCATGTTATACGCTTATCAAAAAAGAAATACTTTTATGAAAAATTTAATAGCTGTAAAAATGATGCAAAGAGCACCTGGAGTATTATTAATAGTCTTTTAAATAAAATACAGCAAATAGAAGTGTTAATACTGTGTTCAAAAATTGTACTAACTCAATCACTGATCCCAAAACTATAGCAAATAACTTTAATAACTTCTTTGTTAACGTAGGTCCTACTCTTGCAAGCAAGATCGACAGTAATAACTCGTTTAACAAGTACTTAGACCCAACCAAATATATTACAAGTTCTGTGTTCCTTTATCCTGTTGTCGAAGAAGTACTCAAGTAGCCAACTCATGTCTTAAACCCAATCAATCTGCTGGCTCTGACAACTTAAAGCCTGGTATAATCAGATTAGTCATTCATACTATTGTAATACCTTTAACTCACATTATTAATCTATCATTCACCACAGGTATATTTCCTAACAAACTTAAGGTTGCTAAAGTAATTCCCATTTTTAAGAAGGATGAACTTGATGTTTATGAAAATCATCGCCCTATATCTGTTTTACCATGTTTGTTTAAAATAATAGAAAGATTGATGTTTAATCGTATAAAAGGTTTTCTTGATAAGCACAATGTAGTATTTGAGAATCAATACCGATTTAGGCCTGGTCATTCTACGGAATTAGCACTTATCTCTGCCACTAATAAATTATACAAAGCTTTTGATAAGAAGGATTCAGCATTTGGGGTCTTTTTAGATCTTTCAAAGGCCTTTGATACTATTGATTATCAGATCCTTTTAAATAAGTTATCATTCTATGGCATAAGAGGTAATACACTTGTGTGGTTTCATAGTTATTTTTGTAACAGGCATCACTTCGTATACTATAATAATTGTAGCTCTGATATTTATAATGTTAAATGCGGAGTTCCACAAGGTTCGATATTAGGTCCACTTCTTTTTATTATATATACCAATGATATTAGCAATGTGTCTACAGGGTCATCACTGATTTTATTTGCGAATGACACTAATATTTTTGATCATAATAGTGACACACATGAGCTTAAAAATAATGTTTGTTCTGATTTATCTAAATATTATGATTGGTTCTCTGCGAACAAGTTGTCTCTTAACATTAGTAAAACTAATTATGTAGTATTTGGACCACCTAGCAAAAATTGAGATGTCACTATCCACTTAAATAGCATTAAAATTAGTAAAGTAGATACCACAAAATTCTTAGGGGTCTATATTGATTAACATCTTTCTTGGTCCGATCATCTTCATCAATTTCCAATAAGATTTCGAGAGGTGTTAGTATCTTGTCAAAATTGAAACATTTCATTCCACGAATGATTTTAAGGTCCTTGTATCAAACACTTATTTCACCCCATTTATCTTATTGTTGCAGTGTTTGGTCGAGTGCTGCTAAATCATTCCTAAATAAATTAGTGATCTTACAAAAACGGGCCATCCGACATATCACCAATGCTTACTATCGTGACAGTACTAGTAATTTATTTTTGTCTCTTAACCTCCTAAAACTACCAGATCTCCTTAACATTAATCTTGCCACCATTGCTTACGGGCTACTAACAATAATCTTCCGCCAACTTTTATAAAGATGTTTAGGACAAACAATGACACTCACAAGGCTACTCACAACTACAATACCCGTCAATCAAACAACATCCATTGTGTTCCCTGTCGCACCAACATTATAAGATGTAATTCGGCAACCGTGCAATTGATACCTGGAGTTCCCTCTCAATTGACATACAAAGCTGCAAATCTCTAGTCTGTTTTAGAAAACCCCTTAAATGTAAATGCATCATGAAGTATTGAGTTGTTTTTAATAAATACTTACATCCTTACTTCCAGTACATCATTACTTTACCTGGGATTGGGTGGGTGGCATGGGGACATGTGACTGTGATTGTATGTATTGGTGTGTGGGGTGGGGGCGTTTTGTACTACAAATTTGTTATCATTTTTGTTTTGTAATTTGGAAGTGTTGTACTCAGTTTAGCTCACCAGAGTTTTTATACAACACTTCATTTCACAACCATATATATTCTTCTGTATATATATATTTTGTAAATTTCATAAAATAATTGTAAATAAAACTCTTCTGTAATTATACGTAGTTATGTTGTGAAAAAACAAATAAATGAAATGAAATGAAAAAATGAAAATTGGGATAATTTCTTTTCATATATTTTTTGCTTTTAAAAAACGAAACTGCCTGGAAGTTGGCTAAATTTGAACAATTGTCTAGAACCTTCTCGGACCACCTTATTTTTCTCATGCTGGCTATGCCACTGCCCTCTACCCACCCCATTCCGCCCACACACACACACTTTCAATTTAAAAATCATTTATATTTCTTCACATTGAAAAAGCATCATTATTAGGCCTACCAGGGTTGCCTAGAGAATAACAAAGCCCAGGAAAAAACATTTGGGGTCCTTTATATCTCAAAATATTCTAAGGGCAAAGAATTAAGGCATTCTTTCTTCAATTTATACCGTTTTTACCAATGTACAGCATGGATTTCAATTTCAAACAATCACATACAAATCTGTTTAAAATGACCTATTCTCCTCAATTCCCGTCATTTCTTCCTGTAAAATGCCCCACCAAAAGCCTCTCCCCAATTAACAATCCTAATCCTAATCCCTGTCCACTTACTACTAGAAATGGCTGGTGTGGGAGGTCTACTGCAGAAGGATGGCACGCTCATCTTTATTTTTTTAAGCATTGTAAATGTATTTTAATGAAAATCAATTGATATTTTAAAAGACATTGAATTTTTTTCTTCAAACTATATCAAGTGGTAAATTATAATTTCCATAAAAGATTCCGTTTTACTACTTTCTTGAAGTATTCAATGGTTCCTATACCACAAAATCTCAGGAAAAATATAACAGAATGCATGAAAACTTTGAGGAATGTGAGGATGTGACATCACAACTAGTCTGATTTCAGCCATTTCTACACAAATGAGATGACACTTTGAACTTGAATATCTCCTTTTTAGAATAAGATATTTCAATGCTTTCTTAACAACTTTGTTTTTTTAAAAGTCCTCTTTCATATAAGATGACTAACTTGACTCATGAACTAATCCTTTAGCTAAGAGTTTGCTTTTCCCCCATTCTCCTTGTTTTCCTACAAAGACTATTAGACCCTTGTTTCTTTACTTGATTTACAACCAAATCATTTCCCATGCCGCATGTACAAGCCAATTTCACTCACTTTATGAAAGTCAGATTCCCATAAAGAAAGGTTGCACCAAAACATCTACATTAAGATTTACTATACTACAATTACAAGTTCTACAAATGTAAAGCTATTTTATTTCACTTTCCTTTCCATTGTGCTCATGAATAAGAACTTAATTTTTTCCTTCAGTTTTCACCCTTCACCCTTTTGAAACAATCTGTATCTTACAGGCAGATATTCACATCACGTTATCCTGACCATTCACATCACGTTATCTTGACCATCCACATCACGTTATCTTGACCATCCACATCACGTTATCTTGACCATCCACATCACGTTATCTTGACCATCCACATCACGTTATCTTGACCATCCACATCATGTTATCTTGACCATTCACATCACGTTATCTTGACCATTCACATCACGTTATCTTGACCATTCACATCACGTTATCTTGACCATTCACATCACGTTATCTTGACCATTCACATCACGTTATCTTGACCATTCACATCACGTTATCTTGACCATTCACATCACGTTATCTTGACCATTCACATCACGTTATCTTGACCATTCACATCACGTTAACTTGACCATTCACATCACATTATCTTGACCATTCACATCACGTTATCTTGACCATTTACATCACGTTATCTTGACCGTTAACTTGACCATTCACATCACATTATCTTGACCATTCACATCACGTTATCTTGACCATTCACATCACGTTATCTTGACCATTCACATCACGTTATCTTGACCATTTACATCACGTTATCTTGACCATTCACATCACGTTATCTTGACCATTCACATCACGTTATCTTGACCATTCACATCACGTTATCTTGACCATTCACATCACGTTATCTTGACCATTCACATCACGTTATCTTGACCATTCACATCACGTTATCTTGACCATTCACATCACGTTATCTTGACCATTCACATCACGTTATCTTGACCATTCACATCACGTTATCTTGACCATTCACATCACGTTATCTTGACCATTCACATCACATTAACTTGACCATTCACATCACGTTATCTTGACCATTTACATCACGTTATCTTGACCATTTACATCACGTTATCTTGACCATTCACATCACGTTATCTTGACCATTCACATCACGTTATCTTGACCATTCATCATCGTTAACTTGACCATTCACATCACGTTAACTTGACCATTCACATCACATTATCTTGACCATTCACATCACGTTATCTTGACCATTTACATCACGTTAACTTGACCATTCACATCACATTATCTTGACCATTCACATCACGTTATCTTGACCATTCACATCACGTTATCTTGACCATTTACATCACGTTATCTTGACCATTCACATCACGTTATCTTGACCATTCACATCACGTTATCTTGACCATTCACATCACGTTATCTTGACCATTCACATCACGTTATCTTGACCATTCACATCACGTTCTTTATAGAAAGACACATCAAAGACTTTATATTCAATTTACTCTTGATGAACATTATGATTGTAATAGAAGACCCTAATAGCGTATTAAATTTCCTCTAATTTGATGGATTTATTTTTTCAATGCTTCAGGAAGAAGGGATTAAAATTTGTGTTACACCAGAGCAACAAAAGGGCAGAAATTGTGGGGTGGGGTGTTGTTATAAAAGGATCAACATATTTCAACAAGTAATAAATGGATTCTGTTAAAACATGATGTATGGTTTTGTTAGTGCTTAATGAAGAAAGAAGTAAATTATATCATTATATTTGTGGTATACCAAAGCAGGGAAAGGACAGACATTGAGGGTGGAATGTTATAGGGGGGTCAACATATCTCAACAAGTAATGAATACATTTTAAGAAAATATGGTGTATGATTTTGCTAGTATTTAAATTCTGGAGTACATTTGAACAGGGGAAGAAGAAGTTGGGAAGTTTTAGGGGGATACTTGTTGGGCTTTTTTAAATATTCCAATAGAATGTTTGTTTGTTTGATGATGGCTTAACGGCACCACAACAACTAAGGTCAAATTGTGCCTGAGAGGTGAGATCATTCTAGAGGTAGGAAGTAAAGGAAACAGGGGGAGAATGAGAGAAATTTAAGGACAGAAGGTCAGAAAGCTGTGATCGTGAGGGGAGGTGCATGGTTGGAACAAAAACAAAGTAGAGAGGGGTTGAAAGAGGAGAATTAAATATGGTCGTAGAGGGAGGCATGATGAAGGAAGGAGATAATTTTATCTGGAGGATTTTTCTGGAAGAACTCAGCAATTGAGTTGTAGAGAGCGAGGGAAGCTCTGGGAAGGTTGTACATGGGGCAAGCAAGGAGAACGTGATGGATTGTGAGGGTGCAATGGCAATTGTTGCAGAGGGGTTGGGGGGAGCTAATAAGGAGGTGGGAGTGGGTGAGATGAGTGTGACCAATTCTAAGACGGGTAATATGAACGTTGTCAATACGAGAGAGGTTGTTGATGGTGGCTTTGATCGGAATTGTGGACTGGATGACATGGAGTTTGTTATCAATTTGGGACTTCCATGAGGTTTGCCAGCGATCCCGAACAAGGGAAGCGATAAGCGGTTTGATGTCAGAGAGGGATTTGGGAAAAGGGGCAGGGAGGAGGGTGAGGGCATTAATGAAATATAATGTTTTTACATCATGAATATATACACAGTAGCTAATATTATATTTATACCAATTATAAAACAAAACAGATATGCGGTTGCTAAAATATGAACATTTTAAGATTTTTAAATTAAGCCCAGCCTGCTCATTAATATGCATGACATCACCATCAAAAACAATAGGCCACATCTACTGACCATGGGCTATTTGCGTAACAAATATGACATGAATTTAGTGTATCGTTCTTGAGATATCGTGTTTACGAGCTGGCAATCACAAACTTACACACATACACATACACCCACGCCATCATGACCACATAGATTCCTAATGCTATCCCATGGGAACCAAAAAAGATGGAATGGGAATGTTGCCTTGAAGGATATAAAAGCAATTAATGCTTTGTCTCAAAGGAATCTCAAGCCAAAATGGTCAGTGAAAATAAAGATTTAACCAAATAGGAATCAATCAATCAGAAGATAGATAATTCTAATGCATAGAGAATGCAAAGTTCTGCAAGTCAGTATAAAGATAGATCACAAGGTTTAAAATGAAATACTTGAGGGGCTGAAAGCTAGTGGGTCAATGTTTTCATTGGTGGATTGTATTGGGAATGAAGACATGAACTGTAAGAAGCAAATAGTATGGCAGAATTACTAATAGTGAGAGTAAAGACATGAAACCCAGGAATTGAATATGGCAGAATTTTTCAAAGTGGCAAAGGTATGTGATTATTAGAGAGGTGATAGCTTTATTTGCATGTTCTTAACTGTTCTTTAGTAAGGACAATACTGCCAATAAGGGCCCAGGTTGTAGGGAGCCCCGGTCATAGGGGCCCTGCATCGTAGGGAGCTTGGGTCATAGGGGGCCTGGGTCATAGGAGGTCTGGGTCATGGGGCCTGGGTTGTAGAGGCCCGGGTCATAGAGGGTCTGGGTTGTGGGGGGCCCAGGTCATAAGGGGTCAGGGTCGTAGGGGACCCAGGTCGTAGGGGGCTGGTAAAAATCACAAAAAGGAATAGGTGTTCAAAAGACAAAGGAGTTCACCATCTAAAAGTCTGTGTCATCAACTTTGGTTTGACAAAGGGGCCTGTGTGTTAAAGATACTAACGGGCCCACATTGGCTCTCGGTGTCCCTAAGTGGATGATTACTGACAAATTACTGTAAAAAGCCTTTCACTTATTTTGCATTTATAGTAAATGTTGTATAACCTCAAAACCTCAAGAAGGGTTATACAAAATAGACAAATACTATATGATGAAAAGCTTCCCAAATACATTTTCTTGGTCCCTTTACAGTGAGAGGTTTGCTGTATAATTCTGTAACTATGATAAACACTCAAATGGACTTGGTTTTATTTCCTTTTTTTAAGAAAACATTACAAAACTGCTTACAAAAATTTTAAATGTGGTGCAGTCAAAAAAAAAAGAACTAATGTATTTCTTTCTTTCTACATGAAAATATGAACATTTAGGCATAACAATTTGAGCCTTAGACCTATGTTGCTGTCACACATGACTAGCATCATTAAGAATGATTTCAAACATACAATACTCACCAAAACTTGAAAAGGTCCTCTTTATCAATCCCTTGGGTATGTGACAAGATCACAAATGCATGCAGAAATTCCTCCAGTTTTCTGTTTTCCTCCTAAATCAAATAGCATGGAATTGGACATTTAACTTATATGTTTAGACAACACACTGGCCAAAGTAGGGAGTGTGTTGTCTTAAAGATATACTAATAACAGGGCATTAATGCTCAAAATATTATTTCCTATAAGAATAAGTCTTTTCTAACATTTCTAAAGCAACATCATACTTAGAACACCTTTCAACTTCATATTTCTGGGTAATGTTTCAGCTGAAGGGTTCCATGGTAAGTCAAAGCTCTGCTCTCTTCCAAAAAGGTTAAACATTTGTGCATTTTGTGGAAGCCAAAATCAGAGAAAAGGTTTTCAATATTATGCAAATGAATTATAAGCACACACTCCCATTCGTGCTTATTTTTAAGATACCCCATGTGTATAGTTTCAGGATCATAGGTCAATGGTACAGTATCTAGATTATTGTGCCACAGTTACATATATGTGGACAACCACGACAGACTGATTTATGTCTCTTGATGCTTCACAGGTAAGGCATTCACATTCTACTAAATAAAGTTAAATAATTTTCTCAAGCAACAAATTTCTGACAAGTAAAGAACTTTCTTTGTAAATTTAACAGGAGAGGAGATAATCAAATGTGGCACATACTTAACGATAAAAGGGCATAAAAATGTAATAAACAAAGTAAGTAACAAAATAAAAGCTTGTCTTGCCTGCTTTGCACTGTCTGACAGATCACCGGTTGATGTCAAAGAAATGTATCTCTCCCATTTCTTCTTCAGTCCTTGACAAATCTGACCGAAGTCTGCCATTCTCATAGAACTTGAGATGACAAAAACAAAGCCTTGTTTTCAAATTTTTTGGTACATCTGGACAAAAAATAAATAAAAAAAGTGTAAGAGTGCATAAAACTTAACCACATATGAACTGTTAATGATCCCAATGAATATTCATGTCTGAGAGGCATATGGACAGGTAGCAACAACATGGCCCAAAATGGCTGGAAATAAATTAATCATTTAGCTTTGAATTGTAACAAACTGAATTCTGTGACTTTAAAGGATTAGGTCAGGTGTCAAGCAAGTCCATCGTTTATGAATGAGGACTTCAAAAGAAACAAAATGGTGGAGAAAGTATTCAGAACTCTTATTCTGTTGAGAAGATATTTAAGTTTAAAGTTGGTAACATTTACATAAAAATGACTGAAATCATACTAGTTGTGACATTACAGCCTCAGATTCCTCAAAGTCTTTATGTATTTTGTTCTGCAATTTTTTGGCAAAAACCATTGGATATGTCTGGAAAGTAGTTAAACAGCATTTAGCAAGGGTAATTATAATTGATCACCTGGAGAAAGTTCAAGGAAAAATAAATCAAACAGTAAAAAATTAAATACATTATCTTTAAAATACATTGACCATTGTTAAGAATGTGAGTGTGAGGACGACAACCTTCCATAGTAGACTTTCTACATCAGTCATTTCTACACTAAGACAGTGCTTTAAACTTACCCCGCTAAGCGAGCGAGAATATTTACGAGAGATATACTTACCTTCCATGCTATAAATATGCAATCTGGTCACATGACCTGAATCTAACGCACTTCTAGCCGACCTTAAAAACGTAGTTACCAGCTCAGCACTGACCTCCATAATACCTCTACTAACCCTCACTTAACATTCTACCGAGGCCTGGACAAGAGGGATAGCGGGCCGGGATGCATGGAAGGTAAGTAAAACTCTCGTAAATATCCCTGCTACGCTTAAAGGGGTAAATTTACTTCTAGTTATACCCTATCTTTAATGCTATAAATATGCAATCAGATGCAACCGAGGATAGGAAGAAAGGGAGTTCGGGTTGCAGGACAATTTTCTAAAGGCTAGTCCTAAAACTCACACTAGTCATATCCTGCTTAAAGGACAAACCTCCTCCTCTTATGGACGAGAGACCTCTGAATAGGAACTATTAAAAATAGTAACCACTGCTAGTTATAACAAGAGAACAGGAAGCACCCTGGTAAGAATGACGGAGGCAAGACGTCTACTATAGGTTAGTCACCCGCAAAAGCATGCGAACAGAAATCGTTGGTGAACAATCAAACTGTAAACAACGCCAATATGTCATAACAAAAACTTACAAGGTTCGTCAGAGGACCAGGGCAGTTTGGTAAAGCATGGAGGGATCAAACCGTATGTAAAGTTAAACTAAACAGAAGCTGCCAGAACCGCGGCAGAACAGTGTTAGTAAAACATAAACGAAATAAAAAGAACCGAAGATAGGCAACATTTTGTTAGTAAAACAATAAAAGAACAATTGCCAAAACAACAGCAAAGTTTCATGAGTAAGAATAAACAAAATAAAAAGAGCCTGAACGGCAAACAAATTTCGTTAGTAAAAAGAAACGAATTAAACGTGCCAGAACAGCAGCCAAAATCCGTTAGTGAACAACTAAGACGTTAAGAAAATTAACAGAAGAATCTTAACTGAACAAGAAAACGTGAATAATTGAAAGCAAGAATATTCACCTCAAGAAAGAGGTTGTCCTCTTCTCGAAAGAATGGCCCTTGCAACTTCGCCTTGATAGTCTGGTATACCCTTCAGATATGCGTAGACAAACGTGGCTGGCGTTTTCCGTACTGCAGCACGAAGAATGAGGGGAACCCAACCAAAAGGCGCAATTGATGTAGCTATGAATCTAAAAAGCCCCGGTGGGTAGCTGCTATGGCTGTCCTGAACCCCTTGACTGTATTGATGGATTTATTCAGGTTAAACTGGACCACAAAAAATCGGCTACGTCACCAACAGAGGTTCTATGCGGAGAAACCGATCTATCCTGGCACCAGTCTCGGAACATCCCGATTCTGGAAGCGTACATCCCCAAAGTGGAAGGTCTCTGGTTCAGGCTGCCATTTGAGCAGCTGCCTCCAAAAAAACCTGCGACACAAGGGATTCGCAGATAGAGGCCACACAGTCAAATGGAGTGCTCTTGGATTGTGGTGCAGTTTGCCGGAGCCCAAGATTAAGACTAACTCGTCCGTGACCGGAAGCTCGTACGGGAAACCTGCGATAAGATTGAGCAGCTGAGGGAACCAGTTGGCCGGGCCAGTTGGGAGCTACCAGAAGAAACATGTGACATTGATCGTACATCATTTTGCCCAGTACTCTCAGTACCAATACGAAAGGTGGGAATGCATAGCCCACGAGATGGGTCCACCTGGTCGTGAACGCATCGACTCCCCAGACTCTCGGGTCGGGTGTCAGAGCGCAAAAAATTGGTAGCTTGTGGTTGTCCACAGACGCGAACAGATCTACATCCGGGAGACCGATGGTCACCCAGATTGCCTCGGCCACCTGCGGAAGGAGGGCCTATTCTCCGCTGGATCGCAGGATTAACAAATTTCTTGACCCTGGCCACGGAGCTGGATACAGCTGCGCTGCCGTCGCCAGCTGGCGGAGGGGTTGCCACACTTCTTCCAGGATCAAGGAGGTGCCTATGAGCGCCTGATAGGCAGCTGGTTGGACACACATGGCCTTGTCAACCTCTTTATTGTAGGCCGTTTAATCCCTATCCGGGGTCCTGGCCCAATCCTGAACCCTGGTCACCAGGGAGGCACCAATGGGGAATTGTCTAGCCGTTAGCTTAGTTTCCCTCGGGGCTGAGCTGAGCAGTCTATGCTGAGACTGTGGGCCAGCTTCTACGAGAATTGCTTCTACAACATCCAGCTTAAATTCCCGTTCTAGGAAATCAAGGAGCTAGGAAACCAGCTCCCCTTGTAAAAGGGGTCCATTGGGGAAGGTGGCGGTAGGAGGACCTCATCCGGTAATCGGTTGGATACGAGGGTCCTATCTAGTGCGGTCTGCATTGTTGATGCAGCACTGGAGATGACTTGAACCGGGACTGTAGGAGGAATCCCCTGTTCTGGGGGGTGGTTCCGTGCATTAGGGGTGTCCGGAGTCTTCACCAGAAGGTCCAGATCGTCCAAAAAATCAACATTCTCTCCAGAGGGATAGATGTCGAGGGCATTCTCCTCCCAGACCTCAGGGTCAGGTGGATGCCAAGCCGCGGCAGTGGCAGCTGCCGGGGGGCGAGATGCAGGAGGTGGTAGCCTTCACTCCAGCGCCTACGACACCAAAGTCTGAAGTGTCTGCTTGAGTGTGTCCTTGAAGGTGGGATCCTCGAAGGAATTTCCCGTGTGTTGCTTCCTTCGCCTCCGCCTGGGCTCAGGGGAGGACGAGGAAGAGGAGGACTGGTGACGTTAACTCTGTCCTTTCCTGTGTGTACTATCCCGTTCCCTGTCCCTCCTCCTGGGCCTGCTACGCTCAGGAGACATTACCGGGGGGACGGGAGAGTCGGGTTCTGCCACTTTGCTGCAGGGGACCATTGTCGGGGGCCTGTCGTTGGAGGCCGTCGTTGGGGCCCGTCATTGGGGGCCCTGCTGAGAGTGGGCGGTGGCCTCACCTCCCGGGTGAGAAGGGACTGTGGCTTAGGCGGCTGTGGCGGGGGGGGAAAGGGGGGGAGAAGACAAAGACAGACTGTCTGACCATCGCTTCTCCGCTCTCTTGGCCGCTTTTTGAAAGTGCCTGTCGCAGTGGAGTCTGTGCTCCGACCATGCCGCTTGATCCCAGTCGCTGCATAAAGTACACTAGTTGGACTTGCAGCATTATCTGCACACGTAAAACGTGAGATGGATGTCACCAAAGCATAACTTAAAGAAACGTTTATACACATGATGCATCACGAGACATCTTGGGTGCGTAACGCACCAACATTTGGGGACCTGTCCTCCGTGTCCATGATACTGGTGAAAAATAGTGTGGAACTGTAACGTTCAACGGAAAATCTTACTGAGGCAGTTCACACGGCCATGGAACTACGTAGCTAATGGCTACAGAAACAAGACGAAAATAGCTCTGGTGATGCTATACTTCTTTTGAAGATAGTCACTTATTACCTGACCACGTAGCTTTGTAGCATTTTTTTTTTTTTGCATTTTCCGCGTTTAACAAAGAGAAACAAAAAACAACAACCTGGTACTCTGAAGGCTAGCAGTGCTCCTTTAGTAGTATCATTACAATATCAGAAACACGATAAAAATCACAATAAATTCAGGACACTATCTACAATGATAACAAAATATGCAAAAAAGAGTTTTTCAGAAAACCAGGAAAAGGGAAGAAAAGGAAAAGATAAATAAAAAAACAAAAAAACTTTAAAGAACATTGAAAATAAAACAAAATAAAATAATGTATTGAACCAATCAAAAGCCTTAGGCAACGACCAATATCAGCTGGATTAAAAAAAAGAAGTTTAAATCTCAAAACAAAGATCTCTTAATTTAGGAAGTGAGTCAAACTTTTTCAAAAAAGTGGTTAACCGATCGTTTTTAACATAAATATACTTCTTGACCCTTAAGAAATGACTCAACCTCGAAAGAAAGTTCCTAACAACAGGAATACTTTTATCAAATTTAAAATAAAAAATAAAAAGCTTAGCATTGAAAATAACAAAGTTTCGATAACTATTTCTGTCACTTATATCGCCGAAGCAAATAAACTTGTATGTTAGTGGCAAAACTGCTACACCAAGGAAGTTTTGCAAACACACCCAGAAGGAATGTGTAAAATGGCAGCTCTAAAAGAGATGCATTATTGTCTCAATTTCAGAATGACAAAAGCTACACAGAGAATTGTTACGAATTCCCACTTTACACAAATACTGATTTGTGGCAATGAAGCTGTTAAGGAATTTGTACTGGAAATACCTCAATTTGGTATCCATGACAGAAACATGACAGGAAAGGTAAATAGAAATCCAATTAAGAACATTATCCTGAAAATCAATTACCCATTTCCGCTGAGCGATTGGATTTAGAATTAAACGATTTACCAGATTCTCATACACAAATCGTGTTACCTTTATATCACCAAGTTTTAGAACTAATAATTCAGGTGGAGTGATGCTAGTATCAACATCCGTGTTTGTAGGAGAGCATATCCATTCTCTAGAAATCGCCCTAGTAATACCATAATACGTAGTAAATGGCACAGAGTAAACATAAAACTTTTGGCAAAAATCTTTAGTCTAAAAAGTTACCATCAATGGCTAACAAATAACAAACTCTAAGACATTTTTTTGCCAGCAAGGTAGAAATGAAAATGGGTTTGTTCTTAGTATGGATATGACTATTATTCCAAATTATCTCGTTAGAAAAACAACTCTGGTCATTACAATTAACATAAGCCCATGCCCGACAGACATCGTTAATCAATTTATTCTTAATGTCCACATCAACTGGCATTTGATTACACTTAAAAAGGAAACTATTGCCCTTCTAAGAGAGGTACCAAAAAATGAAGACCAAGATGAATTGTCACTAACCAAGTAGCGTTTTACCCATGCAATCTTTAAAGCATTAAAAAAAAAATAGAAGTGTACCATGCTAAGACGTCCAGACTCAGTTGAATTAATAAGAACACAACGTTTTACTTTGTCGGGTTTCCCATTCCAGATTAAATCATACAAAACACAATCAAGCTCCTTATAAAACCCATGAGGTGGATTTGGCAAGACCGACGCAACATAAATTAACTAGGAAAGAGCTAAAGCTTTTATGATGGTAATTTTTTTCCAGAGGGTGAAGATTCCGCTGGGACCACATCTGCAACTTATCTTTAAGTCTAGAGAGTTTTGGCAGGTAGCTAAGACTAAAAAAGTCCTCATCTGTCTGTATGAAAAAAAATACCAAGAAATTTGATCGGGCTAGTATTAATCAGAAAATCTAAATTGTTAATATAGTCTGGAAGTGAGTGACTAGAAGGTCCTAGTGGGGAAAGGTAAGATTTATTCAGATTAGCCCTTAAACCAGATGACTTATAAAAATCTACTAATACACATAAAACAGAAACAAACATCTCTTCACTATCATCGACAAAAAGATAAGTGTCGTCAGCGTATTGCATAATTTCTATTTCTTTATTGCGGATGCATATTCCCCGAATAGTACTCTCCACCCTTATCTTAATAGCAAAAATTTCTGCACACGAAACAAATAGGAAAGGACTTAATGCGCAAACTTGACGTACACCTTGGCGAACCTTTAAAAAACCAGTAGGGTAACCGTTATTCATTACACAAGCAGAAGTGTTAACATAAAAGGTTTGAACCCACTTAATCAAATCATTACCAAAGTTAAATTATGCAAGAGCTTTTGAAAGGAAAGACCAGTCAAGACGGTAGAATGCGTTTCCAAAATCAATAAACAAAAGAAAACCCTCCAACTGCTTTTCATTACAGTAAAAAATATAGTCGAGAACCGTACGAATATTCTCCCCGATATATCGGTCTTTTAGAAAACCGGTTTGATCAGGGTTGATTACATACTTAAGAAATTGTTTATTTCGGGACGCGATACACTTCCCACTTATTTTATAATTTACATTGAGCAAGGAGATTGGTCTCCAGTAACGAAGTAAACGAGTATCCTTGCCATCCTTGGATATCAGAGAAATAGTACCACGGCTCTGCTCATAAGAGAGATGGCCCTGAAAAAAAGCATAATTAAGAGAATTCAACACTGGGTTACCTATCTCAGACCAGAAAAACGTATACAATTCTGAGGAAAAGCCGTCCAAACCAGGCGACTTATTTGTAGAAAAGGACTTTAAACAGTTAGTGCATTCAGCTAAGGTGAGCCTGCCCTCACAGGTGAGCATCTGATTGTCACTAAGGCGAGACTCATGACCTAGATTTACAAAGAAAGGATCCGGATTATAACTGTTAGAACAGGCGTAAAGAGATTGATAAAAGAGCAAATATGCAACAGGATTTTATCCTTACCAGTAGTAATGTTCCCAGACTCATCTAATAAGCTATTTATACAATTCATATTCTTATTGCACCTTTCAATATCCAAAAAGTGCTTTTTCCGGGTTTATCGTACGGTGTACGCTATCTCCTTACAAAACTCTGGAGCCGTACAACTTGTTCACTGGAGCCATATGGACCCGTAAAGCCGTAGGCCACGGAGCCGTCTGATGCACCCATACGGAGTCGTCACAGACCCATAAACACGGGCCGTGGAGCCGTTTATGCATGCGCCAACATCGATTGAAGAAATTGGCCTAATGCATACGAGAACCTGTACTGAAGATATCCTAACTTGTTAATACAATGCATAGTATAACGCTTAGGCTCTCCTTGGGAAGGGCGGGCCGAGGGTGAAAAACACTTAAACCCAGGGACAAGAGGTCCACTAGACAGGCACACTGGGTGCTCTAGGGCCTAAAAACATCCATCGTGAAAGTGGGACTCTCTTGAATTACCCACCCGTTTTGTACGGATGGAAACAAAAAAACTCTATCCTAAGTGTAGGCTTAACGGCAAAGTCCTGTGAGTCCGACTGAAGAATTCTCGGTCCCATGGCTACCTCGTCTTACCTCAGAAGACTTAAAAAGGCAAACAGAATAAGGCCGAACAGCGCAAAAACCTGCCTGGTAGAAGCTGCAAGGGAGAATTTTTTTTTAAAAGGTAAAATTTGACCAGTTCCAGCAATGTTATAATTACAACGCACTGAAAAGAAGTGAGGGCAAGTAGAGGTATTATGGAGGTCAGGGCTGGGCTGGTAACAACGTTTTTAAGGTCGGTTAAAAATGCGTTAGAAGCAGGTGATGTGACCAGATTGCATAATTATAGCATGGAAGGTAAGGTATAACTAGAAGTAAATTTGAATATCTCTCCTTACAGAATAAGATGTTTGAATACTTTCTTCACCATTTTGTCTTTTGAAAGTCCTCTTTCATATAAAATCACCTTGCTTGACCACAGAAATAATCCTTTAAACTTTCTGCCTGTGCTAGTACCATGTTTACACCAACCATGAATTACCAAATAGTTGCTGCCCTACCTAAATTAGGGTAATTAGCTGTTTCAGCTAATCTTCATGTAACAAGTAGTAACAGTTTGAAGTTGACCAAAGACTTCTCATGGATAGATATTCGGCATGTTAGCTTTTTGCAAAGAATTATTGATGAGTGGAATGGTTTGCCTGAGTGGGTAGTTAGCTCCAATTCTGTTCACAATTTCAAAGTCAACATTGATAAGTTCTTAACTAACTCTGGGCATCTTTGATTTTGTGTGTGTGTGTGTGTGTGTAGTGGTGGTGGTGTTAGTTTGGGCTTTTATGAGGTGATTCACCTTTCTTAGCCTGTCATCTTGTTATGTTATGTTTAAGTGACTGTTAGACAGCTTCTGCTTAGATATATGCTCTTTGGTAGATCATCCATACTTTGTATGTATGTATGTATGTATGTATATATATATATATATATATATATATATATATATATATATATATATATATATATATATATATATATATATATATATATATATATATATATATATATATATATATATATATATATATATATATATACATATATTACATACATATATATACATACCACAACGACAACACCAATGACATAATTTCACTCAGCCCCTCGGGACACTCTTTCAGGCCTGGCTCCTTCACTTGTGATAGTTTCCATGTCATTTACTTTTTAACCGTTTCATATTGCGCCAATACCCAATACATAGGTCAAACCTCATATGTGGCCACATTTAAGACCGAGTAAAATTGGTAATTTATTTGGTGACACAGCACACATTGCCACAATGTCACACTTGTCCACAATGATGTAAGTATAGGAAACTCCGAAAAATTAACCAAGTCCGAAACAAAATGATTCTCTTTTTTTTTCGCTTCTCATATGCCACAATGTCACACTCGTCACAATGATGTAAGTATAGGAAACTCCGAAAAATTAACTAAGTCCAAACAAATTATTCTCTTTTTTTTTCTCATATGCCACAATGTCACACTTGTCCATTTGTGATGTAAAAAATATAGGAAACTCCAAAAATTAACAAAGTATAATAAAAAAAATTAATCTATATTATATATATATATATATATATATATATGGTATATATATATATATATATATATAAAGAGAGATTAATTTTTGCTTTAGACTTTGTTAATTTTTGGAGTTTCCTATACTTACATCATTGTGGACAAGTGTAACATTGTGGCATATGAGAAGCGAAAAAAAAAAGAGAATGATTTTGTTTTGGACTTAGTTAATTTTTTGGAGTTTCCTATACTTACATCATTGTGGACAAGTGTGACATTGTGGCGTTATGAGAACCAAAAAAAAATATAAAAAAATAATCTGTAATTCTATACTTAGAGAATAACTTTCGTTCGAATGTAGGCCCAGTTCCTACCATTTTCGATTACATTACTACAATTTTCAAACCATGTTATTTTCAGTTATTTCATGTACCAATCTAAGGTCTGGGATTGTGTGACACATTGTTGACTGTGTGACATGTCACAAAAAATATTGCTAGTTTTGCCTGGTCCTAAGTTTTGCCTGGTATAAAACCTCTACCTCCTTCAGCAGCACTTCAATTGGTTTGCGGCAAATTGTTAGGCTTTTACACTATCATGACTGTAATGTCGGTAGAAAATCAATCGTTTGTACATATCATCAGAAAAAAAGAACAAATACTGAGGCTTATAAACGAAGAAGGGAGTCTCCAGCAAATGTGAGTTGACTCAAAAAATGTAATTAAGAATCGCAAGTGGTCAAAAAAAAGAAGGAATTTTCATATACTGTTCGAAAGTCGCATTAGAAAGTGACCTACCTTTTTATATATATATATAGGGCCTATTAAGTATATAGGTTGCCATAATGCTAGGAACACCTGTGAAGTGTGATGAGCACATACCCACATCGGTAGATTTGGAAATTGGAGCTGGATCTGCTCTATTTGGGTATGTGGACTCGTACATATGTCAGTAAATGGTGCCAACTTTTTATAAACACCTTTATTTACTGGTCTCAATTTTATAGGCCTAACTGTTACTGTTACTAGGTCTACTTACAACGTTAGGCCTAACGTTAGTAGGCCTAGGCCTCCTAAGGCTAGTTTAAACTAAAATTAAGAATAAACCTACTTTTCCTTTTAAAAAAAGAGTGGTTTGTCTCATAATAATATAATTTATAAATAATGAATAAATATTTCTTAATTTTGGCGGTAATTTTGTGGGAAAATTTGTGCCAAGAAGTGGCTACTTACATTAATCGGCAAGAAATTTGTGGGCCATGTAGGCCTAACAGTTAATGTTGTCAATTGGCATACCTGTTCCACGAAATCATCAAAGTTTACATCTAAAGATTAAAATCAGGATTCGCAGCAACAAAAAAATTAATTGACTCACATTAACTGTGGTTAACGAAATAAGTCATTAATATCCTTTACCTACAGCCTACAGGCTGATTGGAGCATATTCGTTGAAAAGGGCATGTAATTACAAATACAATTTACAAAGTTCAATCAACCCGCTACTATTTTCGTCCTCAGCGGTGTGTCAGATCTCAGCTGATTATTTCAACTACGCCCTCTATTAGTAAAGTTTACATTTGTATAATGTTTGTACATGGGCGGTGAGTCGGGGACAGGTTGACCCCCAATATTCGAGGACCAAGTACCATTTTAGTCTCCAATAATGAAGGTCTGACAAAAACATTTCAAAATTGAAGAGTCAGTTTCCTTTCACATGTTTTTTTTATTCCAAAGATGAATGAGTCAGCGCAAAGAAAACGTTTGAATATTCTGAATGGACCCTTTGTTAACAATTTGATATTTAACATGTTTCGATCTTGTCGGGGTGAATTTAGGCACCCCTTTCTCCTCTCTCGACGGGCCTGGCCAGGAGAGTAGCGCCAATGATTGTGATATTACCACCATTGATGGAAAATCTGATGTTTCTGCCAGTAAGGCTACTGATAAAGAGGAGATAGATAGCAGTGGGGAAGAATCAGATAGCACAATAGACGAGGAAGATGATCTCGATCTGATTAAGCCTGTTTAATCTGAATGGGTTAAGTCGGTAAAAATCCTTCTAGAGGACATGAACGCCAACCGAGCGTAGCAAAAGTATGAGAAAAAATGTATATAATAATAAATCAATTAACAAGCTCAGCAAGTTTAGCTGAATCTGAATCAGAATAGGTTAAGTCGGCAAAAATCCTTCAAGAGGACATGAACGCCAACCGAGCGTAAAAAGTATGAGTAAAAGAATTTAAAAAAACTAGTTAGCAATACAAGTGTTAGTAAGTTTAGCTTTGAGACAGTTAAGACTTGGTGCATGTACAATGTCTGACGGTAAAGCATTCCAATCCTTTAGTGTGTGAGGAAAGAAAGAGTGTTTATATACATTCTTTTTAGCATAGGGAACCTGGAAATTAAGGTCATGATTATTTCTTGTATTAGTTCTGACGGTGGGGATAAGTTAATCTTTATTGATGGCGACAAGATTGTTATTGATTTTATATTGCATATGTAGCCGGGTGTTGTATCTTCTTGTTTTTAGCAGGGGCCAATCTAATTTATGAAGCATGCTTTTTACACTAGATTTATAAGAGTAGTCTGCCATACAGAACCTGGCTGCTCTCCTTTGAATAGATTCAAATTTATCCACATCGCACTGGTGATGGGGTCCCAGACTGCAGATGCGTACTCAAGTACCGGCCTGACTAGAGCTTTGTAAGCAGTGGATTTAACGTTGGGGGTACTCCATCCACCATCCCACCCCTTAAAACCTCCCCCACTGATCCCTCCTTTGTCTATGACATCCAAGCTAAAGTTGATCTTCTTAACGTTACCTTGTATAACATCCAACAACTTCCCCTTCATCCTACCTTTCTCGAACCTCAGCTTACTCTTGTTGACAACTTTGTCAATGACAATTCTCACCTTCTCAATCCTTCACCTACACCCACCGCTCCTTCTGGTTCCCCCCTAAATGCCCCCACCACTTTGACCGATGTCCTCCAAGCCCTTAAACGCACTCGCAACACTGCCCCGGGCCCTGACCGTATACACTACATCATTCTTAAAAACCTTGATATTCATTCCCTTACCCATCTTCTGATTCTCTACAATATTTCTCTCTCTTTGGGCTACTTTCCCTCCAGCTGGAAGTCAGGGAAGGTTATTTACTTTCCCAAACCCGGCAAAGACCCCAGCAGCCCTCGTAACTATCGCCCCATCACCCTTCTTCCGACACTGGGTAAGATTTTTGAGAAGATACTTGCCAAGTGCATTTCCGACTACATGGAAAGCAACGACCTCTTCAACCCTTACCAGTTCGGTTTCCGTCCTAATAGATCCACTACTGACCCGCTTCTTCTCTTCACTGAAAGTATTTTCTCTTACATCAATCGTAACATTCCTTCTCTTGCTCTCTTCCTCGATGTAGAAAAGGCCTTTGATGCTGTTTGGCACAATGGTTTACGCTACAAACTTCTCTCTCCTGCTCTAGCTTTTCCCCCTCGTATTACTCGCCTCCTCTCTTCTTTCCTCTCCAACAAACTTGCTTTTTCTGAGTTTTTTGGCTACCGCTCCACCACCTACACTCCCAACGCTGGAGTCCCCCAAGGCTCTTCTCTCAGCCCCATCCTTTTCAACATCTTCGTTAACGACGTGCCTGCCCCACAGGGTAACATTCGTCTCTCTCAGTTCGCTGATGATATTGCCATCTGGTCCCCGGTTTTTCGCCCCACTCAACGGGTCTCTACCGTTCAATCCTACCTCAACACAATCATCAACTGGTGCTCTACTTGGAGAATCAAAATCAACGCTTCAAAGACAGTCTCCCTTCCCATCTACAATCGTAGGATTGTTAAAGCCCAGAGGTTCCCTATGGTCCATATCCGTGGGGCGCCTGTTCCTCACTCCTTTAAAGCCACTTTCCTTGGGCTTACCTTCACCAGCAACTTTCGCCTTCACCCCTGGCTTACCCACATCAGGGCCACTCACTCCAAAGGCCGCCGTCGCCTTGCCCAACTGTGTAAGGTCTCTTTCTCAACTCTATCTTCTACTAAATCTCTCCTCACTCTCTACAAATCTTTCGTACGCCCCATCTTTGAGTACGGCCTCCCAGCCATTTTCAATGCCCCCTCTGGTCACATTGCCAAACCCCAAGTCATCCAGAATAAGTCCCTTCGGCTGGCTCTGAGACTCCCCCCGTAGAACCCGTCTCACTGACCTTCACTCCCGGGCTAACGTCCCCCTTTTTAGAGACAGGCTCAATCATCGCATGGACACTCATCTTAGTGAAGATAATCAACGCAAACAACCCCACCTTTCTCAGCTGCTTAACTTTCACACCGGCCCCTCCTGCTTCCCTTCACCCCTAAACCTCTACCTCCCCCCCCCCCACCTGGTCATCCTTCCTGACTAGCCCTCCCTCTCCTTTTTTTTTTTTTTTGTGTCTTCCCCAGATTTACCTCTTATCAAGTTGTATACCGGTAAAAGGCCTGTTCACTGGCTTCCGGTTATACAACTTCCTTCACAGTGCCAAGACCACGCCCATGTCAAAGACGTATCCTACTCCGGTAAAAAGCCTGTTTACTGGCCTCCGGTAGTATTGCTCAAGACCATCGCTCAAGACTAGCTCAAGTCCATCACGCCAACTTAGCCTTCCTGACGCCGGGTTAGCCTCTCACCTTGCCCATCTTTCCTCCGCTGCCTGCTCTTTGCCTGGTCGCCACGTCCTGATGTCATTCTTTGGTTCTTCTCTTGAGTTGTTTCTCTCATCTCTATGTTTGTTTGTCCGTATATATTGTATCATCCTCGGTAGTGTTTAGCAGAACCCGGCAGTCACCTTTGGTGACTGATGGGGAAATGCAGGTAACTACCGTGTCTGCCCGTTAATGTTGTGTATTCAATTGTTGTTGTTGTTGTGTTGTTGTCGGTGGGACAGTTTGAGAGGTTACGTTTTAATTGGCCAAGTACAGAGTTTGCTTTCTTGGTTATGTTATGTATATGTTTATCCCATCTAAGTTTATTATCAATTTCAACGCCTAGGTATGGGTGGGAGTTGACATGTTTTAGTGGCTGGTTGCATAAGGTATAAAGATGTGATTTAGAGCATTTCTTAAAGGAAATTGACAAGAGGTAGCATTTAGAGGGGTTGAAACTCATTTGCCATTTGTTTTGCCATTGTTCAAGTTTGTTAAGACCATCTTGGAGGCTTTGTTGGTCAGAGGGGTTATTAATTGTTCTGTACACAAGGCAGTCATCAGCAAACAGTCTAACTGTGCTGTTTATATTATCAGGGATGTCATTTACATATAAAAGGAAAAGTAATGGACCCAAGACAGTACCTTGTGGTACACCGGATAAAACCTGTTTAGAATCAGAGATTTCACCATCACAGACAACACGCTGGATGCGGTTGTTGAGGAATGATGCAAACCAGGCCAGGAGATTTCCATCAAATTTGAAACAGTCTAGACTTGGTGCATGTACAATGTCCGATGGTAAAGCATTCCAATATTTTAGTGTTTGAGGAAAAAAGGAGTATCTATAAGCATTCTTTTTGGCATAAGGAACGTGGAAATTCAGATCATGGTTATTTCTTGTACATTCTTGAGTTTGGGATCAGGTTATCATTATCAATGGCAATAAGACTGTTATTGATTTTATATAGCATTTTTAGACGGGTGTTGTATCTTCTTCTGAATCTGAATCGGTTAAGTCGGCAAAAATTCTTCAAGAGGACATGAACGCCAACCGAGCGTAAAAAGTAAAACTAGCTAGCAATACAAGTGTTAGTAAGTTTAGCTTTGAAACAGTTGAGACTTGATGCATGTACAATGTCTGACGGTAAAGCATTCCAATCCTTTAGTGTGTGAGGGAAGAAAGAGTGTTTATATACATTCTTTTTAGCATAGGGAACCTGGAAAATAAGGTCATGATTATTTCTTGTATTAGTTCTGACGGTGGGGATAAGTTAATCTTTATTGATGGCGACAAGATCGTTATTGATTTTATGTAGCCGGGTGTTGTATCTTCTTGTTTTTAGCAAGTTTTGCTTTCTTGAGTTTGCTTTCTTGGTGATGGTGTGTATATGTTTATCCCATCTGAGTTTATTATCAGTTTCAACACCTAGATACGAGTGGGAGTTGACATGTTTTAGCGGCTGGTTGCACAAGGTATAAACTGGTGATTTATAGCATTTTCAAGGAGATATTGAGAGGATGTAGCATTTAGAGGGGTTGAAATTCATTTGCCATTTATTTTGCCATTGTTCAAATTTATTTAGATCATCTTGGAGGCTTTGTTGGCCATAGAGTTTATCAGTTGTTCTATACACAAGACAATCATCAGCAAATAGTCTAACCGTGCTGTTTATATTATCAGGGATGTCATTGACATATAAAAGGAAGAGTAAAGGACCTAAAACGGTACCTTGTGGTACACCAGATAGAACTTGTTTAGGATTTGAGATTTCGCCATCACAGACAACACGCTGAACACGCGGTTGCTGAGGAAGGATGCAAACCAGGCCAGTAGATTTCCATCTATGCCATATGCGGAAAGTTTGGATAACAGACGTTGGTGTGGGACTTTATCGAACGCTAATTGATAATAATCAAAAGTTGACTGATTTACTTCGACGTGGTGTCAAACGTAAATAAGATGATACCAAAGAGAAAACACAAGTACTTTAACATTTCAATCATGAACAGATATGACCGATGTTTGATCTTCGTGTTTAATTATATGAACAGAACAATGTAGTGGCGTAGCCTGGGGAGGGGGAGCGGGGAATTGATTTGAACCGACACAATATTTAGTGGTGTAGTTGAGGTGACACCGAAGGCAAAGCGCTCGACTTATCGGCGTGGGGTCCAGGGGCCCGATAAAGGGTCATGGGGCGAAGCCCCAGTAGGGGCCCATGGGGCAAAGCCCCCGGAAGCTCTCGCAAAATATTGATATTTCAAAGGTAAAAAAGTATGTCACAACGCATAGTAAGGTGTATTATACAAGTCAAAATGAATGTCAAAGAGAGCTATAATACACCATATACAAAATCAGAGCGCAAAGCGCTTGACTTGTCGGCATGGGGTTTCGGGGGTCCAGGGGCGAAGCCCCGGTAGGGTCTAGGGGGAGATGCCTCCGGAAGCTCTCGCAAAATTTACATTTCAAGGGCAAAAAAAGTATGTCACAACGGATGGTAAGAAGGTGTATTATACAAGCAAAAATTCATGTCAAAGAGAGCTAAAATACACCATACACAAAATCAAAGCGCTCGACTTGTCGATGTGGGTCCAGGGACCGCTTATGTGTAAAATATGTGTATAATACACCATACAAAACATAAAATCATGAAAACGCATAATGTGGAAATATAATGTTTTATTGTTTACGTTTGTACATGGTTAGGTTTATTGTCACTCTTTGAAAAATATGGGTTGTCTAAAAATAGCTTTTCATTAATTTGCTACAAACTTGTGTAAATGTTGTCAAACTTTTAAAATGAGCCTGTTCTTTATCACGTGCACTCCAACACCCACCTCACCCTCTCTCTCCCTCTCTCATTCTCTGTGTCTTAGTTCATGTATTTAAATACAAAATCGCACAAATGTTTAATATATTATTACCGAAGAACTTTTTCCTGAGAAAGTGCCCTTTTGAAATGTAAAAACGTAATACGCACCTGGAATGTCAAAGCTTGTTGAACCGACGGCACCAATCTGAACCGGTGCATTAAAATATTAGGGGCGATCCTCCCCCTCCCCCTACTCCCACTCTGGCTACGCCACTGGAACGATGATATGCAACCCCAATGCACACTCGGAGTATGGTAACTTCAATATATACCTTATTATAAGAACAAAAGACAAGTTCAGTTTCTTTGTTTTCTCTGGTTGTTGTTGTTGTGTCTTTCTCCCCACCGTTTCGTCCACCTCAAAACCATGCCTTCCCCCACTCTTATGTTCCGTAAAACATTTCTTAATCCTACCATCCTTATCTCCAAGTAACACAACCCTCCAAAATCTTTCCTATGTCAAAGGCCTCAGTAACATATTTGTATGGAGTGCTGTTTTCTGGAGTGCCACATACAGGGGGGCGTAACCAGGATAAAACGTCAAGAGGCCAAGCCAAACCAAACCAGGGATGATGTGATAACATGTTTTATGAGTAGTTTTGTCATAATAACATAACTTTTTGGGACAAGGGTGCAGTCTTATAAACCTGTAAGCGGTTAGCAGAGAGAAAGATACTCCATGAAAGGTTTTCTTTCGATTGGGAAATTTTTGAAACAAAATTAAAGGAAAATTTGGTAAATTTATTAAAATTTGTGATAAAATTTGGCAAAATTTTCCGATAATTGATGAAAATTTACTAAAAAAAAAAAAAAAAAATTGCCGCCAAAATTAGGGAAATTTACCAAAAATTGGAGAATGAATTAAATTTTCTCAAAATTAAAAGATATCCTTAACTGAAAGAAATTTTCCAAACATTGAAGGAAATTTCCTAAAATTTGAAGGAAACTTACCGATAATTGAAGAAAAATTGTCTCAAAACGAAGAAAATTTCCCGAAAATTGCACAAGAATGAAATTTCCCAAACACTGAAAGGATATCACAAATATTAATAGAAATTTCCAAAAAATTTAGTCCATTTTACCGGAATTTGAAGGAAAATTGCCCAAAAGTGAAGAAACTTTTCCAAACATTACATGAGAATGAAGTAATTTCCCATCATTGAACTGTTGAAAGGATATTATATTGAGGAAAATTTTCCAACTAATGAAGAAATTTACCAAAATTCGAAAAATCATTGCCCTAAAATGAAGGAACTTTTCAAAAACTTACAAGAGAATGAAAGAAATTTCTTAAAGATTGCGAGTAATTTCCCAAATATTGATTAAAATTTCTAGAAATCTGAAGAAAAGGTACTGTAAATCAAAGAAGAATTGCCCCAAAATGAAGGAAATTTCCCAAACATTGAATAAAATTGACCGAAAATCGAAACAAAAATTAAATGAAATATCCGAAAATTGCACGAGAATTACAAAAATCAAAGAAATTTCCCAAAATTTGAATGAAATTTCCCAAAAATGTATATAAACCGTGACTAAGAAATATCTCATGTATGGTAAAAAAGGTATCATTGGAAAATCTCAGGGGGGCCATGGCCCCTCTGGCTACGCACCTGCCCTGGGATAGACGGGCAGTACGGGATGGGTAGGTCCCAGGGTGATTACCTTAGGGTGGGTGTTCCATGAAGCCCCCGGGAAACATCGCATTCATCCAAGTTTTAGATGCCCCAAAAAGACTGAATGTGTGCGATACATGGCACTTTTAAGTAAATTAGGATGATTACAAGTGATCTAATATATACCAGCATATATTTTACAATAATACAGACTACCTCCCCCCCCCCCTCCATCCTAAAAAAGGTCAAAATAAGGGCTCAATATTGGGGGGACAAACCCTTTCGGCACAGTGGTGGTCCTGGGGGCGAAACCTCACATTTTTCAAGTTATACATGTAGATACCCCCCAAAAAATGAATATGTGCAATACACACAAGGTCAAAAATTGTTTTTGACATTGGGGAAACGTGTCTCCCCCCCCTCTCCCATGATGGCGCCACTGCTGTCTACAGGTTTGGACATGGTCCAACTATAAAATGAACAGAACCGGAGCAATATAGCTTCAACGAGGTGACAAATGAAACGGCAAATAATGTCACAAAAGCAGGCCTGGGTCTGAGAAAATGGCATGCAAGTCCCCCCGCGTTTATGACTTGCTCTTTTAAACAAAGGATTTTGAAACAACGCTTATGAACTTTCCGAAAGGGTACAATTTCCTACTTGTGGGGGAGGGTAGTGGGAGCAGAATATAAAGTGTAACATATTTGTGTATTTGAACAAACTCAGCAACCATAACAAATGCTCAAAAATTGAGATTATAGGGCACTCTCTAATATTCAGTGGTCAAAAAGGGGAAAATGGTGGAGAAACTATATACTTCAGAATGTTATTCCATCGAGATCTTAAATTTGAAAGCACTATCTCATTTGTGAAGAAACAAGTCTCACCTAGTTGTAAAAGATTAATTATCCAGCGGGCAGTGTCCCCTGACCCCCTCTGGAAGTGTCCCCTGACCCCCTCTGGAAGTGTCCCCTGACCCCCTCTGGAAGTGTCCCCCCCCTCTGGAAGTGTCCCCCCCCTCTGAAGTTCCCCTGACCCCTCTGAAGTGTCCCCTGACCCCCTCTGAAGTGGAAGTGTCCCTGACCCCCTCTGGAAGTGCCCCCTGACCCCCTCTGGAAGTGCCCCCTGACCCCCTCTGGAAGTGCCCCCTGACCCCCTCTGGAAGTGCCCCGACCCCCTCTGGAAGTGCCCCCTGACCCCTCTGGAAGTGCCCCCTGACCCCCTCTGGAAGTGCCCCTGACCCCTCTCTGACCCCTGACCCCTCTGGAAGTGGCCCCTGACCCCCTCTGGAAGTGCCCCTGACCCCCTCTGGAAGTGCCCCTGACCCCTCTGGAAGTGTCCCCTGACCCCCTCTGAAGTGCCCCTGACCCTCCGGAAGTGCCCCTGACCCCCTCTGAAGTGCCCCCCCTCCGAAGTGCCCCTGACCCCCTCTGGAAGTTCCCCTGACCCCCTCTGGAAGTGCCCCCTGACCCCTCTCTGGAAGTGCCCCTGACCCCTCTGAAAGTGCCCCTGACCCCCTCTGGAAGTTCCCCTGACCCCCTCTGGAAGTGCCCCTGACCCTCTGGCAACACCACTAGTCACTTTTGAAAAAGACATTGAAATAAATGATGAGGTATCACATTTTATTCATTGGGTGCTCTCAGGACAACACAAACATTAGGAGTTTAAACAAAGAGTAATATCACATGTGACACAACAATTGATAGCAGGGAGGTTGTGGGAACATCATCACTACTGGGTCAAATTTCAGCATGATAAAAATGGAGTTAATTAAACCAGTTAACTCTTTTGTTTCTTCACCTCTACAATATCAAAATTCTGATGTCTCAAAAAAAAGTTTTGTATTAGAAGTAACAAAAAGTGGAGGGTTCAAGAGACCTTGCTAATTTTATTTTTGGAAAATCTGCTAAACCAAGAATTGTATTTTACCATTTGATTAATATAATTTTTATTTCAAAAATTGCTACCATCAATAACATTTTGGCAAAATTTTAATTATGTCATATTTAAGCATATCAAATTGTATTAACTAATCACCATTACAGGGAGGACAATATTTCTACAGGTCTTTAAAACAACCAGCATGCAAATAATGTTGGTTGCAATAATGAATGTGAAATGTTCTAAATGAGCCGAATACAAGACAAAATCTTGTTTAAATAAGTTTAAACATTTTCACGACCAGACAATTCATCCCCAACAAAATCATCGTCTTCACTTAATATTTGCAAAGCTCAAGCAAATTATTCTAAATTAGTTTTTTTTAAAGGAGCACTAGACCGAATAGTGAGGGTGCTCCTTTTTCAATTTTCAGATATAATATCCACAAACCGATTGATAAATTTCATGCCTCCTTATCCCTCAGAAGATGTGAGGGTAAAGGTCACTTGAATATTCATATTAACCAGAAAATTGTTAAACCGTTGTGTCCTAGACAAGCATTTGATTTTTAGGGGACCCCTAAAAACACGCCCTCACTTTTCGGTCTAGTGTTCCTTTAAGTGCATACAAAACATTCATAAGTTAGCAACTGTGACTGGGATAGTTTCCTGATATTTTCAAATGCAGGACAACAAATGAACAAAAAACATCACAACATACTATTTTTAAATGAAGATTAAATATATTAAGCACTGTAAAAGGTTTAATCAAAGATCCAACACAAAAATGATTATTTAATTTCCCACGACTACAAAATGAGGTAATTACCTTCAGAATCATAAAAACATTCCATTCTAACATTCAAATTTGGAAACCAAACTATTTTCATTACTTGTGCCAATTTTTTTAGTAGTAAAAATGATTTCTTCAATGTACAACGTTTGGGTATGACTGGGTATATACAAGTCCTAAGACTGTTGACATTGCATTTATAGTTTTTGAATGACAAATTAAATTTTGAAGAATTTTGCAGCATGTGCTGAAGTGATATATAGACAAAAGCACAGCTCAAAATCTTTAATGTAATCCTATTTATTTTTCTTCTAGATTTCAGACACCACAGATGATCAAAGTGCATTGACTGCTAAATATGGGTCAAAGCTATGGCAAAATTTAATATCCTTTGCATTATACAATTACTGCTTCCTCTCATACAATTTTGGAAAAGGATAAAAAAAACAAGTTAACATAAGCAAAGCCATGGTGTTCTTGTTGTGATGTCACAAAGTATTGCACAACATATGCTAATTCGGTACCAGAATTAAAAAAATGCTATAAAATGGTCAATTTTTAAACAATTTTGATGTCACGGTGACTCTTTTCTATTTTTATGATTTTGAGGATATCTGAAGCCATTTTAAGCCATATTGTTGCTACCTGTCCATATACCTTTAAAGATATCTCAGATTGCAATGAGTAATGCTATGAAACTTCACATTGGGTAATGATTTGGAACTTTAAGTGGGTCATGATATGTAACTAAACTGATTGCTTTGTAACAATGATTAGTGTGTCATAATTGGACTATAAGTGCAGTGCTCCTGATTTTAAGTTTTGGTAAAATGTGTCAAAACTGACAAAGTGTGGTGCTTCCAGTTTACACACTAGGTAGTGTAGCCTCTTTCCATTACAAAACTTCTCCTAATATCTTTTTAATTAGTAGCTGTTAACACGATGAAAATGATAGAAATTGCAACCTCTTTTAACTATTAGTAAAACGGTGGCAGTATTTGATTTTAATTGGATACTACGATGCTTGAGGAATCTGGACTTACACTTTAAATGACGTGTGGACATAATTGACACCAGTGTGATCAAGTAAAACAAAATAAATTATTTCATGTTGCTCCATAATCAAGTCTATTATTGAAAATAAAATCTGAGTGAAATGAACTGTTTTGCACTCTTTATCTTTCATTAAGGCTATAAAAGGAGTAAGAAAAATGTTCTGAAGTTGAATTATGTTAACCACTTACCCCCACAAATTTTTGGAAAAATAAAACCAGGAACTTACATATACCTTACTTTGGCCCAATGTATATAAATCTCATGATTATGTTTACAGTGACATTATGTTAATATATATCATATGGCTATTTTAAAAGCTAAATGACAATTAAGATGCACATGAATTTATATAATTTTTTGTAAAGCAAATCTGCCCCTAGAAATATATATATGAGATACCAAGTAAAACGTGGGAATTTTTTTATGATAAATATTCGTTCTTAACAGAATACAACACTAACAAACTACTTTTTAAAACCTAACTACAGCTTACAAAATTTAGTCGCACAAATGAAAGGATTAAATCTCAATTATTACAACATGAGTCATAAATGTCATACTTGCCCCTTTATTTTAAAAGCACCTGTTCATACATCACATGAATTACTATATTTGAACAATTGTCATAAACAATAAAAGTGTTCATAAAACAAACTATTTTATGCACAAAACATTAAGACTAAGATTAACATAAAATCAGTGGATACTAAGGTAAGCCCTTTAAAGCAGGCCATACTACATCATAATTTTAATACCCCCATTACAAGGTCTGCATAAAGGCTCTTAAAAAATACAATTGTTTTTACAAATCTGTTGCCATTTTGGAATGACACACGTTTGGTTTTGCAATAAATTTATAAGTGTTTTGGAACATGGATAACAAATACAATCTAACTCTCCATAATCATGTCATAAGGATGTCCCGAGCTGATTTACCTAGAGTGGCTCTCTGCTGGAAAAAGAAGTTGACCAAAAGAGGCTAAGATTTGGGTATTGAGAAGTAACTGCATGTAGCAATTCCAATCAATCAATGTGGCATGTATAAGTAATGTCACAATAGCAATAAATCACAGAATCTGGGAATTTGAACTTAAAACACCAGTCAATTAGTGCGCTAAAATAGAAATCATTAAATGATGGAATGTGGAAGTCAATTTACGGCTTATCTGAGTCCTTTTTTATACTAAAATAGTCCTTAGTCTAAGGTAATATCAGAAACGACATACGAACATAGCAGATAAACTTGAACCAGAATAGGTACACTTTCATAACCAGAACATTTACACTTTAGCCAGAGCATACATATTTTCTAGTGGAAGTTCAATTGCTTACCGAAACAAAATTTTGGCTGCTTAAAAAATAAACAAAACAGTAAGAAGGGGGAAAAGTAATATAGCATGACCAATTGCATAAATTCTAGCATGTGACAATGAACTAGAGTGATAAAAGTAATCAAATAAAGATACAGTGAACCTCTGTTTTTGCTCCTAATTCTTATTTCAAATTATGTGATACACTCCGATGATACACTCCGATGATTCACTCCAATAATACACTCCGACGATACACTCCGATGATACACTCCGAAGATACACTCATTTTTCCTCATGGCAAAATTAGATGAAGGCAAACTCTAAATCCCAGTCAATGTTATCCTGTGACACTATAGTAGTATTTGCAAAACGTGAAATGATATGCAAAATGAATTAAATTCAAATGGGATTATACTTATAAAGTACTTTTAAGTTTAAAACACCTAAAACTCTGTACATTAATTTGTTAGGGTCTATGCATATTTGCATAAGTTGAATGCTGTAAACAAACTGTTAGTTACATCAATGGATCATACAGAATTTTAGCATTTATTTCATAAAATATTCTTTTTATCGATTTATCATATATTCTGTCAAAAAGTGAAAGCACACTCTAACTTTCTAAACAATAAATTGTCAATGAATTGTATTGAATTTTTTTTTAAATGTTCTGCTTATTAATTTTTTCTGTCTTAATTTACTTCAGGTGGTAAATAACAGTAATTTCACTGAAACTTTATTTTCCTGACAAATACAATTGCTGCATGTCAGTAAATCTCAGAAAATACTTCAATAAGCAGTGAGGGTGTGATGTCACAACTAGTCTCATTTGAGTCATTTTACACAAAACAGACTGATATATCTCTTTTGCAGAATAAGAATTTTGGACACTTCCTTCATAATTTCATTCTTTTGTCATTTTGATATAAGAGAAACAAACATGCATGCGAAGTTGGAATTAATCATAAAATTTTCCACGCTTCTGAATTAAGGTGTCAAAAATCTTCCCACAAAAAATTGTGACAAAAATAACATTAATGTAGTGAATACATCTTTATATACTTTCCTCTTTCGCAGTTAATGTACATTTCATCGCACAATTACATGGGGGACGTTTTTAGAGCACATATTTACCACATATACTGTTGTTTACTCAATAACTTATTTTCTTCCCGCGAATTCCTGATTTTCTCGCAGTTTTAACAACAAAAGCTGTAGATTTTTTCCAGCTCTGCATAAATGGCTACTGAATTTGTCCATTCAGGCGTTTATATGTGTATAAATCAGACAATGAATCATAACAGCCTAAAACTTTAAAATTTATAGCCACAGGGCTATGATTGTCTTTAGGGCCTGCAGAAATATTATTCTCCCTGTAATGTGTGATTAGTTAGTACCAGTGATACAATGTTTTCAGTTTTATTCAGGTTAAGCATTCATCGTTGAGTTCTTTTCAGGCAAGATTCACATTCCATCCTTTTTCATTCATGCCAAAAGCTATAGTCTTAATTTCTCATGATTTTGTGGAGATTAGGAATTCTCTCTGATTTGTAATGGAGTGACACAGGCCAATATCTCAATACATCTAGCATAAAGTGCTATCTTTCTATTATGATTCAGTGCCGAGAGACTTGAGGACGTTTTCAGCTTGTCAAATGGATGCACAACAACGAAGTAAGGAATCTCTCTTATGAATCTAGGTTGTGAATTCTTCGTTTGACCACATTTGACTTAAGAAGAGTACGTGGCGATATCATTCAGGTTTTTAAGTTCCTATCTGGTATTGATGTTTTGACTTCCTGTTATTTCTTGCATGTTTCAGCTAATCCTCATGTGACACGTGGTAACAGTTTAAAGTTGACCAAAGAGTTCTCACGGATAGATGTTCAGTGTTTTAGCTTTTTGCAAAGAGCTGTTAATGAGTGGAATGGTTTGCCTGGGTGGGTAGTTAGCTCCAGTTCTGTTCACAATTTCAAGGTCAAGATTGATAACTTACTAACTCTGGGCGTCTTTGATTTTTCTTTTTTGTGGTGGTGGTGGTGTTAGTTTGGGCTTTTTATGGGGTGACTAAACCTTCTTAGCCCATAATCTTGTTATGTTATGTTAGGCTATTTGAGGAGGCTTCTATAAAGCACTACATAAGAGGGAAGTACGACTGAAATTATTATTCAATCACAGTAAACCCAAAAGGATTGTATAAATTAAATATGATTTCGAGTTCATACTGATTTACAATTTCCAGCGTTCCAGTGGTACTAGATATTTACAACGACAATTATTATGACAAGATATCTTAAGCACAATTGTAAGAAAACATCTTTTACTTAACATCAGTTTGTATTCAGCAATCGCATAAACATGTCATATACGCGATCCAACAATGTTGTTAACTTAATTTTTACATGTGTTATAACATTCACTTCAAAAGAAAATGTTTGACAAGCGTAATTCTACACAAACAACACACTTATCAAGCTTAACAACTGAGACCTGAAACTTTATGAACTGTTCAAACAGTCAGGTGGCAAGATTAATAGAGTAAAACTGCTTTTACTGAACTGAAAGCCCAATTAGTACCAGTATGCCATTGAAACATTTGAAATGATCATTATTTCATCTCTCTTTATACCCTTCCTTACCCAAAACATTAAAATTGTACAGAAATGGGCAATCATTATCTATGGGCATAATGACTTAACTATGATGTCAACGAACATGTCTTTGACGGCAAAAGAACTTATAATCTGTCGTATGTCCTCGTGAAATATGAAATTACCTTCGTTGAGAATTGAGACTTAATAACGACATCAAAGTGGATGATTAAGAAATACAAAATGAATTGTTAGATTGAGTTTCCTAAATAAATGAATATTTTACAACTTAGAAGCAGACACGTCAACGTAACGCAATCAGTCCAGACTCGAATAGCTTCTTCATCTTTTGGGCTATATCTGGGTTTTTCAAATGTCTGTGTTAAAATAAAAGGAAGGTAATCATAATACTGAATTCAACATAATAAATGCCAAGGGCGCTTTAATACAAAAATAGAATGGCACCACTTTTTAGTCTCAAAGTTTCTTAATAATAAGTGTCTATGCTCGCAAGAGTCACATACAGTGTGCTATTCAAACTGCATTGCACACAAAAATTATATTAAGTAAAATGGTTATATACTAACCAAAGAAAATTTATAGGTAATTACTTCAAAATTCTTCTCCCATTTCAACACGGATGCAGACTAGCGTACTAAAAATGATATGCACCATAAATACCTATAGACGGCATTTATTATTTATTAATGCTTGGATATGTTATCAGTCGAAAAATGTTAGGTGGGCACTTATTAGACCATGGGTGCTTATTACCTTGAATACAATACTGACAGTAACCAATGGAGCAAAAAGGATTGAATGCATCTAAGTCTATGTATGGGTGGTACTTGAATAAGCTTTGAATGAACAAAACCTTTACGACATGTGGTCTTCATAAAGGACACAAACTTTCTTATAGTTTATATAAGCATAAAAAGGCATTGAAGATAATTTACCTGCATAAATGAAATAGCCAGCAATGAGCCTAACATACATTACTAATCACTCATATTGTTTTCAAAGGCATCAAAGATAACTGTTGTTTGTTGCAATTAAAAAAATAAGAAAGTGTGTGTATCACCCATATCACAGCGATTCTTATAATTTTACCCTCGTACTACATTTCATAGTCCTTGGTCATTCTTTCATACAGCAATGCTTGAGGATTAATTTTGTCTTTAAATCTATCATCATACAAATATTAACATAATGCACATTTATCATCATAATATCTTTGCAACGAGCAACACAATTCCAAACTACTTGTTGTGCTTCCAGTTACCTCTATGAAATTCTATCAAAAGAAAAAAACAACACTAAAACCCTTAAGAACGGAATATTGGAAAAAGAGAACATGCCAAAAAGTTTCTCTTTAAGCCTACCTGCACCCGACACCTGAATTAATCCTGAAAACTTAGGTATGACAATTACCAACCCGACTTCCTGTTCAGTGTATTGTTTCCACTCAAAACAATGATTGCTTATCTGCCATTCCCATACACGCCACAGCCAAGTAGCTCAAGGCTATTTATGGGTATAAGATTACACAAAGCAGAGCTGAATAATCAAGGCACTTTTGTGATTGAAATCACTCATCTGTGTTAGGTGTCTTAGTGAGAGAAGTTTGTTTTCAAACTGATGATAAAAATAGCTGTGCATCTTAATGCCTGAGGTAATAATGTGCAGTAACTGTGAATGATTGATGGACCACTTCTCCTAAAGAAGATATTGCTTCATGAACAAAAAACTTACTCAGAAAGGGCTTCTGGATTATTCTGCATTTGTTCCAAAATAACTCTCATGGCTGGGTCCATCATGATTTCACGAATCTCTGGATCAGCCATGGCTCGTTCTTGAGCCTCTTCCGCATTGGCTGGAGGGGAATTTTGAGTAATAAAGCATTTCCTTACACCCTCCTTAGCTTCCTGTTAAAAAAAAAAACAGCAGAAAATGCAGAAAAGATTTGGATCAAATTTTGTTTGCAATTTTCATAGATATTCTTAACCTCAAAACATATTGGAATATTGTATCAGCCGACAAACCACTAGATATCCAAGAACATACAAATCTGCATATCAGAAGTTCATGAAACATAAAATTTCATTTTTTGTTTGTATATTGATCACAAAATTGATCTTGTGTTAACCTCATTGACTTCACAAATCCGAATATTATCCTTATGTATCAACATATGAAGGAACTCTCAAATGATTCTAAAATGACCCAATATGTCTTTAGGGCATCATACCCTCTTTTTCCAAATAAGGTATGGTTAAAACAATTCAACCAAGGGTGTTAAAAAATCTAAAATCCAAAAGCAATTGTCTTATTTGTTGTACATAAACACTTCCTTTGTCATATTTTGTTTGTACTGTGTCTGCTTTTATAATTATGTATTATCTTTGTCTTAACTATCTGCGTTCGCATATTTCCGTTGTGTTTACTCATGATGGTGCGCATTTTTGTGCCGGTTTTATACTCTGCGCACAGTTTTCCTTTTAATATCATGATATCTCAAGAACTAATGATTGGATTTTGTGTGTGTTGCGATTGCTGCTTTCGGAAGAGGTGATTAAAATTTGAGACATATTGGAAAAGGGGAAGGGCACACAGTTAAGGTTGGGGATGTTTTTAAATAAGATCTGTCAAGACTTTTAGTTCAAACTTTCCAATGGAATGTGTTGAATGATAAATTCATGCCCTGAAAGGATTTCCAAACAATCCATTTTCTGGAATTTTTAGGAAAATCAAATCTAGTAGTTGGGTATCAAAGAAAATCAAACAATTGCCTGAAAAGAACTCAAACGATGATTGATTAGCCTGAATAAAACTCAAAATAATGAAGGTCGATAACCCTCAAAGTGTCTGGTATGCAAATGGAAAGTATTGATGTAGAATGAGGAAGAGTGTATTTGAGGATAAAACTTAGTGGGTCTAGGATTTCTGAGACAGATTGTATTGATGAGGGTGAACATTACAAAAGCTCAGGTACAATAGAATTATCAATCAGGCGGAGATATGAGCTAAACAAAGTGCTAAAATTCAAGTTGATGAATATTGTCAGCCTTCCCCAATTGTCAATAAGCTCATTAGGCACAATATAAAAGCTCACTTCTGAAGACTACTGCTAATTGATGAATGTTGTCTGGCTTCCACAATTGTCAACATTTTTAGATAAAAGCTCACTTTTGAAGACTACTGTATCCCCAGGAGGGCCCTATTCATGTGTGTATGATATCACATGCACAATCTCTATACTTACAGCATTTGATGGGTCAATCTCAAGAGCCTGCTCATAGGCTTTGTTTGCTTTGGAAGTTTCCTTTAGTCCAAGTAAAACAGTTCCTTTCCTCAAATACCCTTTGACTATAAAACAAAATTAAAAGCACAACAGGAATGAAGTAATAGTTAATGATGTGACAAAATATCAATTTAACCGGGTCTCTATCAGAGTTGGATTATAATTAAATTTCCCACAGTTCTAACTGAATGTGTCCCAAATCTTCCTGTGGAAGAATGAATTGTCATTTGCTTTTATTCTTTATTTATTGGACACTTTTTCTTCTTCATTCTGTTAAATGATAAAATAATTTGGAAGTTTGTTTTCTTCCCATTTTTTTTTTTTTTAATGAATAAAATATTTCTTCCAACAAACTCCCCGTGGTTACAACCGCCAAAACCATAGATTTTGTCCAACTCCGATCTCTATCATGCAGTTTTGTCCAATGTAGAAATGTCTCTATCATGCAGTTTTGTCCAATGTAGTAATGTCTCTATCAATGCAGTTTTGTCCAATGTGGTAATGTCTCTATCAATGAATTTTTGTCTAATGTGGTAATGTCTCTATCAATGCAGTTTTGTCCAATGTGGTAATGTCTCTATCAATGCAGTTTTGTCTAATGTGGTAATGTCTCTATCATGCAGTGTTGTCCAATGTAGTAATGTCTCTATCAATGCAGTTTTGTCCAATGTAGTAATGTCTCTATCAATGCAGTTTTGTCCAATGTAGTAATGTCTCTATCAATGCAGTTTTGTCCAATGTAGTAATGTCTCTATCATGCAGTTTTGTCCAATGTAGTAATGTCTCTATCAATGCAGTTTTGTCCAATGTAGTAATGTCTCTATCAATGCAGTTTTGTCCAATGTAGTAATGTCTCTATCAATGCAGTTTTGTCCAATGTAGTAATGTCTCTATCATGCAGTTTTGTCCAATGTAGTAATGTCTCTATAATGCAGTTTTGTCCGATGTAGTAATGTCTCTATCAATGCAGTTTTGTCCAATGTAGTAATGTCTCTATCAATGCAGTTTTGTCCAATGTAGTAATGTCTTTATCATGCAGTTTTGTCCAATGTGGTAATGTCTCTATCAATGCAGTTTTGTCCAATGTAGTAATGTCTCTATCATGCAGTTTTGTCCAATGTAGTAATGTCTCTATCAATGCAGTGTTGTCCAATGTAGTAATGTCTCTATCAATGCAGTTTTGTCCAATGTAGTAATGTCTCTATAATGCAGTTTTGTCCAATGTAGTAATGTCTCTATAATGCAGTTTTGTCCAATGTAGTAATGTCTCTATAATGCAGTTTTGTCCAATGTAGTAATGTCTCTATCAATGCAGTTTTGTCCAATGTAGTAATGTCTCTATCAATGCAGTTTTGTCCAATGTAGTAATGTCTTTATCATGCAGTTTTGTCCAATGTAGTAATGTCTCTATCAATGCAGTTTTGTCCAATGTAGTAATGTCTCTATCAATGCAGTTTTGTCTAATGTGGTAATGTCTCTATCATGCAGTGTTGTCCAATGTAGTAATGTCTCTATCAATGCAGTTTTGTCCAATGTAGTAATGTCTCTATCAATGCAGTTTTGTCCAATGTGGTAATGTCTCTATCAATGCAGTTTTGTCCAATGTAGTAATGTCTCTATCAATGCAGTTTTGTCCAATGTAGTAATGTCTCTATCAATGCAGTTTTGTCCAATGTAGTAATGTCTCTATCAATGCAGTTTTGTCAATGTAGTAATGTCTCTATCAATGCAGTTTTGTCCAATGTAGTAATGTCTCTATCATGCAGTTTTGTCCAATGTAGTAATGTCTCTATAATGCAGTTTTGTCCGATGTAGTAATGTCTCTATCAATGCAGTTTTGTCCAATGTAGTAATGTCTCTATCAATGCAGTTGTGTCCAATGTAGTAATGTCTTTATCATGCAGTTTTGTCCAATGTGGTAATGTCTCTATCAATGCAGTTTTGTCCAATGTAGTAATGTCTCTATCATGCAGTTTTGTCCAATGTAGTAATGTCTCTATCAATGCAGTGTTGTCAATGTAGTAATGTCTCTATCAATGCAGTTTTGTCCAATGTAGTAATGTCTCTATAATGCAGTTTTGTCCAATGTAGTAATGTCTCTATAATGCAGTTTTGTCCAATGTAGTAATGTCTCTATAATGCAGTTTTGTCCAATGTAGTAATGTCTCTATCAATGCAGTTTTGTCCAATGTAGTAATGTCTCTATCAATGCAGTTTTGTCCAATGTAGTAATGTCTTTATCATGCAGTTTTGTCCAATGTAGTAATGTCTCTATCAATGCAGTTTTGTCCAATGTAGTAATGTCTCTATAATGCAGTTTTGTCCAATGTAGTAATGTCTCTATCAATGCAGTTTTGTCCAATGTAGTAATGTCTCTATAATGCAGTTTTGTCCAATGTAGTAATGTCTCTATCAATGCAGTTTTGTCCAATGTAGTAATGTCTCTATCAATGCAGTTTTGTCCAATGTAGTAATGTCTTTATCATGCAGTTTTGTCCAATGTAGTAATGTCTCTATCAATGCAGTTTTGTCCAATGTAGTAATGTCTCTATCATGCAGTTTTGTCCAATGTAGTAATGTCTCTATCAATGCAGTGTTGTCCAATGTAGTAATGTCTCTATCAATGCAGTTTTGTCCAATGTAGTAATGTCTCTATCAATGCAGTGTTGTCCAACGTAGTAATGTCTCTATCAATGCAGTTTTGTCCAATGTAGTAATGTCTTTATCAATGCAGTGTTGTCCAATGTAGTAATGTCTCTATCAATACAGTGTTGTCCAATGTAGTAATGTCTCTATCAATGCAGTTTTGTCCAATGTAGTAATGTCTCTATCAATGCAGTTTTGTCCAATGTAGTAATGTCTCTATCATGCAGTTTTGTCCAATGTAGTAATGTCTCTATCATGCAGTTTTGTCTAATGTAGTAATGTCTCTATCATGCAGTTTTGTCCAATGTAGTAATGTCTCTATCATGCAGTTTTGTCCAATGTAGTAATGTCTCTATCAATGCAGTGTTGTCCAATGTAGTAATGTCTCTATCAATGCAGTGTTGTCCAATGTAGTAATGTCTCTATCATGCAGTTTTGCCCAATGTAGTAATGTCTCTATCAATGCAGTTTTGTCCAATGTAGTAATGTCTCTATCCTGCACTTTTGTCCAATGTAGTAATGTCTCTATCATGCAGTTTTGTCCAATGTAGTAATGTCTCTATCATGCAGTTTTGTCCAATGTAGTAATGTCTCTATCATGCAGTTTTGCCCAATGTAGTAATGTCTCTATCAATGCAGTTTTGTCCAATGTAGTAATGTCTCTATCCTGCAGTTTTGTCCAATGTAGTAATGTCTCTATCATGCAGTTTTGTCCAATGTAGTAATGTCTCTATCAATGCAGTTTTGTCCAATGTAGTAATGTCTCTATCATGCAGTTTTGTCCAATGTCGTAATGTCTCTATCATGCAGTTTTGTCTAATGTGGTAATGTCTCTATCAATGCAGTTTTGTCCAATGTGGTAATGTCTCTATCATGCAGTTTTGTCCAATGTAGTAATGTCTCTATCAATGCAGTTTTGTCTAATGTGGTTATGTCTCTATCATGCAGTTTTGTCCAATGTGGTAATGTCTCTATCAATGCAGTTTTGTCCAATGTGGTAATGTCTCTATCATGCAGTTTTGTCCAATGTAGTAATGTCTCTATCAATGCAGTTTTGTCTAATGTGGTTATGTCTCTATCAATGCAGTGTTGTCCAATGTAGTAATGTCTCTATCAATGCAGTTTTGTCCAATGTGGTAATGTCTCTATCAATGCAGTTTTGTCCAATGTGGTAATGTCTCTATCAATGCAGTTTTGTCTAATGTGGTAATGTCTCTATCAATGCAGTGTTGTCCAATGTAGTAATGTCTCTATCAATGCAGTTTTGTCCAATGTAGTAATGTCTCTATCAATGCAGTTTTGTCCAATGTAGTAATGTCTCTATCAATGCAGTTTTGTCCAATGTAGTAATGTCTCTATCAATGCAGTTTTGTCCAATGTAGTAATGTCTCTATCATGCAGTTTTGTCCAATGTAGTAATGTCTCTATCATGCAGTGTTGTCCAATGTAGTAATGTCTCTATCATGCAGTTTTGTCCAATGTAGTAATGTCTCTATCAATGCAGTGTTGTCCAATGTAGTAATGTCTCTATCAATGCAGTGTTGTCCAATGTAGTAATGTCTCTATCAATGCAGTTTTGTCCAATGTAGTAATGTCTCTATCAATGCAGTTTTGTCCAATGTAGTAATGTCTCTATCAATGCAGTTTTGTCCAATGTAGTAATGTCTCTATCAATGCAGTTTTGTCCAATGTAGTAATGTCTCTATCAATGCAGTTTTGTCCAATGTAGTAATGTCTCTATCATGCAGTTTTGTCCAATGTAGTAATGTCTCTATCATGCAGTTTTGTCCAATGTAGTAATGTCTCTATCATGCAGTTTTGTCCAATGTAGTAATGTCTTTATCATGCAGTTTTGTCCAATGTAGTAATGTCTCTAACATGCTGACTACAGGCCTGGTCATAGATAATACTTACTGAAAGTAGGATCCAATCGAATGCACTCATCACAATCCTTTAATCCCAGTCTAAACTCTGCCAATTTGGTATAACATGCCGCTCTGTTGCTGTAAAGTTTGGCATCCTCTGGGTTCCTCTTGATTGCTTCTGAGTAATGTTTAATTGCTTCAGGATACTGACCTAAAATACAGAGAAAGAAGTGTAATGGTGGTATATGGGTAGGTAGAGATTTTATATTCACCAGAAAGAGCTTCAAAATCTAGACAGAATAGTCTTAAAATTACATCCTGTAGTTTTGGAGTTATAGCTTATAAAAGTTTGAAGAATTTTATAAATGTGTACAAAAGTTGTCAGGTGTAAAAGAAGAGAGTTCTAAATCTACAGTTCTTAAGGTTTCAGTAAAAAAGTCAGTCACTGAAAATCTTCACACTGTTTTCTCTTGCTAACTTTTCATAGAGGGTATGGTGTGATGGAGATTCAAAACCACTTGGTCATGTTCAACTGCTCCCATTTAAATAATGTTGCTGAAAATTTACAAAACGATATTCACAGGTGTTCTCTTTGTGATGTCACAAAATGGAAATCAAATTTACATAATTTATTATAAATAGGCCTTAAAATTTTAAATGTTGTTCAAGGTATTGCTACTAATCCAAAGATTTTTCAAATGACTTCACTTCTTGCATGAGAGCTCCTAAAAAGTGAAAAAGTTATTTTTACAACTGTTAGGAGAGAAATGATTTTTTACCATTTGATGTTGCTTGAGATGCCTATTTTAAGTTTTACATGTGTAATTTCTGCCAAATCTAATGGTTTGTTTGTTTGTTTGATGAGACTTTTACAGCACCACAAGAGCATAGGTCAAATTGTGCCTGAGAGCCTAGATCATTTCAGAGGTAGGAAGGAGAGTAAACAGGGGGAGATTGATAGAAACACGAGAAGTAGAAGCCAGAAAGCTGTGATCAAGAGAGGAGGTGTATGGGTGAAAAAATAATGTAAAGAGAGAGGGAGTGGGGAAGGAGGACTAAATATGGTTGTAGAGGAAAGCATGATGAAGAAAGAAGATAATTTTATCCAGCGTTTTTTTTTTTGAATAGCTCTGCTACTGAGTTGTGGGCAGCAAGGGAAGCTCTGGAAAGGTTGAAATGGGGGCAAGCAAGGAGAACGTGATGGACTGTGAAGGTGCAATGGCAATTGTTGCAGGGGGGTGGGGGTAGCTAATAGGAAGTGGGAGTGAGTGAGGTGAGTGTGACCTATTCTGATGGGTTTACAATTTATGTCATGGGTTCACATTCCAAGTTCACAAATCTGTAAGATACCAATTTTCTTTATGGAAAAACATTTAAAGATGCAATGGCCCAGTGGTTAAGGAGTCATGCTCGTATTTGAAAAGTATCCGGTTTTATTCCCACCACGAGCGTTGCATTGTGTCCTTGAGCAAGACACTTTACTCTACTTGCTTCAGTCCACTCAGCTGTAAATTTGAGTACAGCTGAAGAGTTAAGCTGCGATGGATTGGTGACCTGTCTAGGGGGAGTCATGTACTGTAATCCACTTGCGACAACAGAAACCGGGAATAAGCACCGGCCCAATGAGCCTAATGGCTCAGATGGATTTAACTTTTATGGGAAAACAACAGGAACAGATAAGACTTGATAAGAACGTTCTTTCATACAGTTACAATTAGGGACAAGTCTTTGCACTATTCCCCCAAATGACTGCTATCAAATGTTGGGATAGCTTTTGGTAATATATGTGCAACAATGATGAGGGGTATACAGGGAGGAGAATAAGTGCCAAGTACTTATCCAGGATCGAATTGGGTAATAGCAGCTATTCGTATAGCTAGGTTGACTCCACCAAACTGACCTTTGCTTAAGAGTACACTGCAATTCGCTGTCCAAGTGAATGCTAATTTCCTTTCCAAACTAAATATCTGCTTTTGAATGAAGGATGCAATATAAGAATGTTCATAATAAAATAAAAAACTTCACCTTTTTGAAAACATTTATTCCCCTGCTCTTTGCTCTTTAACGCTAATTCTGGATCAATATAAGCTAGCCTGTCCCTTTCCTTCATTAATTTGTCCGCCTATCACAAAGAGAAAAAGGTTATGCAGTAAGTGAACAAAACCTTAACCAACTTACAAAACAAAATTAACAAACACGTATGCCTTCAAACAAAACAAAATAAGTAAAAATAGTTCATTAAAATACCTAAATAAAACTCACACACAATTTCATTGTATATAATAGTTAAAAGAAATGAGGATAATTTCAAAGTTGATGATTTAAATGATTAATAAACACCTACAACCTTTATATGTTAAATTCATATTAAAAAGAACACTTGTAGAAACAAAAAGAAGCAAGAAGGATGGAGATCCTGGGCTCCGATGAGAATGGTGGGTGGAAGCTAGAGAAAGATGCCTGGGCCTTATGCACCTCCTGGTGTGGAGGCGAATTAAGGCACGGTAAAACTTTGAGTGAAAGAGTCTTTGAGTATTGAAAATATATTAAGTTCAGATCTCTAGCTTGATTTAAAAAGTGGTAGGGTGCTAGATTTGTTGCGGGCACATTCATGCACGGTGTGGGGTCCAGGGACCCCCTTAAGACTTAAGTCCCTGGTTAAGCTCTGGGATTTTAGCTACAATTGAAACTCAGAATGAAACTATTCTGACTGATAAGGACTATTAATGAGCCAAACAGGACAATTTCTTACTATGCTATCATTCTGTGTTCTGTATCCTTGTAAGGTATTTCATTTATGAGGTTAACTAAGATGATTAAGTTACAAAAAAATATATATATATTATTATGCCTCATAAAGTTATGTTCATTTAAATAAGAGTTACAGTATTTAGATATCTGTGATGTTAATAATTAGAAGTAGAATGGCAAGTTCCACTCTTTTCAATTACAGAGGTTTTATATGAATGGGTTTTCCAAGGTATTGGAAGTTTTTGTCATTAGAATTCTACTACTTAATATAGCTTCTGACTTCATATCAGTTTGTTGATAATGCTGACAATGACCATTGCAGTCTAGTACTAATGTAAGTTACTGTATGTGACCTGCAACACTTATCTTCATATCAGTTAACTATGGTATGAACCAATCGTCGTTTGGGCCCTTCTTGAGTACATTAAGTAGACCATGGAGGTCTATTTAAAGCCTCTTAAAGCTGCCTCTGGTGTAGGTCCTTGGTGGTTACTAGAGAGGTTTACATCAAGTTGGATCTTTAGAGAGTATTCTTGTAATGGTAGTACCCCATAGGTGGTCCTACAAGCAAGGAATAGTTATATCATTCATAGACCTGTACAAGACTATTAGATATTCATTCCCTTTTCATCTTGTCTGTTTGGTTGCAGTATAGGTGTGAAGTACAGTAGCAGGGTCTGGATGAAACCTGAACTTTTAAGTCTTTGATCGCCAGAAGTATGCTATTGGAAGACAGGGATATCATGCCCTGTCATTTTTGGAGATCCATGTTGTAGTAGATTATAATTGATTAGGAAAGTGGTAATTAAAAGTACTAAATCAAACTTTTGGATAGTAGTTTCTGGAGCATGTTTACGTACATTTGTTTCTTTTAATTTCTCCTCGTTCTTCCTTCCAGTACCAGGAAGATGTTTCGAAGAATGGATGGACTTTGTAGTAATAGCATGTTCAAGACTTTTAATTAATCCTTTTTTTGATTAAGGTTGGAATTTTTTGTTAGTGCCACGATTATAGGGCTATCCTGGCGTTTTGTTGTCAGAGTTGAGTACAGTATAATGCAGGTAGCTCTATCTGCCAATTTCAAGACTTCCTTGTATGACAGTTGAACCATTGAGTGCTCACTTGGTGCATTATTGGCAATGGGCTTAAGCAATAGAGAACAGTTTCTTTCTATCTCAGCTCCTAAAGGTTGCGGTTGGAGTAGTCTCTTTTTTAGAGTGTGCTCCCACCTCCTAGTATTAAAGCTATAAATTCGTAGCCTATTGTATTATTGTGGTAGCAGGTAAGTATGTTGTGTGCCGGAGAATCATATTTCCCTACCGAAATACTCTTCTCCTAACACTAACATACTTACCTGCTGGACTCAGCCCACCTCCCCACTGGAGCTTACTGTTTTCATGGGAGTGTTTTTTCTTTCCGCCTTAATTTACTGGAGGGAAGAGCATCAAAGGGCCTTAGAATTTTCCAGCTGTTTGAGTGAGGTCGAGAGCTGTAGCCTATTGTATTATTGTGGTAGGTCATCAAGGTTTCTCCAGAACTGATGATTGGATTTTGATTGAATTTTGTGTGTGGTTTTGTTACTGTTTCATGAAGAAGTGATTAAAATTTGAGACTAATTAGAACAGGGAAACGGCAGAAATTGAGGAATCGGGATGTTTTAGGATGAGATCTGTCAAAACTAAGTCAAAACTTAAGTTAAAACTTTCCAACGGAATGTGCTGAAGAATGACTTTGTGCTCTGAATGAAGATCCAAACAATCAATTTTCGGGACTCAAAGGAGATTTACATTAGTTCTCTAGAATCAATGAAAATGAAACAGTTGGTTTCTGCCATGAATGGAAAATGATGGAGGTTGAATCCTGGCTGAATAGAGCTCAAACAATGAGGCTTCAAAAATGAAAACAATGGTACGGCCTTGAAAGAAATCTAGTCAGTAGATAATCTTTAAGTGTTCAGATTGCAAATGTTCATTACAGATCAAAACTTGGGATGAATCTTGGTGGGCCTAGGATTTCTGAGGTAGATTATATTGGAAATGGGGATCAAATGAACTCTAAAATTATTCTAGGCATGTTGGAATTGCAGCGGGGTGGAGGTATGCGCTCTGGAGAGTGCTAATATTCTAGATAATATTGTGCTCAGTGCCACAACCATTATTTGTTGGCATATGCTATCATGTTTACAAGTTAAGAAATACCACCATACCAAATGCATCTGATGTACAAATTCTTAGGTAAGGAATTATTCCAAAATATTTATTTATGTGTTTCCAGCAAGTTACCAAAAATTGCATGTCAAAATGTATGTATGATTTACTCACTTCCTGCCTCTTCTTCAATGTGTCAGGCGTCCTGTTTTCCGAGAGTGATTTGTCATAATATTTGATGGCATTCTCATAGTCTTCTTCTTTAGCATAAGCAGTACCAAGCCTTGTAAAGGCTCTGAAGAAAAAATAAATACCAAAGTGTGAGCTATACACATTACAATCTTATAATTCAAGTTTTGTTTTATTAAAGATTTAGTTTGAGGGATGCAATTCAGGGAGATGATTCTTTATCACTTATAGATTAATGCCTACAATCAACTTCACTTCAAAAATTTTAGAGACATTATAACAAATTAAAAGAGGTAACAATTACAAAATAATTCATAATTACCTCCGCCAACGAAGTTGGACGGAGGTTTAGTTTTCACCTCTGTAAATTTGTTTGTCTGTTTGTTTGTCATCAAGATATCTCAAGAACAGTTGACTGGAGTTGGATCATATTTGGTGTGTTGTTTTGTTACTTATTAAGGAAGAAGTGATTACAATTTGAGACATATTGGAATAGGGGAGGGGGGACATGTTTGTTTGTCATTACCTCATCAAGATATCTCCAGAACTGATGATTAAATTAGGATTAAATTTCGTGTGTGGTTTTGTTACTGCTTAAGGAAGAAGTGATGAAAAACTTGGGATATTTTGGAACAGGGGAAGGGTGCAAATGGAGGGGTGGGGACATTTTAAAGTGAGTTTGTCTCTCATCATGGTATCTCCAGAACTGGTGGTTGGATTTTGATTACACTTTGTGAGTGGTTTCAGTATGTTTCATGAAAAAGTGATTAAGTTTGGGACTAATTGGAACAAGGGAACGGCAGAAATTGAGGGGTCAGGATGTTAAGGATGAGATCTGTCAAGACTAAGTTGTCAAGACTCAAGTTGAAACTTTCCAATGGAATGTGCTAAACAATGACTTTGTGCTCTGAATGAAGATCCAAACAATCAATTTTCGGGACTCAAAGAGACTTACATCAAGTGTTCTTTAAAATCAATGAAAATGAAACAATTGGTTCTGCCATGAATGGAAAATGATGGAATGTGAATCTTGGCTGAATAGAGCTCAAACAATGATGCTGCACTTAGATAAACTTTAAAACAATGGTATGGCCTTGAAAGAAATCTAGTTGGAAGATTATCTTTCAGTGTTCAGATTGCAAATGTTCATTACAGATCAAAACTTGGGGATGAATCTTGGTGAGCCTAGGATTTCTAAATTAAATTATATTGGGTATGGGGATCAAATGAACTCTAAAATTATTCTAGGCATACTGGAAATGCAACGGGGTGGAGGTATGCGCTCTAGAGAGTGCTAATAATCTAGTTCTTACGTTGTAATCATATAAACTAGTTTGAACTACAAAAAGATGAATATCAAGACTACATACAGGGGAAAATTGTTTGTTCATGGATTTCTGAATTAAATTATATTGGGTATGGGGATCAAATGAACTCTTAAAATTATTCTAGGCATACTGGAATTGCAACGGGGTGGAGGTATGCGCTCTAGAGAGTGCTAATAATCTAGTTCTTACGTTGTAATCATATAAACTAGTTTGAACTACAAAAATATGAATATCAAGACTACATACAGGGGAAAATTGTTTGTTCATGAACCTCCAATCAATTTAATTTACAGTTTCAAAATTTATTATCATTTTTCAGATAGTTAGTCACAGTTTTATCACTGGACTGCAACACACTCAATTGTTGTAAATCATACTTTCACAAAAAAAAAAAAAAACTATTTCAATGAAATGGACTGTGATTTCACTACTATCCAGAAATCAGTCACTTATTATACTTGAAAATCTTGAGAAAAAATTATAAATACTTTCTTTACTTTTGTGTTGCTTCTATTATCCACTTATCATATAAGATGAACATCCAGACCACTAAGTATATCCTTTAATACCTATCTTTGCAAACTTCCTTTACCTTTTTGTTGTGCTATCAACCACTATCACATACTGTAAGATGAACATCCAGACCACTAAGTATATCTTTTAATACTATCTTTTGCAAACTTCCTTTACCTTTTTTGTTGTGCTATCAACCACTATCACATACTGTAAGATGAACATCCAGACCACTAAGTATATCCTTTAATACCTATCTTTGCAAACTTCCTTTACCTTTTCGTTGTGCTATCAACCACTATCACATACTGTAAGATGAATTGTGCTATCAACCACTATCACATACTGTAAGATGAACATCCAGACCACTAAGTATATCCTTTAATACTTATCTTTGCAAACTTCCTTTACCTTTTTGTTGTGCTATCAACCACTATCACATACTGTAAGATGAACATCCAGACCACTAAGCATATCCTTTAATACCTATCTTTGCAAACTTCCTTTACCTTTTTGTTGTGCTATCAACCACTATCACATACTGTAAGATGAACATCCAGACCACTAAGTATATCCTTTAATACTTATCTTTGCAAACTTCCTTTACCTTTTTGTTGTGCTATCAACCACTATCACATACTGTAAGATGAACATCCAGACCACTAAGTATATCCTTTAATACTTAACTTTGCAAACTTCCTTTACCTTTTGTTGTGCTATCAACCACTATCACATACTGTAAGATGAATATCCAGACCACTAAGTATATCCTTTAATACTTATCTTTGCAAACTTCCTTTACCTTTTGTTGTGATCAACCACTATCACATACTGTAAGATGAACATCCAGACCACTAAGTATATCCTTTAATACTTATCTTTGCAAACTTCCTTTACCTTTTGTTGTTGAATTGTATATCCTTTAATACTATCAACCACTATCACATACTGTAAGATGAACATCCAGACCACTAAGTATATCCTTTAATACTTATCTTTGCAAACTTCCTTTACCTTTTTGTTGTGCTATCAACCACTATCACATATGGTAAGATGAACATCCAGACCACTAAGTATATCCTTTAATACTTAACTTTGCAAACTTTCTTTACCATTTTGTTGTGCTATCAACCACTATCACATACTGTAAGATGAACATCCAGACCACTAAGTATATCCTTTAATACTTAACTTTGCAAACTTCCTTTACCTTTTTGTTGTGCTATCAACCACTATCACATACTGTAAGATGAACATCCAGACCACTAAGTATATCCTTTAAAACTTAACTTTGCAAACTTCCTTTACCTTTTTGTTGTGCTATCAACCACTATCACATATGGTAAGATGAACATCCAGACCACTAAGTATATCCTTTAATACTTATCTTTGCAAACTTCCTTTACCTTTTTGTTGTGCTATCAACCACTGTCACATACTGTAAGATGAACATCCAGACCACTAAGTATATCCTTTAATACTTATCTTTGCAAACTTCCTTTACCTTTTTGTTGTGCTATCAACCACTATCACATACTGTAAGATGAACATCCAGACCACTAAGTATATCCTTTAATACCTATCTTTGCAAACTTCCTTTACCTTTTGTTGTGCTATCAACCACTATCACATACTGTAAGATGAACATCCAGACCACTAAGTATATCCTTTAAAACTTAACTTTGCAAACTTCCTTTACCTTTTTGTTGTGCTATCAACCACTATCACATATGGTAAGATGAACATCCAGACCACTAAGTATATCCTTTAATACTTAACTTTGCAAACTTTATTGATCTTTTTGTTGCTTCTATAATCCACTACCATATAACTTATGAACATGCAGACTACTAAGTTTACCCTTTAAGACTTACTTGGCAATGAATTTGTAATCCACTCTGTTTTCCCGCCCTATTTCAACAGCATTAAAGCAGTTTCACGACACTTCTCATAGTCTCCTTTCTCAAAGTAGGCAGCTACATGAAATAAGCAGATTCCAGATATCAATAATTACATACTACAAACATATGTGATCATCTCCAAATATAGTAATGAAAACACTTCAAAGAAGACACAAAGAAGTAAAGAGTTTGTACGTCTTATAATCATATGCCAAAACTTGTCTCTGTGTAACAACTCCTTTCAATCTTAATTCTTAAAAACTTCAATCAATTTTCTTCAGCATACATCAACAATTGTAAATAAGTGAGGATCAGGGCTCCAATCTTTCACAATAAGGGTGTTTCAGCTGACGTCATGAGGTAAGGTGACTTTGTTTACATCGCCATTTTGTCGGTCAAAACCACTGTTGTCTGCTGTACACTTAATTAGACTTACATACCTTTGCATGTTGTTATATCAGATTATTTTTGTAAGATAATTATGCTGAAATCTTGCTGTGCCATTGATTACACTTATAGATGTGTGCTGGGAAATAAAAAGACATTATCTTGATTTCCATCTGATTCTGATCGATGTTCAAAGTGGGTTTTTGCTGTACAACGCAATGGCTTTCAACCTACGGTAAGCCTTACACACTAGGATTTGCAGCGAGCACTTTATATCAGGTTTGTAGGCTTTTTCTAAGAATAACGAACAACAAGATGGCATTAACATTAAAGTTACTCTTTGTATACCCGGTAAAAATATAACTTACTTAAGGAAAATATGAAAAAAAATTGGAAGCGAGCAAAAATTGCAATCAGTAAAATTCACTGAACTGGTACTGGTAGGTTAGCATGTAGTATGTTTGTTATGTCCAGTGCATTTTTTACACGTCCAATGAATTTCTTACATGTCCAGTGCATTTTTTACATGTCCAGCGCATGTTGTCATAACAAGCGTTGCTATCACGTGTTTAGTGGGGCCGAGCAAAAATTGCAATCAGTAAAATTCACTGAACTGGTACTGGTAGGTTAGCATGTAGTATGTTTGTTATGTCCAGTGCATTTTTTACACGTCCAATGAATTTCTTACATGTCCAGTGCATTTTTTACATGTCCAGCGCATGTTGTCATAACAAGCGTTGCTATCACGTGTTTAGTGGGGCCGAGTTTGTTTTATGTGTGATTTGACTGCGTGAAGATCAGATGTGTGAAACATGCAACGCACAAACGCTTTCTTTGCAAAATGGCTTCCAGTTAAATTAGTCACGTGATGAAATCCCCCTATAGGGGTGGATGGAGAAAAAAGTGCCAAAACTCTTGTAGAGCTGTGAACATTTAGGGATTTTAGTAAACATGTACGCGCCAAAAATTGAGAGCGTGTATCGTTTAAAACCATGAAACCAGTATGGCAAAAGTATTGACTCCATTGCCCAAATAGACACTGGAATTTTGCTTTCCAAATTGTGAAAAGTATATTTCTACAGCATAAATCATCATTTGTATGGAAAATGTACATGGAAATTCAGTTAAAAAAGAACAGAAAACTTCCCTTCAATGTCATTTAATCTCAACATTGCATAACTTTTTTGCTGTACTCGCTAGGGCTTTCAGTGTTTCACTGTAAAAATCTTGCATATTATGATACCTTGCCGTGAAACATTTCAAAACTATGCCACTAAGGATTAAAGCCTTACCTTATGGCCTGTTAGTTTCACTGTTTACTACTGCACATTTGCGGTGCATTTCACAAGTCACTCAGATTTTGGCACAATCAAAGTGCAAAATATCCCCATTTATAGGTGATTATTACGCATTTGTGAAATTGTGATTCTTGCATTTAAAAAGGATTATGCTAATAGGGTTTACAGTTTGTAAAAGTCATTGATTGGAATTTTGTCTGCCGAATGTATGTGTGATTTGAATCAAGAATCATATTGATTTTCAACGGCAAGATTTAATTATGAAAAACAATTTCTCGCAATTCGATAATTAGTAAATGTTTAGTGCATAATGTTTAACATGTACACACTCTAAAGTCTTGTCCCTGATTGTAATTGCCGCCAAGTCCCTAAGCATACTTTATCAGAATACTTAATAAAACTTCTGCAGTATTATTCTACTTCTTCACCTGCTCTGTTTGTAAGGAGGGTAATATTGGTGCCATCAAGTTCAATAGCTTCTGTGTACAGCTTAATGGCTTCCTCAAAATCCTTCTTCTTGTATGCAGCATTCCCCTTTTCTTTTATTTCAAGAGCCTTCACAGAAACAAAGATAAATAAAATGCTTAAAGACACAACATAAAGTACACAACAGCATTAAGTCCCATCAACCATTTTCCAATACTATACACATTTTCAATCATACTACACCTAAATTTAACATTTTTTTTTTTTTTGAGGAATACAAGGCTGTAGATTTCTCCACTATCCAGAAATAAGTAATTTCTAGATGATTGATTACGGTTTCACCACTGGATTGTTATAACTCATCTTGCAGGATACCCAATTTTGTAAACCATACATTCTATAAAAATTTTTATAAAAAAACCCTCTTAATAAATCAAAGTTTATTTTGATACAGTATGTTCTATGAATCACGATACAATAAATACCTACATGTATATTTATTAAGCCCAACTTGAGATAAGCTCAGGTCCCCCTCCAGGCTCTAACAAGGGTAATTCACTTCAAGTAGTTTTGAAAATTCATAAGAATGGTTAACAGATTACAAGATACAAATCTTTGCACTCATGATATAATACCTGAATGCTGTAGGTATTACAATTAGAATGGCAAAAAATATCTGATTTTATGACATCCAAGTCATCATGGAGATAAGCCAGTTACCGATCAGTGTCATTTGGGCTGCTCACAAATATTCCGTTTTAATTCTAACATTAATTTTCTTTCCTATAGAATTATGAATTTACAAGTTTTTGTTAGAATATTCGTCCTAAAAGTTGGAGGTAAAACAAAATACAGCATTAGGTGTGCACAAAAATTGCATAAAATTGCCTAGGCCTAAAACTGAGTGATTTTAATCAGTAAAATATTTAAATTTATTAAATCATAAAGACATTTAGAAATGTAACCTAACAATGTAATAACAGAATAAACGGATGAAAACAAGATAAATGGATGAAAACAAGATAAACAGGATGAAAACTGAATAGTTTGTTTGATGAGGACTTAACGGCACCACAACAACGAGGGTCAAATTGTGCCTGAGAGGCTAGATCATTCTAGAGGTAGGAAGGAAAGAAAATGGGGAGAATAAAAAAAATACAAGAACTAAAAGTCAGAAAGCTGGGATCGAGAGAGAGGTGCATGGGTGATAAAAAACAAAGTAGAAAGAGGGGGGTGGGAGGAGGACTAAATATGGTTGTGGAGGGAAGCAAGATGAAGGAAGGAGATAATTTTATTCGAAGAGTTTTTCTAGAAGAACTCGGCAATTGAGTTGTGAAGAGCGAGGGAAGCTCTGGGAAGGTTGTACAGGGGGCAAGCAAGGAGAACATGATGGACTGTGAAGGTGCAATGGCAATTATTGCAGAGGGGTCGGAGGGAGCCAATAAGGAGGTGGGAGTAAGTGAGGGGGGAGTACGTGAGGTGGGTGTGACCTTTTCTAAGGTGGGTAATATAAACGTTGTCGACACGAGAAAGGTTGTGGATGGTGGGTTTAATCAGAATGGTGGGCTGGATGACGTGGTGTTTGTTATTAATTTGGGACTCCCAAGAGGTTTGCCAGCGGTCATGAACAAGGGAAGTAAGAAGCCGTTCATGTCAGAAAGGGTTTTGGGAAATGGAGTAGGGTTTAGAGGCTGCATCAGCCCTGTCATTGGCACGGATGCCAACATGGCTGGGTATCCAAAAGAAAAACAAAAATTTCCTGCAGAGGGTGGCGAAAAGGAGTTTCCTCCGGAGAAGGTGGGATGTGGAGTTATCCCATTTAAGATTGAGTAAAGAAGTAAGGACAGCCTTAGAGTCAGAGAAGATGGCAAAGTGGCTGAGCGGAGAGTACTCAATAAAGTTGAGGGCAAGGAGGATGGCCTTTGCCTCGGCTAAAAAGATGGACGAGTAGTCGGGAAGCCTGCTACTGAGGGTGATGTCTTGGATGACGACAGCAGCAGCTGTCTTGTCGCCTTCCTTGTAGCCATCAGTATAGATGGAGGTGTAGTTTGAGGGCTGGTCTTTAATTTGGTTGTGGAGATTGGTAAAGAGGTGAGGGTGAGTTTTGGATTTGTGATGAGTGAAGAGGCCCAGGTGGATAGAGGGAGGGGTGGCCCAGGGAGGAAAAGTGGGCCAGGAGAAGGTGCCAACAGTGGCGGGGTTGATGCCGAGATGGAGGTCTGATTTGATGCGTGGGCTGAAGGGAGGGGATAGTGTTTCAGTCCTATCAAAGAGGGTGGAGAAATTGGGATACCTAATGAGCTTGTAAATCGAGTTCTGGGTGTTGGTGAGGACTCTAAAAGCATAGCAGAGGCTAAGCTTTCTACACCTTAGCAGTAGAAGGGAAAGATGTTGGCTTCAACATGAAGGCTGGTGATTGGGGAGGTCCTGTAGGCACCCAGACAAAGCCTGAAGGCTTTATTTTGGATGGTGTTGATGTGGTAGAGGTAAGAGTTGTGAGCGACACAATAGACAATATTGCAGATTTTGAGGAGAGCATGGGGGTTCACACCCCAAGTGGTGTTGGAGATGAGGCAGAGAATATTGAGGGAGCTCTTGCATTTCTGAGCTTGGGGTCTAGGGTTAAACCCAGGAACTTAGTGTGTTCAAGTTTAAGGATGCAATTGTTATTCGGCACGAGGTTCGGCTTGGGGTGGAGGTTGTTGAAATATCAGAAGTGCATGCAGACTGTCTTGTCTTTGGAGAATTTAAAACCGTTATTGTTGCACCAATTTTGCAGCTGGTTGAGGCTGAGTTGGAGCCTATTTTTGACAAGAGGAAAGCTAGGGGAGGAGTTTGTTTGTTTGTTGGAGAAATTGAGAGAAACACGAAAACTAAAAGCCAGACATCTGGGATCGAGAGAGGTGTATGGGTGGAAAAAGTAATGTAGAGAGAGATGGGGTGGAGGAGGAAGACTAAATATGGTTGTAGAGGAAAGCATGATAAAGGAAGGAGATAATTTTGTTTAAGGTTTTTTTTGGAAGAGCTCGGCTACCGAGTTGTGGGCAGCGAGGGAAGCTCTGGAAAGGTTGTACAGGGGGCAGGCAAGGAGAATGTGATGGACTTTAAGGGTGCAATGGCAATTGTTGCACAGGGGTGGGGGGAGCCAGTAAGGAGGTGGGAGTGAGTGAGGTGGGTGTGACCTATTCTAAGGCGGGTAATGTGGACGTTGTCAACACGGGATAGGTTGTGAGTAGTGGGTTTGATGGGAATGGTGGGCTGGATGACGTGGAGTTTGTTATTAATTTGGGAGTCCCATGAGGTTTACCAGAGGCCACGAATAAGGAAAGTGATAAGCGGTTTGATGTCAGAAAGGGTTTTGGCAAAAGGGGTAGGGGCAAGGGTGAGGGCAAGCTCAGCAGCTGCATCAGCCCTGTCATTGCCAGGGATGCCAACATGGCTGGGTATCCAAAAGAAAAGAATATGTTTCCTACGGAAGGGGGCGAAAGGAGTTTACGGAAGATGAGGTGAGATGTGGGGTTATCCCATTTAGGGGAGGAGTAGAAGATAGTAAAGTCGTCCATGTAGAGGGCACATTTGATGTTAGGGCCAAGGTTGTCCGCAATGTCGTTAATGCTCAGGTTCAAGAGAGTGGGGGAGAGGATGCTGCCCTGGAGAATGCAATCATCTTGGGGGTTGGGTTGGAAAAGGTAAGGCCAATATGAACTTGGAACTGCCTGGGTGAAGGACGTTTTGAATAAAGATGAGGAGGTGGCCTCTGAGGCCGATGGTGTAAAGTTTGCAGACAATGCCGTATTTCCAAGTAGTGTTGAAAGCTTTCTCGAGGTCGAAAAAGATAGCAATGAGGTGTTTCGTTTTTGCAAAGGATTCCCGGATAGCGGTGTCGAGCAACATTAATTGGTCTAGGGTATTGCAACATTTCCAGAAGTTGCTTTGGTGAAAGGAGAGGATTCTGTTGGTCTTAAGGAACCAGTTAGTCTCTGGTTAATGATCCTTTCCATAATTTTACAGAGACAGCAGGTGAGGGCAATGGGGCAGTAGCTGGAGGTGTCAATACTGTCCTTTCCTGGTTTGGGGACGGGGGTGACAATAGCTGTCCTCCAGATAGGGGGAAAGGAGTGTGAGGACCAAATGTGGTTGAGGATGGTAAGTAGGATAGTGGTGGCCTTGTTGGGGAGGTGTTTCAGGAACTGGTAGGGGATGTTATCTGGGCCCTTGGAGATGAAATGCTGCCTCTATTTAAGCTCGGAAGCAAGAAGCCATGTCACCCTCAATAAATTTACGCTCGGAAGTTGTAGGCTGTAACAATTAATGTTTATTCATAGTACCTATTTTGATATGCTCGGAAGCTCGCAGTCGCAACCACTTCCACAGATTACTTTGAAGTGAGCCCTGTATTCTAACGTATAGTAAGCCAAATATTTAGGCCTATTTCAAAATTCAATGGCGCTTGAAATAGGCTTTCGTACCATAACCACACAAGTCAGCTACCACAAAACTTAAAACTTCAGTGACACTGCGACACTGTCTGAATCTGAATCTGAAACGGTTAAGTCGGCAAAAATCCTTCAAGAGGACATGAACGCCAACCGAGCGTAAAAAGTATGAGTAAAAAGTCCTCAGACTTTATCACACTATACTAACTCAATTGCATCGTCACTTCAAAAATTCTGAGTGCAATTATCAGAATTAAGACGTTAATAATAATAATAAACCTACTTTTGTTTTGTCCACAACATCCACCATGGCTGCAGTAAATGTGTACAAAACACGGAAATTAAATTGAAATAAAGCGAGAACAATGAGATTTTCGGTAGTACAATCGTAACTGTGTGACTGCATGCACTGCAACTTGCAAGTAACGTAACTAATGCGCACGCATGTGTACTATTTTAAGGCATGCTGGTCGGAACTTGTTGTCAAGCTTGCATGGTTCTGCAAGGATAACTAGCTTAGAATACCTATAATGAGAGTACGAATTACTTCTTTAACATTTTGTATGCAGTATATCTAATTTAAATTTATATTTTAAATTTAAATATAATTTTATTAAATAATTTCCAATTTGTGTTATTTTTTTTAATAAAATGTTTGGTTTTTACTAAATTATTTTTAAAGTTTAGTAGGATTTTTCTTCTGCCAAAAATCTCGAACCTTCGATGAGAGGTAGCACAGAACTAATTTTTCCCCTCTAAAATCTTTAACAAATGCAGCATGAGTATGTGGTCTTTTTTACATCAGAGGCAGAAATGGGGCATTTTTTGTTCTTCTAACATTAAAATACCTTATTGATAAGGTTTATTTCACCAAGATTTACCCACAGGGAGTGGGGCAGGGGTGGGGGATATGACAGGACATCAACACTGGTAGTAAAATGATCCGACAACACTATTTTGCACTGCATTTGGCACGACCACCCATATGTGAACGTTACATGCATAGCTGCTTGATACATATTCTTAACTGTGTGATTCACCTTTGAAAATATACGTTTTTCCTTACAAAATAGTACCATAGCGCGTAAACAAATAAAAAAAAAAAAAAAAATGTAATTCATTCACTATTTATCAATCTAAATCATCCTTTCTTATTCAATTGCTGTCATTTCCATCCTCTTTCTTCAAGAAACAGGGCTCGTCAATTTCAACTTAAAAAAAAAAAAAAGAAGTGGCTCCTTTTTTGTATTGATATCGTACATTTTGGCCCATACCAACCAGCCAAACACTGCAGGATTCTACACCCGTGGTATTGTTCGAGCCATGTCAAGCGCCGTTTTTACAATTTACATATATTTTTCAGATACATTTGTACGTTACAAGAATATCTTTTAAAACAGGGCTGTCGTGGCATTTGGTTTTTTTGTATAGATAGTAAGAAAGAAAGCAGTGACATGTCTAAGGGGACTACTGGGGGCTTAGCCTCCCCTCACATCTCAAAATTCTGTCAAAGGCATAAATATAATTAACTGAAATATCAAATGAACTATGTGTGACATTTTTTGCAATCGTATCGACTGAGTTTTTGTTAGTTTTGGACCAAACCTTTCACAGAATGCACCAAAAATTCTCCCATATTTGACGAAACATCTTCCATTTTGGCCCCCAAATCTTCAATATTGACCCAAAATCTGCACTTTGGGGAAAAAAAATCTTCAGGTTTTCAACAAAATTTTTAATTTTGAACCAAAATTGTCAAGGGCCGCAATCTACAACATAGAACCCAAAACCTTTGTATACGGAGATGGAGTTTTTTATAATATCAGGGTCATGCGCACATGGGAGCCATAATAAATTTTCATAATATATCTTTTTATTTTTTAAATAAGCCTTTATTTTTCTGCCCACGCTAATTAGCAAAAATCAAAGTAAATTTTCGGAAATTTTAAGGAAATCTCGATCAATTTTCGGGAAATCTCCTTCATTTTTCGAGAAATTTCTTGCATGTTCGTAAAATCTTCTTCAATTATCAGGAATTTTTCTTCAATTTCCTGAAAAATTCTTCACTTTTTAATAAAGCACTGTCAATTTTGAAATTTTTTTAACAATTTTTGCCAAAATTGAAGAAAATTTTATTTTAATGTTAATAATTTCACAATTTGTTCAAAATAAAAGCATGCATGCAACCGGAAAACCCTTTTCGGGGTTGCCACCAACTTCCTGCGCGCCTCTGCCAGTCTGTTCTTCCTAATTTGAAACTGACCCTCAGTTAGTTTCCTCAAAAACGAAAAGCAAAGAAAGATAACAAGGTGATGTAGGTATTAATTAATTTATCATAAAATAAAACAGATACAATAAATAAATACGTCATCATTTAGATTGGACCCTGCTAAAACAAGACGAAAGAACACCTGCTTCCATATGTTATGTAAAACAAAATCATCGCCATTGGTAATCATAACCTTATCCCAAACGTAATCATCAATACAAGAAATAATCATGATATTTGAATTTCCATGTTCTCTAATGCTAAAACAATAGTAAATTCTCTTTCTTTACTAAAAGATTGAAATGCTTTCCGCCAGACCATCAGACATCGATATACATTCACCAATTCTAAACTTTTTTAAAGCTAAACTTAGTCAATACTAATTATGTTAACTGTTTTCCCCCCATACTTGTTACGCTCGGTTGTTGTTCATGTCCAGAAGGATTTTAGCCGACTTAAACTGTAGAGCACCAAGTTTCCTAACTGCTCAAACACTAAAAGATTGAAATGCTTTACTACCAGATCATCAGACATCGATATACATTCACCAAGTCTAAATTGTTTCAGAGCTAAACTTAGCCTATACTACATTACTAAGCTTGTTAACTGTTGATTTCCCCCCTCATACTTGTCAGTTACGCTTGGTTGTCGCCCATGTCCAGAAGGATTTTTGCCGAATTAACCTGTAAGTTTGCAAAGCACCATTGAATTTTGTATACAGTACGTAAAGTGCGCTGTACTACACTTTCCATTACTTTTACCTTAATCAATGATTCAGAATCAGATTGCAAGATTACTTCAGCAGATGGAAAGTGGCGTACGTACCAACGCTAACAATTTTTTAACTTAGCTATTGAAGTTTTTGGTAAGACTAATCTCCGAGTCGTTCATTTCAAATTTTAAATCATTTTCCTTCACTATCTCTTTGTGACTCTTTAAAATATATTTTGGTGTGATAAATATTTTCTATTATGTTTCTAAAACAGTAAAAATATATAAACGATACCATTCTTTATATCACGTTTTAGACCTGGCTGTTAAAACATCGGATTGGCACCGGAACTTGTCGTCTGCATTCCTCAACGTTGCCAATTTACATGATTTTTGCGAATAAAAAGAACGCCATAATTTTTTGAATTAACATTGCTGAAATAGATTGTAGCGTCGTAACCTAACTAATTTGAAGTCCATATTCTCTTCATTAAATGAAATTCAAAAAATAATTCTCAATTAAAAGATGGCGGATTATAAGCATGGCCCCCTTACTACACTAGACCTTTCGCGTCCTGATGGTCACGACAGAAAGAAAGAAGTTCGCGGTTCATTTCGACCAAGACGAATCGCAGACCCATTCCACGATTAACCAAAATATGCGCGTTTTTGATGAAATCGTTGCCAAATGCCACCCCCCCCCCCCGACCCTAATACAGCGCCCCTAAAACTCTTCTTTTTCCGAAGTCAAAATACGATCAATTTTTAAGTCCCGTTTTTCTCATGAAAATGAGTTTTTATTTCAGGGATTTCTCAACGGATTATTGAATTTAGAGAAATTAAAAACCTATAACAGGTTCAATCTCATTTTATTTATTTTTCATTTTTACGGAGGCATGGCAGGAGCACTTTAACCACATTCTGTAGTTATTGCCGAGACATATTTCTTTTATATACCCTCTATTTAATTCTTTTACATTACTTTCGTAACAAGCTTCGTGGGTAAGGTTGGTTTTCAGGGTAGAGGAAAGGGGACTCTGATCACAAGACAACATTTTTCTCTAGGTTTCTGAAACTTTTTTTTTTTGCTTTTCTGTTTATGGTTCTGTTTGTGCATCTGTACATGGGGATTGTAAAAGCCCAGGTTTCATTAAGCCTACCTCCACATCAGTTGAAGTTTTCTGACATTTTTTTTTGTAGGCCTGTGTACACTTTAAAAAAAGTTGTGTAGAATTATTTACACATGTCATGTGTATTCCATTCCATACACAACGTCGGATCAAAATTACACAGCAAAAAATGGGGGCGGAGTTTGAGAATATGTATCTAAATACATCTTTTTAATAAGATGTGTTTCGATCTGCTTTGTATAAAAAGTTTATTTTTACACCAAATATTAAGACAAATTATATTTTACTCGAATCAAATTTATTTATTGGAGATTTAAAACAGTAAAAATATGAAATCAGCTTTATTTTCATTTTACCACTACATTTTGTACTCAAATGAAATGTATGAGCTCTTACAATTTCGAAGTTAATTGTAATGCCTTAAATGAACTTCTGTATCATAGTCAAATGGGCTTGAAGGGATAGCTTCAGAAGAGTTTGGTGAATTTATATAAGTGTGAATTACCTTATTCAATTCATGCATTGGGTTCGCTTTACATAACTATTGTGTTAGCTATTAAACACATACTTTATGCACAGGTGTGTGGAACGTTTTACCAAGGAGCTTACACAACAGTGGTCATATTATTTCCACACGTTTGATAGGTGCACTATGTGAACAGCTGCTGTGTAATTTTGTACACAACTTGTGTGTTTTTATTTTGAGTGTATAGTGCATATATTTATTTAAAAACTTTGCAAGTGGAAAATATAATTTCCAACTAAAATGACAGCCCCTCAAAAGTGTTCATTCAACCTGTTTGCAGGGGTTATCATTTTGGGCTTGTAAATTACGCATATATTGAGGGCCAAGTTTAGAACAACTTTGACGATCGAGATTTTTCCTGTCAGTCTGTGTAGGGTAGATTATGTATAATATTCCAATATCATATAATGGGTATGGACTATAAACTGTTTAAAAATGGCAATCCAATGGAACGGTCAAATAGTGATAAAGATATTGGAGTTACAATTGATGACAAGCTCTCATTTGAAAAACATATCACCGATAAAGTAAACAAAGCAACTCTGTCATGGGTGTCATAATTACTGAATTAAGTATATATTTCATGCTGCGGGCTGCATGTACTAATTGGACTGCACAACATTCAAAATTCTTCATTTACAAGTCTTGTACACCCTCATTTAGAATATGCCAACCAGGTATGGAAACCATCAGCAACAAAACAAATTCCTGTTTAAAAAAAGATATCGTATGACTATGAAGACAGATTAAGAAAATTGGATTTACCTATACACTTAGTATCGACGAGTTCGTGGAGATATGATTGAAGTTCGTAAGATTTTATCTGACAGATATGATAAGAAATAGGCTATCTAATTTTCTGTTGGTCTTTCTTACTTAAATGTCGAGGTTTCTTTGCTTGATTGCGTCTTCTTCGTCTTTCAAAATACACACTTTACGAAAACTCTCGGGACGTCTTCGTTGACGTCGCAAACGCTTCCGTCTGCATTGGTGATTTTCACTTTAACGTAAAGCTGCATGGGTGTTGTTGATTTCCAGATACTTGCTTCCTGTTCCGCAAATGATGAATTCGATCGGTCCCGTGGAGTTCAATCCTCCAAACGGAGGGTATTTGACGTGTTCGCTGACTTCGATTACCATTTAGGTCAGAGGAACATGAAACAGCTCCATTTCTTATTTGGCATGGAATGGATGTGAACTAGAGCCATGGTGACGGTGCGATAGCTGTGTTGCTAATGAGACCATAATCGGACTGTGGTTCTTCTTATAGGAATAAGGACAGCGGTTCCACGTACAGACGTAGTGTAAACGATTCGATTTATTTTTCAAGACCGACTTTTTGGCACGGACACTTGAACTGACCCGAGGTGTACTTAAACGTGGTCGTGTCGGTGGATATTATTGTTCCTAAAACATATCTCCCTTTTCTGTTTAAAGGTGTTTTTTTTAGCCATCATGCCACGGTTGGCTTTTCGTTTTGCCGATCCACGTCTGGGTCGCGATCGTTTCTTTTTGGCGGTGAAGTCCCGCTACTGAACGCTGCTACGGAGAGGTGAAAATCCACGAATAGGATTGGGCGAGACTATTGGAGGTAAGATCGTGCTTTCCGGAGTAACGAAAGGCCGATGCGGGGACGAACCGAATAACGGTGGTGTGCGCAGAGGTTTAAAATAACTGGGAGACGGGAGAAAAGGCGATGGTCGTCTTGGTGTTAACGAACGACTTGAAGGTCGTTTACGAGGTGTCTTCTTCTTCTTCTTCTTTTTATCGTTGATCACTGTCTTCGACGTGGAAAGAGTGTTTACAACTCGTCGCTTCATGCTGAGTAATGCGATGTACTCTGGGGTTGTACGCCGAAATAGGAGAGAATTGCGAAGCGAGTTGTCGACGCACAAGGGTGTTCAGACGCGAATCACTACTGCTGTTAGCTGTCGATGGGGTTCTTCTTCTGAACGATATCTTTAGACCTTTTCGACCGCGAGTCGGACAAGATGCTTTCTTCTTCGCATCCTTCGTGGCAATGACGGTTTGTGTTCGTTCCGTGCGGATAATAAACCTTTTTCCGCGTCCTCTTTGTCTTCCTTTTCAAATCAGTTGCGACAATACCGTTTTGGCACGAGTCATGGCTTTTTGTTTCAAACGTTGACCGGTTTCTCTCGCTCTGCGAGCGGCTGATCGTTTGATGTTTTCTCCGGGCATCATGTTTTCTAGAATACCAGCTCTCGTGGTCAAAGCCTGTTTTCCAACTTCTTTATTTAAACTCAAGGCTCCTTTTTTGAGAAACGGCATTGCCGTCCTAAGCAATCCCAAAAGCATCCCGCCGAGACCGTAGCCTCGTTGATTTTACGGCCCGATAAACACGGGTAGTTGGCCATGATGTTTGATCTTCTTCGTCTCGAGCGATAATGAAAAGTACGACGTCTGCGGTAACATTATATATCTAATCTCTCCCTTACAAAAGACTCGAAGGTTGTTGAAAAAAGCGTCAATTGACTATCGATCTTCCTGATGTAAATGACACTTTTTGCCCCGTTCCATACGGATAACGATTTCGATCGAATCGATAGGGTTTCGGTTGACCTGGTAATAAGAGATGATCGACGGTGTATTCTCCACGGATTGGCTTCGAGCATGCGATGCCGAAACTCCGAATTGTTTCAGCAATGGTACTTCTTGATCGCCTACGGCTTGAGGAGAAATGATTTCGGTGTACACAAACAGGTGTTCGATGTTCTCCGACTTCCGAGGTTGCTTTCCGTACCTCCATTTCATATTGTCACATCCTAAACTCTGACATATTTTTCCTTTGATTACTACGACTCGTCCTTCGGCAGCACTCATCTTCAAATGTCCGTTATAATCAGGTCCACAAAATCTCAGCAACTCTTGGGCGTTTGCAGGTAAACACATTCTCTCGTCGATGGCAACGGTATTCACTTCTCTCAACGGTTTCAACTCAATCTTACGCAATCTGTGTGTTACAGGTCTCCAAAAGCATTCATTTGTTCAGGACAAATCTGGTACCACAATTTAGGCCAGGGAAGGTGAAGGGGGTGGAAGGGGGTGGGGAGGGCACGTCCATACTCAAGTGGTAGGTATGTGCCGCCCATAATTTCAAAATTGAATTGCAGTAGAAGATATATTTTTGGTAACTTCAGTATGACACTTTATGATTTTGATACCTACAGTATGAAAATAAGTGATTTTTGATACATGCAGCACAAAAAATAGGTGATTTTTGATACCTGTAGTATGAAAATATGCATTTTTTTAAAACCAGCAGTATGAGAGATTGGATTTTTAATACCCGCACTACGAAAATTTTATTTTAGAAAAGGCAGCTGCTCGGGCGGCACATGTATATTTAATTCACACATGGAAGTGCCATTTAGGGTAGCTGAAACTCGTCAAACCCACTTCCCATGCGCCAGGTCTAAGAAGTTTGTTTGGAGCCATTGCTCGGCAGCGTCACATAACACGATTTAGCCATGGTAACGTCTCGCACTCAAATGAAGGTATTGTCAAACAGTGGAGTATAGCCAGAGGGATCCCCCTCCCCCTCCCAGTATTTTAATCCGGTGGTTCAGATTATAATCCGTCGGTTCAGATTGGTGCCGTCGGTTAAACAAGCTTTGACATTCCAGCTGTTTATTATGTTTTTAGATTTCAAAAGGGCACTTTCTCAGGAAAAGGTCCTTCGGTAATAATATATGAAGCATTTGTGCGATGTTGTATTCAAATACAAAAACTAAGACACAGAGAATGAGAGAGAGAGAGAGAGAGAGAGAGAGAGAGAGAGAGAGAGAGAGAGAGAGAGAGAGAGAGAGAGAGAGAGAGAGAGAGAGAGAGAGAGAGAGAGAGAGGGAAAGGTGGGTGTCGTAGGGCACGTGATACAGAACAGGCTCATTGTAAAAGTTTGACAACATTCACACAAGTTTGCAGTAAATTATTGAAAACCTTTCTTTTAGACAATCCATATTTTTCAAAGAGTGACGATAAACCTAACGATGTACAAACGTAAACAATACAACATTATATTTCCACATTATGCGTTTTCATGATTTTTGAGAGCTTCGCCCCCTGGGGCCCTTGAGCGGGCGCCTGGATCCTACGCCCACAAAATGAGCGCTTTGGATACAGAACAGGCTCATTTTAAAAGTTTGACAACATTTACGCAAGTTTGTAGTAAATCATTAAAAAAATTTTTTAGACAATCCATATTTTTTAAAGAGTGACGTTAAACCTAACTATGTACAAACGTAAACAATAAAACATTATATTTCCACATTACAGCATTATGCGTTTTCATGATTTTCGAGAGCTCCGGGGGCTTCACCCCCTGGGGCCCTTGAGCGGGCCCCTGGACCCTACGCTCACAAAATGAGCGCTTTGCGCTCGAAGTGACACCGCTACACCACTAAATATTTTGTCTGTTTTCATAATTGTGTGTTTTGTATATGCATTATAGCTCTCTTTGACATGAATTTTGACTAGTATAATACACTTTCTTACTATGCGTTGTGACATAATTCCCCCCCCCCCCTTGAAATGTCAATTTTGCAGGCTTCCGGGGGCTTCGCCCCCTTGATCCCTACCGGGGCTTCGCCCCTGGACCTCACCAGGGGCCCTTAAACGGGTCCCTGGACCCTACGCCCACAAATTAAGCGCTTTGCGCTCGAAGTGACACATTTGGTGTCACCTCAACTACACCACTAAATATCTTGTCAGTTTAATATAATTCCCCACCTACCCCCCCCCCCCCCACCCAATATAAAAATCATGGCTACGCCACTGTTGTCAAACGACTTTACAATTCAACAACATCGGTGACCCAACTGTTGAATTTGGAAGGGCAACCGTACCATTTTACCAGATATTCTTTCATTCCGTCTTTACCCTTTCATGATCGAAGAATCTTCTCGATTTTATAAACCGCGTCTATTTAGTTTTTATTAATCTATTGTAATTCCTCTTGATAAAAAGTACCAGCCACTTCTTCCTCGAGATCTCTAACCGCATACAAGACGGGTCGACGCCGGATCACTTTGTCGACGAAAAATACTTCTTCAGTCCATCGCGGCAGATAACCTTTGCGAAACTGCCGCCTGACCATACTCAAGCGAACGACGTCTCCTGTTTGCACGGTTTTATCTGCACCTTTTTTCTTCTTCTTTGACGATTTACCGCATAAAGCTTTTTAGACCTCCAATTCATTGCGCTCGTAGACATCTTCTGAAGCCCGTCTGATGCTGCGATGACGAGCACCATTGTAGGCGGCAAGAAGTTCGTGTAGCACGTCGATGCATTTGTTAGTGCTGTAAGTGTTGTTTGCGGTGAAGTAGCGCCACATTCGGGTTTTAAGCGTACGGTTATGGTTAGCCATGCGGGTCATAACGCCTCCTAATGTTACGCCGAAGAAAAATCAATTCTTACATCGTAACAATAATTTCTTACGTCGTAACAATTCCATTTCAGACGCCTAAAACGGGTCGCTAATTGGCTGTTTCTTTTAGATGTAAGAATCGACATAATTTTACTCGTCAAAACTAATTTTCAGACGTATTCTACGTCTAGAAAAAATCAATTCTTACGTCGTAACAATAAATTCTGACGTCGTAACAATTCCATTTCATGCGTCTAAAACGGGTCGCTGATTGGCTGTTGGCCGTTATGACCCGCATGGCCAACATTATACGGTTGAATCTTTCCACCACGCTTATAATTGGCCATGCAGGTCATAATATGGTTGACCTTACGTCTAAGAAAAATCAATTCTTTTTTTAAAGGCGCACGTATCATTAGTCTCAACACTCATTATCTCGTATTTTTCAAAAACCCTCGAGATGCTTCTTCTATTGATCATTTAATTGGCCAGATGTTTCCTGGTCACTTGCGGTACGTCCGAGAAGCTTATGCCGATGCTACGTGAAAGTTATACGACTACCTTTTCATCGATTTCACCCCTAAGACGCCCGATCGATTTTGTTTGCAAACCGGACTCTTCGACCGCCGTTACGTGCATTTACCTCAATAAAAACTAGCGTCGTTGACTTTTCTCTTCAGTAGACGTTATGGCAGTCTACAGCAAAGTTTTTTTTTATGAGAATTACTACAGATAGGTTACTGTGATGACTGCCTTTCGCGAACAACGCACTCACCACGGGATTAAGCTCGCTCACCAAATCGTCGATGACAAGCAGCTTCCTGTGATCTGTATCCAATCGTTTCAGTTCTTCTTCGCCATGTAATCATTCGAAGAATTCGACATAAGGTAAAGCTTGCTTCAATGCCTCGTAATCGGGTTGGTATTCGGCGTAAAACCAATACACGCGTTCAGGATATGGATCGATTAATTGTTCGCGACGTTCCAACAACGTTCTAACCCACCCGGGTCTTTCCACACCCCGTCGGTCCTGCGACGATACAAGCGAAACGATGATGTAACGTTCCATCCAGCGTCTCCATTTCTTGAATTTTGCGATTAAGCTTGTGCCGCTCCTTATATTATCTTTTTTCTCCTTTAGAAAACAATGATAACAAATATAATTTCCTATCTATATTTTAAAAGATTCTAGTAGTTCGAATGATCTAAACTGCTACCGTCCGTCAACCCCTAGTTTAAAATAAATAGATTGTGAAGTCACCTTCAACCTCTAGTTTTAATCAAATAGATTGTAAAAGTTACCTTTAACCCCTACTTTAAAAATTTAAATAGATTGTGAAAATACGTAAAACTTGTTAATTGTTTGTCCCGCCGTTATAAATGGTGCCCGCGGCCCCCAGGGTCTCGGAGTACTACAAGTGAACGGCGCGTCGGTAAATTGTCATTCCTTTGTTTGTTTGTCCAGATAACAATCTTGTACCGGTTGCTTTAAGTGCGAAATTGAATTATCCGTTTGTTGTTTGATTTCGAAGGAGGAATAAACATTATGTAAGTATTTTTTACATAATACAATTTCAAATATGTAAAGTAACACTTTCATCTGAATGTTTTCTTTGGATGTACTTGCAAGATATGAATATTGACTGGAACGTTCATTAATTGCAACAACAAAAAAACAACTCTTGAATCTGTAAGAAGCTTACCGGTATTTTTTCTTCTTTATACAAACCACTACTTTTTTAAATACAAAACCACTGCTAAATTAGTTTCTTAAATATCTTAAATATCATCGTTAAGGTACTTTGTAACGATCGTGTCTTTTCCTGTCAATCTATGTTAACATACCATGACCCAACGCATGGTGGATTTGTTCAATCAAGGCTGGACGCTGGAAACAAGAACACTCATGCACTTTACTTTTCCAATTACTGGACGGGCGAAAAACGTTGTAGTTGCCGGATGGGTTTGCGGAGGAGGAGCTGAAATCACAAATCTGGGAAGACTTAACGGATTGGAATATCGACAAAGAGGATTAGGATGCACAAATCGACACAGAGGAATGGAATATCAATAAAGAGGATTGGGATGCACAATTCGACGCAGAGGAATGGAATATCGACTCTCAGGAATGTGAACTGGAGGAGATAATACAGAGAGGAGGAAGTAATCTATCCGAAGAACTCAAGACGTTTGTGAATCAATAAATTGTTGAAAACATGCCAATTCCCGACAAACAATTATTACAATTACCAGTCGTTCGGGGTTTTTGCCGCTTGTTGAAGAAATAGAAGGCTCAATCAAGTTGGGGGAGCCGAGTCGGAGGCTATGGATGTCGATGGAGGTGAACAGGACCAGGTGGCTGTAAATCATGAACATGACGAAGCTAACCACAAAGAGGGAGGTGAACAGGACCAGATGGCCCATCAACACGCCAAAGAAGCAGACAGAGCTAACGATAAAAAAGTTACCGTCGAGAGTTGCTACGGCATTAAGGAGATTAGAAGACGTCAGATTCCCCTGCTCGGAGGCAAATGAACATCTTGTGCTGTTCGACGGGGAAAGAATTGGTCGACTGGTAAATCAATAAAAGGACGTCGTCAACGTATTGCACGCTGTCCTTGGCCTGCAGTCGAAAACTACAATCCTGAACACATGAAACCTGCTCAACGCAAAGCTTTTCTCTATGGTACGAAGGACAAAAGAACAAGACTTTTGACATGGTTCGTGAAATTTATCAGTACTGCTGCAGTGATATAGAATTACTTCCGGTAGGATGCTTGCGCTTCAGAAAAAAAAAAACTACAGGCAAACTTCGAAAAATGTATCACTATTTGTATTGCCTGCATGCGCATTTTTCGACGAAAGTTTCTGTGTACCGATATGATCGCCCTGCTTCCTCATTCAGGATACGAGAATGACATTCAATCCGTCAAAGCCCTTCAACGGTTGAAATAGATCGAGCATCGATAGGGTTGGCAACTGCAACACGCCCGATCTCCCGGAGGAGAAAAACACATCGGTCCTTACAAAGTGGACTGATTGGATGTCGTCAAAGACAGCCTACAAGTTCCACGGTTGTCCAACCTGCTACCCGCACAGAAAATACAAGCTGCTGAGGGTTGAAAAAACCGTCGAAGATGTTCACGTCAAGCTTATCCGGAAACGAGATTGGTTGAAGAACGAAGGTCTTAAACATGGTTGCCAACTAGTGGAAATCTGTGAATGCTAGCTAAGAGACGAGCTAGAGAGAAACCCACAGATGAAAGACTTCGTCGATAACCTGGAACTGACCGAACCTCTTCAGACACAAGATGCGTTCTTCGACGGACGGACCAATGCCATCAAGCTTCATCAAGTCGTTGAAGAAGATGAACAGATCAAATTCATCAATGTCTGCTCACTCTACCCTTACGTAATATGTATTGCAAATACCCTATCGGCCATCCGGACATTATCGAAACCCCGGACACAACCGACGTGAGTGATTATGAAGGACCGATCAAATGGACTGTCCTGCCTCCTTGTAGTCTGTACCACCCCGTACTCCTGGTCCGATGCCAAGGAAAACTCATGTTTCTGCTGTGTGCGACCTGCACAGAGACTCTAGCCAAAGGACTAAGTAAACATTACGAAGAACAACGAGCGCTTCACGGGACGTGGGTGAGCTGCGAGTTACAGAAGGCTGTAGCAATGGGGTACAAGTTGTTAAAAATCGACGAGGTGTGGCATTTCAAGGAGACGGTGCAGTATGATCCTGAAATTGGAGAGGCCGGTTTGTTCACGGCTCACATGAATACGTTTCTGAAAATGAAGCAGGGAGCGAGCGGGTGGCCAGAAGGCTGCCAAATCGAAGAACAGCGTCGCCTGTACATCGACGAGTACGATCTCCGCAAAGAGATTAGACTGGACTACGCCAGCATCGCCAAGAAATAGGGAAAGCGAGCGTTGGCCAAACTGATGCTCAACTCCTGCTGAGTACAGTTTGGACAGCGAAGTACACTTACCATGCCGGATTTTGTCAAGACTCTTGAAAAATTCTACAAGCTGTTGATGGACAAATCGAAAAAAGTGAAATACGTGCAGTTCAAAGACGAGTTAACCACCCGCATCCAATCGGTCGACACGGACGAGTACGTGGAAGTATCGCCCAACACGAACATTTTCAACGCAGCTTATACCACGGCTCACGCCCGCCTCAAACTCTACAGTTACATCGAGTGACTGGGGGAGCGCGTCCTCTACTTCGACACGGATAAAATTAATCTACTTCGACCCGGAACCTAAGATTTACCCCTCGGCAACTTCTCAGCGACATGACAGACGTGCTGGAGAAACATTACGGTGCTGGGAGCTACATCAGCGAGTTCGTTTCCAAAGCCCCAAAGAACTACGCTTACAAAGTACGTTTGGCCAGAACAGGCGCCGCCATCGCCGTAGGGGAGTGTAAAGTCAGAGGCACCACGTTGGACCATAACCCTATTTAATCGATCAACTTTGGGGCGATGCTCAACATGGTAAATCATGTGGATCCTGGGACAGGCAGAGCCTGGGAAGACGACGAAGAACTCATCGGTCCTGTCTGCTATTCACACAGCACCAGGAGAGACCGTCCGGGCAGAGTTCTCACCAGGTCCATTACCAAGGATTACAGACTGGTCTACGACAAACGCGTCATCCAAGCAGATCTTACGACCCTCCAATATGTTTATTGAGAGAGCGACACCGCCAACACTCTGACGTTATCTTTGCTCTGCGGTGATTGGTCAGAAAGAACATAAAATAGGTAGATGAGACATGAGTTGATTCATTAACGATTTTTCTCTAAAAGGTTTCACTTCACACCAACCATGAGTATTCTAAACGAGGAAGAGACATTTATATGGAATCGCTTATGGTGGCCTACGCTTGCAAAATGTGTACGTCAAAAATTCACAGAGTACGGAAATTTTACTGTTCGAGTGGTAAAACAGGATATACAGAAAAGCACTTGGATCCCGTGTATTTCACCTGTGTTTCATCTCGATTCCGAGGAAGGATCACACAGAGAGGCGATTGCTAAATATTTTGCCCAATTTAAGTGGCAAATTGTACAGAGATGGAGAAATGCACACCTTCGTGCGGAAACCTTTTTATGCCTGGTTGAAGAGAAACGACGTAACCGTTCTCATTGAATACACGTTCATTGAAAACAGATCTTCAAGCCGTGTACGTTCCCGCACTGAGCCTTCTATGTAGATGCAGAAAGATTGGTCAAAAAGAACATAAAATAGGAAACATTGTCGAAGTCTGGTTCTTGTCTACTAACTGTGGTGTAGCAGTTATCATACATGTCTACAGACCACGAGGCCCTGGGTTCAAACCTGCAGTGGGGGTTGGGTAGACACGCCAGTGCACCACAACTGGTTATCAAATGCCGTGGACATTAACTTGGTTGCCGATGTTATGTCTGTCCGTACGTCGTACCTGTGTTCTCGTTCGGGTCGTATTACGCGTTTCGTGATAGCATTGTTACTATCATAACCAAATACGCAGGCGACGACCCCGTCATTGTAATTGTCTTCACTTGTCGTCGCAAGTCTGGTTCATTCTTTCATTAGACATCAAAGAAGCAACATGGAGACTAGTGTAACACCTAACAATAAGAATACGGGAGACTGTTCCGGACGAAAACGTAAAGCATCGCCGGTGTCAGCTACGATCTACTTACAGGCAGCAAAGAACCACATCATGAAACCAGTAACGAAGTAGCAAAGACTCCTTCGGAAATCACCAGGGCCGAGATCAGGCGTAGGGTGCGCGATGACTCTTCGGCGCTACCCTGACATCTACGGAGAGCATATCGATGGAGGAGACTTCACACCGCCTTTCTACAACGCTTTAGATTGTTTCGCCACGATTATAGCCCCTATGGGATGTGGCATGGATGAAGAAAGAGAAGTACGAGGCCAAGAAACAGATGGGTAAAAGAGGAGAGTGCAACGACACACTTTCAGCAGGCCGAAAAAGCATCGTCCGTCAAATGCAAACCAACAGAAGAGCAGATTCTCTTGTTTACAAAGAAAAAGAACTGGCCGAAATTCGTGAGAGCGATGACGGAGAATACACACGACTTGTTGGAATCCCAATTGAAACAAACCACAATGGTCAACGTCCTAAGAGAGACGGTAGAAGAAAGGAAAGGCAAAGTAAAAGATATCCCACGCTCGCTGATTACAAATCCACTCGCAAAAGACATTTTTAAAAGCTGGAAAGGGGGATGAAGGAAACGGTTAGCAAAGACTACGAAGAAGAGAAGGCGATCAAATTACTGAGAGATCTACAGAACGCTGGGAAGCTACGCTGATCGATTGATCCATCTTGCTGTCAAATGTAAAGTAATGGATTGTCCGGGGACTTGATTCTTGCACAGGAATCTTAAAACATTGTTTTGTATTTGCATGTGTTTGATTATTGAAGAAAGAAAAGGAGGAAAAACGAGGGCGGAAGGAGTACAAAACCGTGGTATGACTCCTGCCAGAGGCACCCTTTGATTGTTGGGGCAGGTGCTTTTACCCTCTTGGGACTTTTTTGAAGAGTCTGTTGTAAACATTCAAGAAAGAGAAAATTGCATTAAGACATTCAATACAGAGAGTTGCAGTTCGAGGCCACCGTTGACTTGAAGGCAACAGAACAACATCCTGAAAAAAGGTCAACGACACGATGCCTGGATAGTCAGTCAACGACATACGTGAAGCCACACCAGACAGGCGTGATCCTCAGACAAGCAAATCAGGAGCGCGTACGCAGCCAAAAACTAGACAAGTGTCTGTCTGGGTCGACAAGCATCGCTGATTGGTTGAAGGAGAGCATAAAAAGACAACATGTTGTACGTCGATTTATCTACCTACTGTGGTGTAGCGGTTACCTTTTCTGTCTACAGACCACGAGGCCCTGGCTTTAAGCCTGGGTTGGGTAGACACGCCAGTGTACCACAACTGGTTATTAAAGGCCGTGGACATTGACTTGGTTGTCGATGCTATGTCTGTCCGTACGTCGTACCTGTGTTCTCGTCCGGGTCGTATTAAGCGTTTCGTGATAGCATTGTTACTATCATAAGCGAATACGCAGACGACGACCCCGTCATTGTAATTGTGTGTTCACTCGTCGTCGTCGTCGTCGTCGCCTCGACGTCGATTTCACTTTACCTTTGGGGCATCGAATAAGACACATCATGTCCGATCAATACCTATCGACATCGATAATCACCACGCTTACTTACCTGAATGGGTTTTGAAGGAGGATGCTGACAAGGGAATGATACCCCGCCATAGCTTACTACCGGTTCGGTTTGGCACGCAAAATCGACAACAGAGTACGAAAAACATCTGTCATTAGAACACCACTGAGGTACCAGATTCAAAGACCAGACTACCTTTGGAACTTTGCAGCTAGAGACAACAAATGGGGGGAAGTAACCAGGTGCAAACCTCGTACGAGTTCACATATTAAGAGATCTCCGACATTTCATTTTGATACCAACCATTACAAGATAGAAGCCACGAAGAGGAAAATATTGATGTCTAAGCCACCTTGGAAAAGAGGAACCGCCTCGTATCGAGCCCACTTGGAGAATCTAAAAATTCTGAGGAGGTACAAGAGCAAAGAAGCAGGTCAGCATCAGTGGACTACTGGAGGAAGAGGACAGTAGATTAAACGATCGATCGATAAAGAACCCAAAGGCTCTTTTAAGAGCCAGTACCAACTATTCAAGAAATATAAAATTTATTTTTGACATTCTTATCGTTTGTAATTTGTTGTGTGACATTGTTTGTAACGTCCATACTTGTTATGTGTCCATGTGTTTTTTAACCCCCCAACAAACCCTGGGACCTTCAAAAATGGGGGTAGCGGGAACAGTCGTAGGATAAAATTCGAGAAGCCTATGCATCCAGTGACCAATTAGAAGGCAGCAATATAAGAATATCTTGAATTTTTGAAGCTGTAAAAAAAGAAAAAAAAAAGGGAAAATGGACCCCCAGTAACTTTCAAATGCTCTGGTGGTGGTGGTGGTTTCAAACATCTTCCGCCGCCTCTGGAAGGGACATATTTTCTCCACACAATTGATGAAGTCTGTGCATTATTTGAATGTTTAATTTTCATACATAAAATTTGACATTGGGGAAGAGTCTCTTATCATAGTCCAACAAATTATTTGTAAAGGGAAGGGGAGAAAGCGTGTGTGCAAATATTCCAAAATAAAGAAAACTTCTAAAAAATTGAAGAATTTTCCCGAAAAATAAGGAAATTGATGCAAATTTTGAAGAAATGATGGAAATTTGACGGAAATTTAAGGAAATTTCCTGAAATTTGGAGACTAACTTCTCAAAAATGTGAGAAAATTTCCGAAAATAAAGGAAATTGCACCAAAATTGAAGTAATTTTTATGAAAATGAAGGAAATTTGAATTACCGTAAGCTATGTTTTAACCACATGTGCCAGGTGAGATCAATCCCCCCTCCTCCCGCACCTATTTATATTTTGTTGTCTTGATGCACATAGACCTATGCCCATTAAGGGTTTATTTTTGGAAAACAAAAGCAGATCGATTATCCATAACTTAATTAACAATAATATACATAGGCTAGGCATACGTCTTGCTACCCTGGATTGTTGTTGGTGAATAATTCGCGATCCGTAACGTACGTGTGAAAAATAATTAAGCAAGTGGCGGCGAGTTCCTTTTTTTGTATTTTGTTTGAAAACCTCGGATGGTTAATTAGCTAATAAATGCATGTTATGTTTGGTAAGCATAGTAACCTTTTGTTCTTTTATGCTTATAATCATGTTTGTTAGCAGTAAAATGTACTCATATTTATTCATACCTTTTAACTTCTAATTTCCATATCCGAAAAGTTCCCACACACGTTGTTAGGGCTTGGCCCAATCGTGTGAGTAAAATTAACATTAGGCTTAACGTTAGGCTTCAATTCAAATTTCAAAGTTAACTTAAAGTAGCCTACAGTATGTGGACCAGTGCCAAGGAAAAATGTGCTTTTATTTCATAGTTCCTTAATTGTCTCAAATTTGTAGGATTGCATAACAATTTGCAATTACATTTTCCATGTATAAATTTTGTATTCAACTTGCATTTTATGTTATTTTCTTTCAATCTTGATCAAAAGAGTGCCCAAATTTCAGTTGTTGTGGTTCATCACAGAGTCCACTCTGATGAAAAAACCAGGCACAGTCAATAAAGAATAATTTCGAAGATGATGTGCAATATTTGTAAAACAATGTAGGCCAAATATATACTATAGGCCTACATTGGTTTAAACTACAGAGATTGAGGACGCTCATCTGTTCAATGTTAGTTTAATTTTTATTTTTCATTTCATTTACTCTCTCAGCGTACCAGGCTATTTTCCTTAGGTTTTCCATATTGTCTGAATCATAACGGTTTGTTTTGCTCATATCCATACCAATAATCTTCTTAAACTTAAATTAATCAATGGTGACATCGATTATGGCATTAATCAATGATGACATTGATTATAGCATTAATGAGTAGTATCTTTATGGTCACAAAATTCACAATTTAAATAAGGCTACGCCTAGCTGTTCTTGTTGTAAATGGCTTTAACTTTGGTCAAAATACAGTCCTCTTAATTTAATTATGGTAAAGTGGTTTCAGATTTTATGAATGCTGACTTTGCCGCACTTCAAGATCATTTGTCATTCAATTGGACTCGTTTGCTCTGTGACTTAAAACTCTTTGGTCAACTTAAAACTGTTACCACATGTCACATAAGGATTAGCTGAAACATGCAAGAAATAACAGGAAGTCAAAGCATCACTACCAGTCAGGAATTGAAAAACCTGAATCATATCGCCACGTTTTTTTCTCAACTCAAGCATGGTCAAACCAATAATTCGCAACCTAGATTTATAAGAGAGATTCCGTACCAGTGGCTCTTCGCTGAACCTGCCCCAAAATAAACTTATCCTTCTTATAAAAGGGACTCAGCTTGAATAGCATACTCAAGGTGAGGCCCGACTAACTGCTTATACAAATTAGGGACAACCTCTTTACAAAGAAAACAAACATTTCTTCTAATCAAACCAAGCATCCTATTTGCCTTTGCAGCTGCTAAAGCACTGTTTAGAAGGCTTTAGATTACTAGTAATGACAACACCTAGATCCCTTTCTTGATCAACACAACCAAGAATTGAACCATTATGCAGTAATCAAAAGCAAAATTACTCTGACCAAAATGAATAGCTTTGCATTTATTAACATTGAATGACATCTGCTACGTTTGGGACCAAAAAACTAACTTATTTAGATTAGTTTGCAACAGTAAAGAATCCCTACCATCATCAACAATCCTGTACCGCTTGGTGTCATCAGCAAATTTACAAATCCTGGAGCCAAGAGAAACATCAATATCATTAATGAAGATTAAGAAAAGAAGCAGACCCAATTACAGAATCCTGAGGAACACCACTTGTACATTTCTTCCATGGAGGTACTTCACCATTAACAACAACTCTTTGTGACCTGTCAATTAACCAAGAATGTATCTAACTGGCACACTTTCTATCCATCCCAAGCACTCTTGTTTTCATCGTGAGCCTGCCCAATGGAACCTTATCATGACCAGAATCAGCTAGTTTAGTGACATCATCAAGAAACTCCAATAAATTAGAAACACAAGACCTCTTAGGTAAGAACCCATGTTGGGACATATTCAACAAACCATTGACCAGTGAATGATTTAGTACAACATTCTTAACAATGGACTCCATGACCTTGCACACAACACTAGTAAGACTTACTGGCCTATACTTACAAGGCAAACTGTGGTCACCCTTTTTAAAAATAGGAGTGACATTAGCAATTCTTCAATCACTAGGAACAACTCCAACATCAAAGCACTTTGAAATTATAATACTCAGGGGAACAGAAAGAACATCAGAACACTCACGTAAGACAGCAGGATGTATACTATCTGGACCGGGTGCTTTATTTGAGTTCAAACCCTTCAACTTAGACACAACACCAACTGAAAAATCAACATTCTTAATGGATACTGGAGACTGCATACTAAGCTAATCCACAATATCATCAGCAAGGGACTCCAAAACAGATACAAAGTAGTCATTTAAAACCTCAGCCATATCCTTATCACTATTGATAGTAACGCCATCATTACCCTGAAGAGGACCAACAACCTCCTTAGTTTTTTGCTTTGAGCAAACATAAGAATGATACGACTTAGGATTAATCTTAACCTCTTTGAACAAACGTTTTTCAAAAAGCACTTTAGTATCTCTTATTAAACCGTTTGTGAACATTTTATAAACCTTATACCTAGCAAGCTCTGCAGGACACCCACTGTGTTTATAACAAAGCCACAACTTCTTCTTTTTCCGAATCGCCTGCAAAACCTCCTGAGATATCCACATTGGCCGATTACGCCCACAGACTTTCTTTAATGGGACAAACCTATTAACACCCTCCAAAAGTATAGTTCGGAAAACATCCCATGCTTTAGAAGGATCTAAGTCATGGAGCAAAAAATTCCAATCGAATGACAAATTATTCTGAAGTGCAGCAAAGTCAGCATTCTTCAAATCTAACACCAGTTTATTAGCTGGAGAAGCCTTTGTGAAACAATACAGATCAAAAGTAATGAGGTCATGATCACTACATCCTACCTTACCGCTACTTGGCACATTTCTAACCATACTTTTTTTAATACTGAAAATCAAATCCAGACAATTACTACTACGCGTGGGAAACAACACATGCTGGGTGAAAAAGCAGTCAGATGCAGCTTCCAGAAAATCTTTACCATGTGGACCACTAGTACAAAGATTCCAATCAATGTCTGGAAAATTAGTCCCCAAAAACAATAACCCTCCTAGAAGCGTATTTTTTGTCTTGATTTTGCAAACATTTATACAAGATCCTACCTCACAATTTAAATTTGAAAAAAACACAAGTATTGTTCTTTTAAAAAAAAAGTATGGGTAGGCGTATGTGTAGTTATGGAATCATTTACCATCGTTTAGCTGTAATTTATTTCACTTTAACCTGTGTCTGTATGTTGATATTGTGTGATTGCTGTTTACTGATCTGCGGCCTCACAAAGGCTATGGGTTTTTTCCTATGCACGCTAAGGATGCACCGGAACCAAATTTTATAGTTCTGGCCGGAAGCGAAACTTCCGGCCAGAATCAAAACTTAATAATTTTGATTAACTTAAACACCATTGTTAATTATGGGATAAAATTAGTACAAAATTCATTTTACATACAAAACCTGTTTTTCCTTTACAGTCCTTCCTTTACAGCTCTAGCATAGGGGAGTCATAGCATTCCCTTTTCTATAATTTTTACAATTTTGTATTGTTGTTCTCAGTTTAACATTAAACATGAAATAATGTGGATTTTCATACTCTTATTCACAGGAACCATGCTCTGCTAACTTCTGCAAAGACAAACATGCATCTGGAATAGAATAGGTGTACCCTTTATAACTAAATAGAAAAGGATGATTTTTTATTTCATTTTCAGCTGTTATATAATATGTACATGCATGTCTTTCTAACTTTTTAGTTTGTTTTATTAGATACATGTAGCTTATACTGTTGATGATGAGTGATTTAATTAAAGTTATGAAAACACATACATTCAGAGTAAAAAGTAGTGCTGAAATTGTGTTTCTGCCTAGTAACTATCTGATTACAATACATGTATTTTTGAAATATCTTTCTTGATTAGACTTAAAACAAGTTAGAAAAGAAAAACAAAATACATATGAAAATAAACAGGAATGAACAGATATAATCTTTGTTAATATTTATAGTTGGTCAGACTTGTGTAAAGAGATGGCCTGAATAGTATACCATGATATTGATAAAATAAACATTAATCTGCCATGCCTTGTGTACGTTAAAATGTAGAAAAATATACACAAAATCAAAATTTCAAGAGTTCCGGCCAAAACCGAGTTCCGATGCATCCTTAATGCACGCCATTGGAGATAATGGTTAATGATAATGATAATAAAAATTTGATGGTTTCAACACGTTTGATTTGGGAATTATCAATCGATATATCAATATTATTTATATTCTTATGATGGGGATAAAAAACCATAAAATGAGTTTTGCTGATATTTAAAGATAGCTTATTAACTTTAAACCAATTGGCAGCATTTTTTAATTCAAGAGTTGATGACTGAAATGACATCAAAATTGTTATGCTTATACAAAATACAAGTATCATCAGCAAAAAGTGTAAAGTGTAAAAGATGTGAAGAATAGGTAATATCATTTACATATCATTTACATACTTCTGTTAGCAGGTCCCAAATTATTTAAAAATCAATGAAATAGATACAATTCAATTCTGAAGTTTGATGACATTTGTTACTGTACACAGTTTGATGTGCATTTTATACAAGGCCCCAACTGCACGGGGATAGTATAAGCTCATAATACTATTTGGTCAAAAGAGACAAATTTATCCCAAAAGTCTACTTTCCCTTAGTAGCATAATTAGGGTCCTATCAAGAGATGTCATTAATATGCATGGTAGGTGTGGCTTAATGTGAAAGTGCTAAAGGATGTAACACCATAACTGTATTTCATGAAAGGTATATCAAATTTATGCCATATGGCGTACACAGATAAGTCATGGTCTAGCTGTACAGATGTTCTATTGTTGTGATAGTGATGTCATGAATATTATTTAGTAGGCGGATAAATGAGGAACCATTTTTGCATCATACTTGCTATGATAATGTTTTTAATTATAGTGCAAATACTAATGTTGTCAACATTTTTATTGATCTGCATGGTGGGTCTTTTGAATAAAAATCCTGACACAAATATTTCATGATATGACATGACAGTTAGTACAAACTTTGCAAATCAATCAGCTTATGAAGAAGAAAAAAAAGCATCGGAACCACAAAACCTTTTGGTTGTGGTTAAAATTTCTTTCACGAATCCAGCACATGTCCCTAAGTAACCAACCAACCACTTACGCAGGCATGTGTAATACACAGTTACTACCTCTCCCAAACATAAAGGAAGACATTCATCTGTTCTTGCCTGTTATCTGATTAAGCAAGAAACAAATACTTCTTTCTAGTCTGGTTTTCTGCAGAAGAAAATAATGTATGTGTCTTTCGTATTCTATAGTACAGCGACCAGCACATTTAAGTATGTCCTGGGCACATTTTATTTCTCCTGGGCATAAATTAGTAGGACTGATTCAATAAATAACATATGATAAATTTTGGGCAGACTGTTTACAGTTTAGACTTTACTTTAGCCTTTGGTTAATGTTAAGGTTTAGCATGAATCTTCATGCCAATGGCCAAATCTTACATTTATTTTTGTTAAGATTTTAGAAATTAGAATAAGAATTTAACTTTAACTTGCTTAACATAAGACATTAAGCACAATTCTTAGTATATACTCAGAATGAAATTAAAGAAGTCATAAATTCTGACATTTTCTTCATTTCATATGATAGAAACAATATTATTAAGTCATTATACAACAAAATTTAGCATAGATTTTGTAATTTATTCAAACAAACATTAATTCTGTCAGTATAAACTTACATGGGAGTGGCCATTTCGTTTTATATGGCATACGTCCTCTAAAATTTGATGTCATACACCCAGTACAGATTAGAATATTTATGTATTTCTTTGTAATCTTTTTTAAATTTCTTCTCTGAAATAATTTTTCCTATGCATGGGTCTATAAATTTGTATTTGTTTATGAAAATGAATCAAGCTCTTAGAAAGAACTTCATAGGCATTTTGGAAAGAAAATTTCAAAGAGAATTCCAAAGAAATACATTATGTGTGCTAGCACATAGGCCAAACTCATCGGCATTATTTTAAAATTGACAAAATGGCAGCATCCATGTAACAACTTCTAGTTTGGATAATTTGATAATGGAATAAGATTTTATGATGGGGTTTTTGGTGGTTAGTTTATTTTCTAATTCTGTATCATATATCAAGCTAGAATATTTGACTTTCTTCTTTTAACTTTGCATTTGTTGAGGGTATGATGGAGTATTAAAATCTCTTGTTAATGTTGATGATAATCAACAGCTCCGATTCAAATAATGTGGGTAAAGGATTGATAAACAATAAGTTTAAAGAACTAGTTCAGGGGTCAAGCAAATCTATCTTATATAAACAAGGACTTCAAAATAAACAAAATAGTGAAGAAATCATTCAAAAATCTTATTCTGTTATGGAGACATCAAAGTTTAAAGTTTGGTATCATTTAAACAACTGAAATTATACTGGTGTAGACGTCATAGCCTCAGATTCCTCAAAGTCGTTATGTATTCTATCATATTTTGTCCTGTGATTGTGAAGCTTAAAAACCTCGAGATATGTCAGAAAAGTAGTAAAACTGAATCTGTTAAGGGTATTTATAATGTATCACCTGAATGTGTGTGAGGATGAAGACACCAACTTTCCATAGTAGAATTACTACACAAGTCATTTCTACACAGATAAGACTGAGCTGTAAAGTTGAATATCTCCTTAACGGAATAAGATATTTGAATGTTTTCTTCACCATTTTGTTTCTTTTGAAGTCCTCTTTCGTATAAGATGGACATGCTTGACCACTGAACTTATCCTTTAACAGAAGAAAATTCATTGGTTTTTGATACTGATCATCACAAATTTAAAATTGAATAAGAATTTGCAAAATTTATTATGATATTCACCTTAAAATTCAAACAGCTGTAAAATATTCAATTTTTAACTGATTTTGTCGTGAAACCTTTTTGCTGTTTTCATGGTCTGAATCATATTATTATAAAGCTCAAATTGTTGCTATCTGTCAATAATTGAACATTGTAAGCAAAAGTTTGTGTTAGTTGCTGATGGTTGCTGTGTTACATGGGGCATTCTCCAGCCCATTACAACTTGAATGCTGAATGGTCCACATTAGTATTTAAGATGCATATTCTTGATGGATCATGTGGATGAAATATGGTTGCGTAACTTGAAGTGGGTGGGGGGAGGTAACCTTAACTTTTTACCACATATACTGTTGCTTACTCAAGATATATAAAAAAAAGTAAACAAATAAAAAACTGTTTTTATGAAGAAAAAAAATTTCTTCCTGTAAATTTTTGTTTTTCCTGTGGTTATAACCCCTGGAACTGTTGCTGTTTTCCAAGTCTTGAGTGTTGAGAAGAAGTGCAGGTTGGTCATGGCCCAACTGGTGTAAGTGATGAGGGAAGTGTGTACACCAATCAGCTCAACCAGAATTAACTTTTCACTTGAAATCAGGGTTTAATTTAATGTTAGTAATGGCTAATCAGTTCACTTCTATGCTTCTGTAGGTATTTATTGATTGAATATAAGTAACTTGTTCTGACATCATTTCTTCACCTTTATTCATACAGGTGACTTTCAGGAAGCACATCGAAACTTTAGGCTTAAGTCCGAATTTCATGAGCTGAAGAAACAATATGGAGGATGAGAAGGAGGAAGTGGTTATGAAACTGAAAGAGAAAGGTAAATAATAAACAATTTTATGGTATATCACTGAGAAAACAGGCAAGTAAAATTGTTTTAAAATCATTTAAAGAGCCAATTAAAAATCATTAAATAGCAAAACATTAAAACAAAATGTGTTTATAAATTTTTTTTTGATTTCCATTGTTTTATCAAGAATTAATCTTTATGTAATTCTTGTATATTTGTTTCTTTATTCTTAGTCTTTGAAAGTGGTCAGAATGCCTTATGTAGTGCTGTTGATATGCGATTAATTCACTAAAGGTTTAATTGCCAAAATTTGCGAGCGTTTACGATTATTCGCAACCAATCTTTCCTCAAAAATCATTTAGAAAAACAATCGTTTAGGTGTGCAATGAAATTTTCGTGTAACTGGTACAACTCCCACACATAAAGTCAATGCATTTTTGGAAAACAAATGGCCAAGTATCTCACCAAAATGCAAATATATCATAAAATCACCAGTAAGGCTGATAAAACTAGTTGAAAATATAGATCTTGGGATAAGATGACCTTCAAACACGTAGAATTGCAATATCATCAAGAAATGTTTTTGGCCTTACTTAGCTCTGCACTTTCCGCAGCTGACAGAATCTTAAACCGGGTGTCCTTGTATGACATCAAACCTAAACCTAACTTAACCTACGCCTAACCTAATGACGTAGTATTGAAGTCATAAAAAGACACTGCTTGAAGATTCTGTCAAATGCGCACTTTCCTGATCTGACAACATGCTGTTACAAAATATTTTATTTACAGTACAGACGTACCCCCAGTTTAGTTGATATTTTATTTACAGTATAGACGTTTTCTGGTTTAGTTTTGAAGAGCCCCACCAATTAGTTGAATTTATAGCTAGTCAGCTCGTAAACACTAGGCCACCAATATAGGAATGTTCGCGATTAACCATTTTAAAGTTTTACTAAACGTTTTTGAAGAGTTGCAAGCGTAAACTTGCACCGTGTATTGGTTTTGTAACTGAGTTTTGGGAAACCGCGGCTTCCGTTTGATTAATATTTTATGAAAAACCGGAAGTACCAAAAATAACCAAATCACTACAAAAAATTGCTAAAAGATGGTTGAAATCTGTTTTATTTAAATGAAAAGAAAGTTCATGCTTTGTGTCAACATGTTTTTTGTAGTATCTTTTGATATATTTGTGAAAATATGTTATATTTATGCAGATAATCAATAAATACGATTGAGAATGTTTGGAAATAAATAGTCATAATGTACCTGCAGATAACAGGTTCAATGATGCTATGTATTTGCATCTTCTTTCTGGGCTAATATTTCCCTCACCAAAACAAATTCATTCCTTTATAATCCCTTTATTTGAAGTCATGTCAATTCTCTCCTAAGTCCTTTTGTCTTTTAAATACTTGGGAATCAATTATAAATCCCGACAAATATATCGCAAATTGCAAGCCAAGTAATTCACACCCAACCATGCCTTACTGAACTGACTGACCCTATGCATGTACATAGGGCTAGTACAAGTTTTAACACATTATTCAATGTGTATTGGGTCCCTGGATACAAATGAAACTTTACGTGAATGACCCTAGATTCAGGTGTTGTCATAGCAACATGATTAATGAACGGGTTTTAAAGGGCTGTCGTATCATATTCGGGATTTTTAGTTTGAGTTTAGCAGCTTATGCCGTGAAAAACCGTTGCTATAAATAGCTGTAACATTGTGAATTAATTGCGTGATCGTTATGGAATGATAATGTACTGTAAAACAAAGATAAATTATCCCTGTGCTATTACCAGCTTGGTTTGTGAATCAAACCAAGCTGGTATGATTCACATTTCGCAAGTGAAAATGACCATTTATTCCCTCAAAAAGTTTGCATTCATTCCCTCAAAAAGTTTATATTCCTTCCCATCATCTCATTTTCATGTGCCTCTGAAGAACAGTCCCGGTCAAAATTGTTCAGATTTTAAAAGAAGGAACTTAGGCCGTGGTATATAGCGAGGAGGAGGTAGGTAGATCTGCCACATAGCCTGCTTCTTTAGCCAAGCCTGGGATTTATCTTCAGACACCTTTTCAGCTTTGGCAAGTTTCTTTATAGCTGGAGTTCCTCTCCAATACCCCTGAAGACTATAGTATATCTCTGCTACTTTCATCTCATTTTAGACATATGCATATATATTCAATATGGCAATGAATTACGGAAAGAAACTAGCACCAACACACAGGACTCGCACAGGTCGGGGTGTGAAAGGTGTACACACAACTCATCAAGTTACTCTTGATACCCCAACGGCCACAGCAGATAATCGTGTGATTGTTAAATTCCCGAAGCTGCAGCACCATGATGTCATTGTCCCAGGCACGGTCAGACTGGCCTTCAACATCACTCTGAATAGCTCAGATGTCAAACGCACTATTATCAACAACATACAGTAGGCTGCATTATTGTGAGCAAACTATAGAGGTAAATCTTGGAGGTGAGGTTGTCATGAGTTTGGACAGCGCAGAAGTATTCTACAACTATGCAGACCTATGGCTCTCCTATAATGCGAGAAATAACGCTGACTATCAGGGCATAAGCAGAGAAATTTTTCTGAAAATTCGTGTAGGTGCTGGTGATAAAGCTGATAATAATAGTGACAACAACGCGATTGCTAAAGCTTTTGGCAATAGATTTGCTGTACCATTAGATTGTAGTCTCTTGAATGGCCACGCCCCATTTCACCCATTAGCTCTGCATGATTGGTTTAAATACATTATATACAGTACTTTGCACTTAACAAGAAGCTTATTATTGGAAGCGATGACACCAATGCTTCCTACACTCTGAACAACTTGACTCTGGAATTTAATGTTGTGAATCAAGCGAGCCTTGCAGCAGAGATCTGAAATAGAATGTTGAATGAGTACCAGGTAAACTATACAGATATACAGAGGCACCAGAGAGAAATGCTAGACCTCACTAGCTCTGTGTAGACTATCCCTTTGAATTTACCTCGACACAGTACCAGCGGTGTTGTCCTGTTGTTCGTCAAAGCAGTTGATGATGGTGGATTTGCACGAAAACCTGAGATTATCATGAATCCCGATATCACTAAGGTCATTGTAAACATTGAAGGTGTTCCTAACCAACTATATGCCCAAGGCGTTCTCCCATACCAGCACTGGGACGAGGCTAAGAAGGTATTTGGCTCAGGTAGATTGTCGTTGGGCGAGGGCCTCAATCCCGAGGTAGGCTTAATTGTTAAGAAGATGGATCTACATCACATCCGTTTATCAGAATATATCCAAAATCACTACGCACTTGTTCTTGTACTGCACAGCACCGATGATGATGTTGTACATGGTAACGACCGCAAGCTGAGTAACGGCAGTGTAGGCATGACTTTGGAGATCAACAGCACTCCTGCAGATGAAGGTACAGTGATTATGTACTACATCGTCCTCTCGAATAAACAACTGGTTATCAAGAACGTTCGCCTAGCCTGACTGTGGAGTTGGATGTAAAAACTATATAAAAAATGAACTTACCAAGAGATCCCCACACTGCGATTATATGCGGTAATCAGGCTCTGGAAAGATGCAGTAAGTGTTGAAGCTATTAGAGACCAGCTATTCAGGCGTATTTGCAAGAATTTTCATATAATGCCCTACCTGGTCCTACAATCAAACATACTTACAATGCGAGTCCATTTCTGACGACTGCAATGTCTTCTTTCCAGATCCCTCTGGTGATAAGTTGCAAAGATATCTTGAAATCATAAGCAAGCTCTATGGAGGTATACCTACTCTCAGCATAGTCGATGATTGTTCTGCAGAAAGTGACCTTGTGAAAAAGAGAAGAGCATTATCAAATCTAGCTTTTTTAGGTAGACATCATCAGCACTCGCTATGGATATTAACTCAAAAATGGAACTCGGTAGTTACTGATGTACGTGAACAGACTGAGTGGGTTGCTTTATTTCACTGCAAGTCAGCTCATTGCTTTGATCTAGTTACGAAAGAAAACAGTGGAATTCTACAAGAAAAGTGGCAAGAAATTTGTGATAAGCTATCAAGTACAAAGTATGCTAAACTTGTGTTAAAACGTGGACCACCTTTTGAGTACACAATTGAGGTAGTAATGCTTAGTAATAGTTAAGTAATGCTTAGTAATAGTTAAGTAATAGTTAAGTAAAGCTTTGTAATAGTTAAGTAATGCTCAGTAATGCTTAATAATAGTTCAGTAATGCTTAGTAATAGTTCAGTAATGCTTAATAATAGTTCAGTAATGCTTAGTAATAATTAAGTAATGCTTTGTAATAATTAAGTATTACTTAAGTAATAGTTAAGTAATGCTCAGTAATGCTTAATAATAGTTCAGTAATGCCTAGTAATAGTTCAGTAATGCTTAGTAATAGTTTAGTAATGCTTAGTAATAGTTCAGTAATGCTTAGTAATAGTTCAGTAATGCTTAGTAATAGTTCAGTATTGCTTAGTAATAGTTCAGTAATGCTTAGTAATAGTTCAGTAATGCTTAGTAATAGTTCAGTAATGCTAGGTAATAATTAATTAGTGCTTAGTAATAGTTAAGTAATGTCTAGCGATAACACCATGTTGAATGCAGAATTATTAATAATCATACTTGCACTACCACCTGTGGTATATTTATTCCATTGTATTTTATGTTCACTAGAGTGATAATAAATATTGATAGTCTTATAGAATCACTAGGTGAGCCATTGCAAGAATCATCACAAGATGATCACCGCAAGCAGCTAGCTGTCGTTATCCATGGAAGCATGTCCATGGACTATTAAGGGAAGCATATTTCATTTTAACAACTTTAAGAGATGTCGGGTGCAGATGTGGAACCATTACATGCTGTATTTGAGGTCCGTCTTGGTGATAAAATGACTAAAAGCTTGGGGAAAAGAGCAATAAATTTATATGCTTGTGCAGCAGCCAGTATATTTAACATTAATAGTGAGCAGGCCCTTGCTACAGACCTTGAACAAGATCCCTTTATAAACACTGCATTAAGAAGTGTTAGTTGCAGGATTTTTCATAAATGGATTGCACCAGTAAGTATGGTTCTTACAACTGGGCGCTATATTGAATATACAAAAACAAAAGATATACACAATGGAGATACAGAGGTTGAAAAACCTCAAGAGGGAGGAAGCTGGGAAACGTGCTGCGGAGACACGCAAGGCAAAACGTCAGATAACGATGGATGTCCCGTATTCGAAGGAAACCCAGCTCTTTAAAGGGGAACTTCGGAAGATGAAGAAGCCCCAGCGGCCACCCGCTGCAGAGACAGATCCACCTAGGGCCTCTTGGGATATTTTGTGGGGTGTACCAGCTGCTGCTGCTGTCGTAGTTGCTTCTGCTGGCGTCGTTTTAGCTCAAAATTGCCATACACCTAGTCCCCCCCACACCCAGTCCCCACACCTTAAAACAATTAAACATAACTGCAGATGGCTATATAAACTAGACAATGACACAACCCAACCAAGTTATCAATTCCTTGTACCAGTGCAGAACAATAGCTTTACTAGCCACGGACTATGCAGTCCTAGGAAGTGCTGTTATGAAAAGCTTGAATCCACCACCCTCATCAGGGATGAAAGCTTGCGATGTAGCACTCCTTACATTGAATTTTACAGCAGCTACTCTATGACTCGTGAGTGGTTAGTTTCCCAAGGTATCATTCCTGATAAAATCATTACTACACCACCTAATCAAATATATATGTCTGATAGATAATGGTTACGATTGCCTTGCATGTTGGTGGGGTTTTACATTTTCAGGTTCAAACTTTGTATCTAGTCAGCTCACCAAGAACCCTGCTGCACCGGAAGAATGTACGCGTCATGGTAAAGCTGTGGAAAAACTGCAGGCAGCTCAAATTGAATGGGCTCGTGATAGGCAAGAGAAGCTGGACAGGATGAATCAACGACTTATGGCAGAAAGACGTGCTGTACAGACCTTCAGAAATGTACATGAGGCAATGAGATTTTACAACCAGGTTTATGGTGCAGACTATATTCTACTAGATTCGAAGCCTCGCCTAGAAGACTTCTATTCACCATCCACTCAACAACACAACCGAGAGTTGGCTTTTATTACAATTGCTACGATTGGAATGGATTCTGCTTATTTCTTCTTAAATTGAACTTAAAATCCATGATATAATAACAATGGTGGATATACATACCAATTGATGATTTTGGTCGAATGGATGACCTAGATGGCGACCTGGTTGATGACCCATACTTGAATGGTCTCTTTCCCGATGTGCCCACTGCGACTGAAACTAGCGTTGATGGGGTTGATCTGTCTATAACAGAACAACTACATGAAGTTGACAAGATTCAGCTTGTAGACAAATTTTACGCTGATATGAAAATTGCTGGTACTCCAAAGTATGAGCTATTTAAGTTGTGTTCAGAGCATAATTTGTATCTTACACACAAGGGTAGTGAGATCCGCCTCAACAAAATTCGGACTGGTGGATGGATCACTATAGCAACAATTAAGTCACAAAAGAGGAGGGAAGGTGGCAATCAGGGAGTTATTTGGTGACAGTTCTAGACAAAATGCTGCTACCGAAATACGGCATCTAACGTCCTTGATGGCATAGATCCGATGTAAATGCACTGTTGGATGATATCGAAGAATTGATAGGAAAAACAGATGTAGCTTTTCAGACTGATGCTCCCCCATTACCCCTACGGGAGCTTATGGGACTCGACAAGCAGCTTAGAACTATACAAGGTACATTATCAGCTCAAGAAAGCAAGTTTATGGAAACTGACCAACAACTCGAAGAGGCAAGAGACCGCCTCGAAGCAACCAGCGATAAAGATGAAAAAACAAGTATACGAAGAGAGATTGAACAGCTGGAAGGTCTGCAAGAAGCTCTACATACCAGCATAGACACACTTAATGGTGATCTTAAGTCTCAGGTATGACAGATATGTGACCTTGCGCGTGAGCTTGTATATAGCCACCTTTCTCTGCGAGAAAAATTGGTTAAGTCGTTTCGAGAGCAGGGTGTGACAATTGCTTCCATTCTGACCGCATTAGGGTTTATAATATCCACTATCATACTGGAACTCGGGCTGGGAGGAGTTCCCGTGCCAACACCACAGCCATACCACTAGTGAAGGATAATGTTGTCAAAGCACTGGGTTGGGTGATGAAAAACGTTTTGGTAAATGGCTTGGTGCAGCTCTACCAGGCATCGTTGGTGGTGCCCTTTCTTCGCTTTTTAATCTAATTGGTGACATTCACAAAGGTAGGGAGTCACTTGTGGGCACTTGTGCTTGCAGTGGGTGGTGCACTTATCGCATGGGTATCCAGGCGACCAAATTGAAGATATCATATGATATTTAATACTACGATGTATTACAGCATGCATATCGTCACCGGAGAACCCGCCAACCTACAATTCCTGCTCCAGGTAAGCGAAGTGGAAATCAATGATGTGTGCTTTACCAGTAATTGGTATAACCTTGATAAGGATGGGAAAATGAGTGTACTGTTTTTTGATAGTAGAAAGACCAGGATAACAAAGATTGAGGCAATAGAATGAGGCTGTATAATTTCAATATGATTAAAAGAAGATTAGATAAAGGGATAATCCAAAATGATGCGGGAGGTGTTGATTTCGAGCCGGTCACCTCACTGATCCGTATAACTGTGCCAAATGGGGTTGCGCTTCTTTTAAGTGAAAATATCTTAGAGCTATTTGTATTCAATTTTACTAATGAAACTAGGGCAATGAACCCAGGTGTGTATAGGAGCGATCGTGTACCTCATCTTATGATGGATCTTTCCTTAAGCATTCACCTCCTGAAGTTAGATGTTTCCCATAATCTTGTTGATGGGAATCCCATGGAAAGACGTGGTAAATTTCTTGTGAATAAGATTGATATAGGTCGATTGACTCAAATACGATATAGTCATCCAAGAATGCATCGACTCGTAAATGATGTGCCTAATACCATCACCTTAAAAGTACGGAATAATGGTAAACCTTTCAATAACCACAATATCCCCATTGAAGTTACATTGCTTTAAAAATAATTGATGTATTACAGCACATTTCTAGTCACTGGAAAACTAAGAAACCTAGAATCCCCTCTTCGAGTAAAAGAGGTAAGTATCACAGATGTGTTCTTCACCAACGGTTGGTATAACCTAAAGGAGCTTGGACTTTTAGACATTAGATATTTAGAGGGTAAGCGAATTAAAAGAGTAACCATTAAACCAGGCTTTTATACTTTCAATACACTCAAGAAAAGAGCTGATAGGGCGATAGAAATAGGAGGTATGTTCTTAAAACAAAACACTTTACAAATCAAATTAGTCATGCTGGCTACTTGCGAAGTCAGATTCAGCAGTAACTTTCTATATTTCTTGGGAATGAATCCATGCAAGCTTATGGGAGCGATTAGCGATTAATTGCTAATCGTTAACAGCACTAGCCTTATGCACATAGATTTTGATATAGGGTAAATTGTTCATATGAACAGGTAAAGATTTTGTATTCATCAGAAAGAGCTTTAATTCTGAATAGAATAGACTTTAAATTATTACAAAAGTACATGTAATTCCAGAGATATGGCTTTTATGTGTGTGAAAGTTGTAATGTATGTAAGAGTAGACCATTAGTTGTTCAAACAGTAACACCTGGCCTGATAGATAAGCAGATAGGTCAGACTTTTCCTCTTTATTTTCTTCATTCTGAAAATCCCAAGTAATTAGGATCAAATTTCCCTTATCAATGGCTCCATTGTATTTGTTCTCCTGTTGGCCCTGAGTTGTGGAAATTGGTGTTGAGTATCATAATAGCAATAGGTTGGTCCTGAGTTGGTGTGGAAGTTGGTGTTGCTATCATAATAGCAAGAGATGAAGTCCTTATTGCCTGGTTGAATAGTTATTTTAATTAGGATAAGTGGCCTCATTATTTGCTACAATTAAGTTGGTGGTTTTGATTTGCTGGAATGAATTTTTAAGGAGAAGAACAAGTCATGACAGCTTAAAATTGTAATGTAATTTGTTAGATTTCTGTCCTTACTTTCAGTCACTAAAAATCAACAGACATTTTTTGTCCTTCTGAATTTTGATTGAAGATATATATAATATATATATGTATATATTTATATATATTTTTGTATATATTTATATATATTTATATATATATATATACATATATATATATATATATATATATATATATAAGTATGTATATGTATATGTATGTATTTATATATATATATATATATATATATATATATATATATATATATATATATATATATATATATATATATATATATATATATATATATATATACATATATATATATATATATATATATATATATATATATAAATATATATATATATATATATATATATATATATATATATATATATATATATATGCCCGAGATTCAAGATTCAAAAGCCCTTGGTCACATTTAATTGCTCCCATTCATATAATGGGTACTGCCCCGGCGGTACTGCCCTGCGGGTACTGCACCCGGCTGGTAATTGCGCCCGGCTGGTAATTGGGCCCGGCTGGTAATTGGGCCCGGCTGGTATTTGGGCCCGGCTGGTAATTGTGCTTGGCTGGTAATTGTGCCTGGCTGGTAATTGCGCCTGGCTGGTAATTGCGCCAGGCTGGTAATTGCGCCAGGCTGGTAATTGCGCCAGGCTGGTAATTGCGCCAGGCTGGTAATTGCGCCAGGCTGGTAATTGCGCCAGGCTGGTAATTGCGCCAGGCTGGTAATTGCGTTAGGCTGGTAATTGCGTTAGGCTGGTAATTGCGCCAGGCTGGTAATTAGACCAGGCAGGTAATTGCGCCAGGCTGGTAATTGCGCCAGGCTGGTAATTGCGCCAGGCTGGTAATTGCGTTAGGCTGGTAATTGCGCCAGGCTGGTAATTAGACCAGGCAGGTAATTAGGCCAGGCTGGTAATCTCCAAAGACAAGACCGTCCGCATGCACTTCTGTCAGTTCAACAACCTCCACCCCAACCCGAATCTCGTGCTCAATGTCAATTGCATCCTTAGTTGACCACACTAAGTTCCTGGGTTTAACTCTAGACCAGGCTCTCCTACAAGCAACACATCACCAACCTCAAACAGAAATGCAACAGCTCCCTCAAATTTCTCCGCCTCCTCTCCAATACCACTTGGAAGAATTCTTTCTTCACCATTTTGTTTCTTTTGAAGTCCTCTTTCATATGAGTAAACTTGCTTGACCACTGAACTAATCCTTTAAAACACAGGCCATGCACCCAAGCAAATCTCAAGACCAGTAACAAACTTCACCATCAAACCCAATGTCTGGACCAACTTCCCCCTGCACAGTCGCAACTGCAGGAAGGACATTGTTATCACCCGCATCCGCCTCAGCCAAACCTTTCTTACCCACTTGCACCTACTTTCCAGCTCCCCTGCTCCTTTCTGCCCTACATGCAACACTGATCTCTCGATCAAGCATATCCTCTTAACCTGTCCCATATATCTGCACTCCAGATCACACCTCTCCCCCTCTATCTCAATTTCCAATCTTTTCAAGAACAATCCTACCTCCAACTTCATCACCTTCCTCCACAACAGCAATTTATTCCACCTGATCTAAACCTCCCTTTCCTTCCCTTCTCTGCCTTACCTTCCTCACCTCCCTTTTATTACCTTAACTTCTTTCCCTTATTCACCTTCTCCCTCTCCTTCACTCTATCCCACCTCTCTTTCCTCTCTGTCCTAATTCAAGCACCTTAATTTTTAACACCCTCTTGGCACATTTGACTCTTACTGTTGGGGTGTCGTTAAACATCATCAAACCAAACCAAACCCAAGCAAAAGCAATTCTTTGGCACTCTGAAGATAAGATTTAGTTCAACATTGATTTGAAACATTAAAAACGATAAGCAGTATTTTGGTCACTCAGAATTGTGTAAAACGGCTAAAAATATTAGTGCTGTCATGACGTATCGATTATTGTGATATCTCATTTCCCACGACATAAAATATGCCTCTCTCGACATATCGCGATACCAAAAACTAATACTCAAGTAAGAAATTTTCACGCAACTAGGCGTGGCTACTTTGTACGCTACAGCTCTAACGTTATAGTATTAAATCTAAAAGTCAAGTTTAGGCCATTAAAAACGTGCAAAATAATTGTGAAACATGAAAACAACTAAAAAATAATTGTGCTCTCATCACTACACGCTGGCACGTGCCGATGTAAGTTGGCAAAAAGAATGAAAATTTGGTCCAGAATGTGCCACTCAGGCTCTCACTTCGATGATTCATGGTCACGGCTGAATTACCAAACACTTGCGTGATGCATAAAGAACGTAATAGTCACGCGATCATGTCATCTGCGAGGTCTGCAGATCATTTTTGTCTTGCGTTTATCATATCATGGAGTAGATTGTAACTCCATGATCATATGGCGTTGGTAATATTAACAATCTGTGTTGTGAGTCAGTTTTTTTGAAATGATTTTTTTCTCCACCATAATCGATACGTTTTAGAGGCATGTCGTAACCACTAAAAAATAACTGTATTTGAACATTGTTGTCGTACTTTCTATTTGTGAAATGAGCAAGATGCAAAGATACACTGTTCACACTAAGGTTTAAAAATTGAGGGGATTTTCCCCCTTTGGGTAATTTTTTGGCGGGGTGTGTTTGAAAAAAAGGTGGGAATTTCTTTTTGGAAAAATTACAAAAAAGGCCAAGAATAACAAAAATGCCAAATTTGGCAATTTTTTTGTGGAATTTTTGTTTTTTTGTAGGACATTTTCCCCTCTTTTATAAATTTTAGCGGGAAATTGATCAAATGTGGGAATTTTGCAATCCTGCACCTTAATGTGAACTGGAGAGATGTTATTAATTTCTGAATGCCCGCAGGCTATCACCTAGAGTGTCTGCAAAAAACATAAACTCGCTCCACTTAAAACCAATGAAATTATTTAAGCTTGTACACCATAGCGAAACACATGTGTCATGGGTCAATTGCATACAACACGTGATTTAAACGGAAAATTCCATGGCTAGTACTATTATGAGTAAACAAAGAAGAGAAGAATTTTTTTTAAACAAAATGCATGAAATCTTTCATTCTTTTTAAATCTGTGAACAATTTTGACTAGGACTGTTGTTCAAAAGTATATTTTACTCATGAAAATGAGTTTGGGGGAAGAATTACAAACGTTTTGAGGGGATGAATGGTCGTTTTCTCTTATAATCTCATTGTGAATTGTACCAGCTTCCTGGTAAGTGATAGCATGGGGATAATTTATCTTCGTTTTGCATTGTGTTATTTCATAATGATCACGCAATTTCATTCTACTCTAAACCATGCTATTTATAGCGACAGTTTTTCCCCAGAAAAAAGCTAGATTCAAACTCAAAAAAGTTTTGAAATATGATGCACAACACTTGTGTAAACCCATTCATTAATCATGTTACTATGACAACACTTGAACCCAAGATCACCCATCTGAAAGTTTCATTTTTTCTATCCCCTCTCCCTCGTCCATTTATCTCCATCCTAACTCTAGCAAATTAAATTTCTAACACCCTCTTGGCACATTTGACTCTGACTGCCATTAAACATTAATAAACCAAACGTATCCAGGGGCCGTTAAGCAGAGTGCATGGACAATATTGTGTTGTAACTTGTATTATAGCGAAGTACAGTACAAGTATCGGGCCAGGTAGTATTAGGGTGGGGTTGGTTGTGAATGAATGGTCTTGTACGTCTTTGCTATATTTCTATCTGGATTTGTAATGGATGCCCCAGTATTTTAAAAGACAAAGAGGACTCTGGAGATGGTCATGACTTCAAATAAGGGTATAGTTGTTGTGGTCAGGGAAAGAAGACACAAAGACATCATCGAACCTGTTATTACAGGTACATTATGACTATTTATTTTTGAACATTCTCAATCGTATTTATGAATTGAATCTGCATATATATCACATATTTTCACAAATATAGCAAAAGATACTACAAAATATGTGCTGACACAAAGCATGAACTTTTTTTATATTGAAATAAAACTGTTTTTTAGCATCTTTTGGAAATTTTTACGTTTCTTTTTTGGTACTTCCGGTTTTTCAGCTTTTCATAAATTATGAATCAGACCGAAATTGCGCTTTCGTGGACCGGCTTTAGTTCAAAACCAGTAGACCATGCAAGCAAAGTTTATCACAAAACTATAACAGAATGTGATTCTAATTTTAAAAAGTAGAAATATAAAGATGATTTTTAAAGTATCTAAAGTAGTAAATGTGTAGAAAAATTCCATTAAATGCAATTGACTTATTTGATTTTTTATTTCTTTTGTTTAGCTTGTGTCTTCTGTTTTAAAGATGAAGATTGTGAAGAGAAGTTTGGACCGTTATTTCACATGGAAGAAAATGGTTATCGGATTTATGCACATCAGTACTGCCTGGTAAGACAAAATCTCTTTAAGCTGAATTATTAAATTTAATTAACATATAACCTTTCAAGCAGAGTTGGAATTAATTGTACAATTTTCCATGGTTCTGAATAAAGGTGTCGAAAATCTTCCCATCAAAAATCATGACAAATAGTATTGATACATTCATAATTTAACATACTATTATATTGCACAATTACATGGGAAACGATTTTAGAGCACATACTTACTGTTGCTTACTCTATAAATCTTTTTTTTTTAAATGAAAAAAAGAAAAGAAGCAAATTCCCATTTTCTTAACAGTTTAACCGCCAGAAGAGGTGCAGTGGTAAGGGAGTCATGCTGTGGCTCAGTGGTTAGGGAGTCATGCTGTGGCTCAGTGGTTAAGGAGTCATGCTCGTAGCTTGAGCAAGACACTTTACTCTACTTGCTTCAGTCCACTCAGCTGTAAAATGAGTACCAGCACTGCTGGGGAGTTAATCTGCGATGGACTGGTGTCCCGTCCAGTGGGACTTATGTACTCTCATCCGCTTGCACCATGGAAACCGAGGATAAGCACCGGCCCAATGAGCCTAATGGCTCAGATGGATTTAGCTTCTTTGCTTCAGTCCACTCAGCTGTAAAATGAGTACCAGCACTGCTGGGGAGTTAATCTGCGAGGGACTGGTGTCCCGTCCAGGGGAAGTTATGTACTCTCATTTGCTTGCACCATGGAAACCGAGGATAAGCACCGGCCCAATGAGCCTAATGGCTCAGATGGATTTAGCTTCTTTTTTTAAAACCGCCAGAACCATAGAAATTTTCCAGGTCTGCTTTGAAGTAATCAGCATTTTATTTTAGACTTTCTTTTAGTTGATAGTAGAAATTTGTTATGGTGTTTTTCACTAGAATTCTCACCAAAAAAATTTGCACTTTAAGAAAGCAAAACGTTCTCAGCACAAAATGTTTTTTCAGCTTTCATAAAATACTTTTCTTTTTTTCTCGATGTGATCTTAAAATTTTGGAATTGTCAAATTCTGTTACTTAATTCAGATCGATCTGTAAGGTGTGTTTCTTACCTGTCTTTTTTTTATCTCAGTTCTTTGCCAGCGGCCTTTGCCAAAAAGGGCAGGAAACAGAGGGTATTCAGGGCTTTCTGCATGCAGATATTTTACAGGAACAGCGAAGAGCAACTCGCTTGGTAAGAATTGTATACCCAATCTTTGTCATTCTTCATTTATTTTATTTGCATGGATGAAATTGCTTGATTGTCATTTTATTCTTTAGCCCTAAGAACAGGTCAGGCTTTTACCCTCTCTTGTAGTCTTCCATCTTTATGTGTTGCTAAGTGTAATAATTTTTGTACAAATTTGGGCAATGATTCTTTTGATATGTTTATAGCAAAATGTATTTTTCTGTCCTTTAATTCTGGACTGAAGCTGAAAATTTGTTGATAGTATTAAAAATTAGTGCTGTCATGACATGGCTCTATTACTTATCGATTATCGTGGAGAAAAATATCGCGATATATTGGTATATTGCGATGCTTTTCAGGAAAACTGACTCACAACACAAATCGTTAATATCACTAACATTACTTCTTTTATGATGAACGCAAAAGAAAATGATTTGCAGGTCTAGCAGACATATTCGCGTGACTATTATGTTCATCATGCATCACGTACATGTTTGGTGATTCAGCCAACGTGGCCATAAATCATTGAAGTGATAGCCTGAAAGGCATGTTTTGGGTCAATTTTTGTGTTCTTTTTGCCAATTTACATCCAAGCGTTGCCTGTGTGGGGTAAAGGAGCATAATTTTTAATTATTTTGTTTTATGTGTTACGGTATTTTTGCATGTTTTTAATGGCCTAAACCTGACTTGAAGGTTTAATACCGTAATGTTACAAATGTAACATACTAAGTAGCCTAGCCTAGGTGCGCGAAAATTTCTTAGTTGAGTATTAGTTTTTGGTATCGCAATATGTGTTGAGAGGCATATTTTATATCGAGGGAAAAGAGATATCGCGATGATCGACATGTCATGACAGCACTATTAAAAATTTAGACCTGTTGCAAACTATGAACTCCTTTTCAGGAAAATCCCTATGGAAATTTGTTAACTAAACATACTTATTTGTATTACCATTCATATTTCTCCATTTTGCTTTGTAACAGGTGATTAATCTTTTGTTAATTGTCTCTCCATTGATATTGACCACAGTTTATACTCGTAGATATTTAATTTTGTCTTTGTGACAATCTGAGGAAGGCTGGCATCTGCCAGCTTAATACTAGAGTTCAATTGCCAGTCTTGCTGAGATCCCATATTTATAATAAAGTTCAATTGCCAGTCTTGCTGAGATCCCATATTTATAATAAAGTTCAATTGCCAGTCTTGCTGAGATCCCATATTTATAATAAAGTTCAATTGCCAGTCCTGCTGAGATCCCATATTTATAATAAAGTTCAATTGCCAGTCTTGCTGAGATCCCATATTTATAATAAAGTTCAATTGCCAGTCTTGCTGAGATCCCATATTTATAATAAAGTTCAATTGCCAGTCTTGCTGAGATCCCATATTTATAATAAAGTTCAATTGCCAGTCTTGCTGAGATCCCATATTTATAATAAAGTTCAATTGCCAGTCCTGCTGAGATCCCATATTTATAATAAAGTTCAATTGCCAGTCCTGCTGAGATCCCATCTTTATACTGAAGTTCAATTGCCAGTCCTGCTGAGATCACATCTATATACTGAAGTTCAATTGCCAGTCTTGCTGAGATCCCATCTTTAAACCGAAGTTCAATTGCCAGTCTTGCTGAGATCCCACATGAAGAGAAGGATTATAACTCATTTTATCATACTTTTGAATTTGAATTTTGCACTTTTTGGCATGATTTTTTTTTTTTCCCCGCAGAAATGTTCATTTTGCAAAGGAAAGGGAGCTTCGATTGGTTGTTGCGTCCGAAAGTGTCAACAGAAATATCACTACCCATGCGGAGCTGAGGCCAAGTCCATGTTTCTCTTTTATGATACATTCTTGTAAGTAACTGAAGATTGCATTGCTATATCTAAAGTTACAGGCTGTATCATTGTGCATAAGTATTTCTTTGTAATTATGGGGAAAAGAATTCAAACGTATGTATTGCTATGTTTGAAAATTTAAAACAGGAATGTCAGTCCTTCATAAGATTATAGAAGTTTTCCATCCTTTGAATTGCAATAGGTTGGTAGAGGATTTTGAGGTAAGTGGAATTAGAGGGAAGGGTGTTGGTTCAAAGGTATGATGGGGAGATGGCAAGTGGAAAGAAGGATATTAAAAATAGAGGGGGGAGGGGGGCGGGGAAATTGTATCATTTTGCAGTGCCTTGTTTTAAAACAACTTATGTTTTTAGCGAGTGTTGGGTTGAGGTTATTATGTTGAATGGGAAATTCACTTTTTGGCCTTTAAAATGTTAAAACTTTTTTGTTTTAGCACCAACTCTGGTCCTGAAATTTTGGCTCATAGAAGATATTATTTAAATTATAATCCTACTATTTCTTTGTCAGGTGTAAATCATTGTAATTTTGTAGTTATGGCTAAAAAAGGTGCAATTTTTTTTAAAACTTCTAGAGATTTTTGGAGATATTCCATAGTGTATGTTTCACACAAACTCTCCTCAGGCATTTTTTTTCATGATCAAACTGCCCATCGTGCATAAATAGACATAAGATAATTAGGCAGCTTTAATGATAAAACTGCCCATTGTGCATGAATAGACATCAGGAAATTAACCAGCTTTATATGATCAATTGCCTATTTGAAACAGAGATAATATTCAGCAATTCCTTAACCCTTACTCTCCCAAGGTTCCAAAAATAGAATAAACTAGTTCTGAAATTTTTGGAAAGAGGATTTTTTCAGCACTTTCTGTTCCATTTGTACCAAAACAAGTTCAACTTTTATAAAAGCTAACATGTTGAACTTTCTAAAAATGTGTAATTTCCGAACTCAAATATGCAAATTAGGTCATTGAATTAGCATATTAGGTCTCCAAACATTCTATCTTTATGACACGCTTGTGCCTTGTGGCTAAATAGCAAAAAAATATGGATAGAATTTCTGAATCGTCCTTGGAAAGACCTTTCATTTGATACTATTCATGGATTTTTAGGAATCAGAAGAAAAAAAATGACGCAAATATGAAAAATTGGGTACATTTTGACCTAAAAATTATCCCCCGAATCTATCTAATGGCACTAAATTTTCCAAAAAAATGCATTTTCCCCTTCTATGATGTCCAAAACTAATAGAATGCAGAAAAACAAGATGTTTACATCATCATTGGCAAAAAATAAAACAAGAAATTATGCAAATTATTTGCAAATTAGGTCATTTACCTCCTTTATTATGCACGAAACTGTTTTTTGTTTATTTCTGACCCAATTTCAGCCATTACAAGCTTCACAGCTACTTTTATGTTGATAGACTATGCTGATTATCTATAAGACACTTACTTCTGTTCATTCCACATGGAATTCATAAGAAATGTTTGCCAAAAAGGTCCAAATTTGTAAAGTCTTCTGCTATACCTTGTTGCTGCAATAGAATACAAAAAAAAAAATACAAAAAAAATTGCAACTATATTCATTCAACTTACTTTAGTTTGGTCTTCCCATAACCAGTTACCGAAGACCTCGTGTCGATCCCGGTCACCCTCCACCAGTACTTCCCACAGATGATAGTCTTTATCGGCTGCAGGGATGACCTTCGACCGTTGTATTTTCTGCAGCCGAGCGTTCCGCTCCTCCTCCCTGGTTTTGAAGGCAGCTTTTTCCGCTGCAGTTGGATTTTCTTTGAGTGGTGATGGTAGCGAGACTGCAGCGGAAGGCCTGGAAGAGGGGCCTGGGCTCATCTTCAACTGTCTGTCCCTCTTCCGCTTGGGTTGGGGAGTAGCGGGCGGCTCGTCCTCTTCAAGCATACGCATAACATGTTATCGCATAAGATGTTATTGTGGTTTCTAGTAGCGGGCGGCTCGTCCTCTTCAAGCATACGCATAACATGTTATCGCATAACATGTTATTGTGGTTTTATAACCTGCCCCACAATTTTGTGGTAACCGTGGGGACAGACTTTTACAGCCGGGAAGCCCGGGGTACATACAGGGGTCCAAAATGTTTGTTTTATCGATCTAGTCATCACCACAACAGTGGCATAGCCAGGGGGAGGGGAAAAGAATCATGGTCCTAAAAAATGGGGCATAAAATAATGTACTGGTACTAGGTTTATATACAAGCATTTTCTTCTAAATGGGCCTGGGGCACCCCCAACATGTGTATTTTGCCCTAACATGGAACCCCTACTCCACTTTCTCCCATAAAATTGTGATTTCGGCCCCTGAAATAATGGAACTTGGATTTTGTGATATTGGGAATACACATATTTCAGTAGGCCTAAATTTACAATTTTGCCATTGGGAAATACATATATTTCAGTCCATTTAGAAATGTTATTATTGGGGTTCAGCTTTCATTTCTTTCATCCGGGCTATTATAGAAAGGACATAAATCCTTTTTTTTATATGTGATTTTAGTGTCTCTTTTACTTGTTTATCGTAACAAGCAAAAAATCCCCGCTAATTTATCATTAGAATTCTATAAGCCTTATTTTATTACTACACATTTACAATGTAGTACTTTCGCTATTTAAAAAAAAAAACACTCACCAACTCCGTAATTTGGAACAGATCACTATCCATTTCAGCAGGCTCTATATTCTCCTCTTCCTTAATCTGGTCGAGTTCTGGTACATCTTCTTCATCAGAAGTACCTTCCAACCCCTCTGAGTCATCATTATTCTGAAGAAAACATAGGAGTCGGAAGGCACGTTCGACGTTGTAACTTGTATTTCGCCATTTTGTGATGTCGAATGTGCGAAGAAAAAAAAAAGAAAGAAAAAAAGACGCAAATTGACGTCATCATCAGAGACCTTTTAGGCACGTAGAGGGGGTGCATCTGTTATTGTAATAGTTCGTCTGAACGATCTATTTCTCCTCTACCCGTAGAGATTTTAAAAATTCCAATACAATATTTGGGCCTTTTTTTTATATATTTTTCATCAAAAAAGGTCAAAAATGGCCCAAAATCACAAATTTGGCATATTTTCTCCAACAAAACACAAACATTGACCAAGTACAAGTAAAAATCGTGTAGCAACCAACAATTCAAACTATCTTTATACTTTACCTGAAAAAAAAAAGAAGAAAAAAATATTCACGTATGACATTCGTCTTTCAAAAAAAAAAAAAAAAAATCGTTTTTTTTTTTAAATGCACTTTTTTGTAACGATTTTTCCTCAAAAAATTTCAATCTAACTCCCCAACAAAATAACCATATTATGAAAGATCTATTCAATCTGGTTTGAATGAACTTATTTGCAGCTCTATAGGATTTTGGGAAGGTACTCAAAAACATTTTTGGAAAATGGATCGTAACTGTCACGGTCACCGTGACGCTGGGAGAGTAAGGGTTAAATCCCTTATTCCAATGGATATTGGTTCCATGCATGATAATTATTCTTCTTGCAATTGCAAGTGCAACTTTGTATGAACTTAATGGATAATGAAATATCTATATGGACGGGTAGATTGGGCTTATTTTGACTTTAAGCTTTGGTGAAAGAAAATATGCTACCAAACATGAAAATAGTCAACATTTTCATCAAAATCAGTGAAAAATTGACCAATATACATCAGTTTTAATATGTAGGCCTTGTTGTAATAAACAATAGAAATTTTACATAAAATTGGTGACATAACCAGAAAACCTATCAATCTCCTTATGTTAAGTTGTTAATTGATTGTTTTTCAAATCTCCACCAACATTATGTGAATAAGAGCAGTTGAATATGACAAAGAAGTTTTAAACTTGATCTCCATCATATGTCCTAGTTCAATCAAAGTATAGCAGGAGAAACTGGTCAGTTTGATGATTTTGAGTGACTGAAATTTAGGGCAGAAATATAAAGAATTGCATTAAGATGCTCTTAAGTACAAACAATCAATATCTTTTGATAAAAACATGGCACATCATTTCAAAAGATTGTGAACTTGACATCAGTAACTGTCATCTTGCCACCTTTCTGGGTTTTTTTTTATTGACAACAAATCACCACCACAGGCTACACATTCAAAAACTTTTCTCAAAATTGGAAGGGTTGAGTACCTGCATCACTGATGCTCTAATTAAATGAATGTAGTCCTAATAGTCCTTCTATAATATATCCTACATTTCGTTCATTACTATTATTAAGTTATATTTTTTTTTTCATGCAATGTTACAGATCATACTGTCCCAACCATCATGTAAAGCAACAAATTCCCGAGGCAGATTTAGCGAATACATCCACAGTTACTTGTTCAGTCTGCTTAGAGGAGGTTGTTCATGAGCCCAACTTTGATGTGTTGAAAGTCCCCTGTTGTCACAATACCTGGCTGCATCGAGAATGTGTGCAGGTTAGTTTGAAAATGTATCCTCTTTTTGTTCTTTTCAAAGATTTATGATATACATTTAAAAAAAATTTGTATCATATCAAAGCTTTTGTGATGTATCATATTAAAGAATTTGACATGTATCATATCAAAACATTTGTGAAGTATCATATCAAAGCATGTGTGATATATTATATCGAAGTATGTGTGATGTACATATATCATACCAAAACATTTGAGATGCAGTATATCAAAACATTTGTGATGTATCATATCCAGCATGTGTTATGTATCATCAATGCATTTGTAATGTATCATATCCAAGCATTTGTGATGTATTATATCACAGCATTTCTGATGTATCATCTTTACCCAAAGCGACAAGCTCTTACATCAGGAGCGTTCTTCTTTCGTTGTCCGATCTGTAACAATCAAAACGATTTTCAGGACGAGATGAAGAAGATGGGAATTCACATACCTGAAAGGTAAATTTCTGTTAATTGTCTGTTGGAAGATCTCAGTGGTCTGGTGATCATAGCATTAGCTTGGCATGTTAAATATCCCAAGTTCAATTCCATGTCCCAGGCTCAACTGGTTTATCAAACAGCCATGGATATCACTCTATAACCTAAGCTGTTGTTATGGATGTATAATACCTTAACTACCTACCTACTTGTTACATGTTATCTTCTCATTTTTGCCTTGTTTCATTTATGAATGCAAGTTATGTTCATTTTAGTAAACATTTTATTAAAGCAGCGCAAAGAATAAGACAAATTCTGTCGTCACCTCCTGAGAAATAATAGACGGTGAAAACAAAGCGTGGATTTATAATCCTTAGTTAATTGCTCTTATATACACCTCAGTTTAAAATGTAGCTTCATTCTTAAATATGGCAGCGGAAGAAAGTGTTCTTTTTACTTGTATCTGCTTCTAAATTTTAGAACTCGGCTCATGAATATTAATAGAAGACTCATACTTTGTTATGGAAGTTGGTAATTAACATGGAAAGATTTCAGGAGACTTTCATGCATTAGATGTTAATCATTTTTTAGAAAAACAAATGGAAAGCATCTAATTTCTTTTGTTTTATATAAAATTAGTAAATAAAACCTTTGAAATGATTCTCTGCCAGGGATGCTGCATGGGAGAGTGAAAACAATGCTTTTCAGGACCTTTACGAGAGCCATGAAAGATGCGATATGGAACCTTGCCTCTGTCCATTTGGAAATGAGCACAATAAATTGCACGGGTATGTTTGACAATCTTATATTTCCATAAGTATCTTAGAAAGTATGTGTAGTGATGTCTCCTTGGTTTGACCTATAAGCACATTGGTTGGTTCCGGTTGATATGGATCATGACAAAATATTGCAACAGTCGTGTGACAACTTTTTAAGTCGTTTTTTTTTATAAGGTATGCAAGTTTATACAGATTTTCTATTTAGGAGTGCGCAATAAACTTATGTAAACAAAAATAATCTTTAGTGTAGGCGCAAAATGGATAACACAAATCACACATTTTTCTAATCGTTGGCCCCTAAGCACTGCCAATAGGTGTAATAATAAGTAATGTATTCTTGTAATTCCATTTGTGTGCAATTTTTCCCCATCACAAATTTAACATACAATTATTGGTAAAAATTACATAAAAAAATGATACATGCAATCGATGGATTATTTGTCAAATGTTTGTATTTTTCAAAAGTAATGCACTTCACCACCAAAATCTGTTGTAATTTCTTGACAGGAAATGGAGAATTATTTTGTGTTATTTCTGCGGATCTGTGGCCTGTCACCTGGAATGTGCGAAACTGAAGAGCTGCTCTCAGGACTGGGCCTGTACCGAGTGTCGCAAAATTCTTGGTAAGTCTATCAGGGATGTAAGACTTACAGATTTTTTTTTGTATTTGGATTTGTACCTTATCGCAACTTACAGTATAGAGGTTATGCAATACGCACGATACACTCTACATTGTTGCAACAATTGCCATTGCACCCTCACAGTCCATCACATTCTCCTTGCTTGCCCCTTGTACAACCTTCCCAGAGCTTCCCTCGCTCCCCAAAACTCAGTCGCTAACTTTTTCCAGAAAAATCCTCCAGATAAAATTATCTCCTTCCTTCATCATGCTTCCCTCTACAACCATAGTTGATTTTCCTCTTCTACCCCTTCTCTACTTTGTTTTTGTTTCAACCATGCACCTACCCTCTCGATCACAACTTTCTGACCTTTTGTTCTTGAATTTCTCTCATTCTCTCCCTGTTTCCTTTCCTTCCTACCTCCAAAATGATCTGACCTCTCAGGCACAATTTGACTCTCGTTGTCATGGTGCCGTTAAGCCCTCATCAAACAAACAAACAAACAAAAACACATATCCACTGAAGCTGACCACAGTAGGGCGCCTTGTATGATATAAAAGGCTTTTGGGTCGTTCCTTTTTGTCCATTGATATCATGATGGGCTCTTCAATCATTTCTCGGGCCCACTAAAAACTATAAGATAAATAAGCCCAAACATACAAAATACCGATAGATGGGTTGGTCTTAATAGCAAGGAACATAAGTCAAGCCCATCAAAAAAGATTAATGAAATTTGCCTGAAAGTGCCATTTCCAGGCATCTAGGGGTTTCAAATATCAAAAATTGCTCAACCCAACCCCAACCGTGGTGGGGCTGTGATGAATATGGACTCTACTTGGGGCCCATCTGAATTAGCCCTGAAGCCTCTTACTACACCACTGCATTAATTGCTCCAACTTTATCACCTCAACAATCCCCTCCCCCCCTTCCCCACCTCCCTCCATCAGTCAAAAACTCTGGTTAAGCTACTGCTCCACTAAAAATGTTTATCCACATATTCATTGCGGTTTTTTTGCGATAGGTTTTTTAATCAGGGAAATAGTCACCTCTCCCATCCCCCCCCCCCCCCCACCCCCTGCCTACTTCTCTGAGTAAGAGAGATCCGTACGGCCATGCTTTTGATGGAAAGTTCTTTCGTTGGTGTTTCTAGGTGGATGTCGTTTGTTGGTCAGAACCCAATAAAATTGTAGATTTTGATCTCAAACTGAACGATTGGAACAGCCAAAGATAATGCAAAAATTAACCATTTGGAAGAATTTACATTTTTTATTTTGAGAAAGATGCAGCTTATGTAACTGTTCTATCACTCAGTGTAGGTACGTATACGTATGTGTTCCACATGCATGCTTGTCCTCCGAGTCCAAATTGTTCTCCAACATGTCGCCGTACAACGAACGCACAGGGTACGCCCTGATAAACTGCGTGTACATGATTATGTAAAGTAGTATTGCATAACCTTTGTATATGGCGATAAGGTAATGTACCTTCTTTTGTGTGTGGGTGTGTGTGCTTCCTGGGAAAACCGTAAGTGATGTTAGGTTGATACTTAGTGAGATAGTGGAAGGTGATGCAGAGTTGTATCCTGCACAAAACAGAACATGTCTCTTAAAGATCAAATATTTCATTTAAAATGGTAAATTTTGATTGATCGCTAGTTATGGGAAAAACGTAAGTGCAATTGGGTTGTTACTTGGTGGGTTGATGAAGGATGATATAGAATTGTGTTTCGGAAAAGATGTGACATGTCGCTTAATGGTCAGAGGTCATAATAATGGTAAATTTTGTGCTGCATTTTGTTGAAAAAACGTATTTGCTATTTTATTTATGATCCTCGATGGGTTGGTGTCCAGAGTTTGTTACTTGGTGGTTTGGTGGAGGGTGATGCAAAATGATATCCCACACATAATGGGATATGTCATTCAAAGGTCAGGGGTCAAATAATTGATTACAAATAGTAAATTTGTTTTTTGCTTCCTTGGATAACCATTATTAATATTGGGTTGGTACTTGGTGGAAGGTGATGTAGGGTTATGTACTGCACAAAATGAGGTCATTTAAAAGTCAAAAGGTCAAGTAATTGATTAAAAATGGTTCATTTTGGTTGGTCGCCTGTATACAAATAACACAAGTGCAATTGGGTCGCTACTTGGTGATTTGATAAAGGATGATAAAAAGTTGGGTATTGGGAAGATGTGACATGTGGCTCAAAGGTCAAAGTCAAATAATATTGGTAAATTTTGTTTTGCATTTCGTTGGAAAAACATAATTGCTATTGTATTTATTCTTGGTTGTTGGATTTTGAAGGTAATGTAGTGTTGTGTTTTGCATATAATGGGACAGTGTTGTTTATGATGCTGCTTAAGATTGACAAATATGTTATCATATATAAGTCTTATCACCAATTTTCATTGGCTTCCATAATTTTGGGGTATTTGAATAGTGATTTTTGCTTCAGTGTTTGGTTGGGGGGCAACGCTATGCATGTGCATTTTCATGTTTAAAAATTTCAGGATTTTTTATTATTTTGCATTTCCTACTTACATCCCTGGTCTATCTAGACTAATAATCAAAACAGAGAAGTGTTGTTTATGATGCTGCTTAAGATTGACAAATATGTTATCATATATAAGTCTACCACCACTTTTCATAGGCTCCCATAATTAGGGAATTTCAGAATTTTGGTAGGAAATTTCTCTCATGCATTTGTTTTCTTTTTTGAAAGCAATTTCTTAAATCATTAATTTAAAAATAAGTTATAACACCCAAGATGTTCATTTTTAGAAATTCACCAAATTTGCAGTTGCTTTATAAATTTATTTTCATTACTAATATATTAATTGTATACAGTGCTGGATATCGTAGTTACAGAAAACGACTGTAGTTGGAGACTAGTGACAAATTTCACCACATACTTCAAGGCCCCTCTGTCACGTTTCGTTGTATACATTTTACTGATCAAAATAACCTTTTATTTATTTTTTTACCTAAAGATAAAACTCTTCCTAAATTATATTTATATCCGTAAATTGCTTGTCTAATCGCTAAAATTCTTAACGTTACCTTGAGGCCTAATGTTATCACAGAATGCTTAGCACAGATTTGAACACTTGTCTTAGCCAGCATCTCCCGGTAGCTGTGCCCGACCATCCCGCATTGCTTCTAATTTTGTGCGGGGTTGTGAGAACTGATTGCGCGATTCTGAACTGATTGCGCGATTTGCACAATCGCCCTGCTAATGCAAACCCTGCTGTGCGTTGTCAGTATAATCTGCCAAGTTCAACAATAGTGCATGTTCCCTCCAACAGGGGACATCTCAATTGTTTGTGGCTTTGTACCACAGTCACATTCAACTGGGTTGGATATACATCCCCATTTACTTGGGGTGACTGTGGCACATCCAACTCGCGTCCTGAAGCGGTTAAGGCATTTCCACTCTTCCCAGGTTGAGTCTGCACCAGCTAGAAGCACTTCTTTTGCCATCAACTCCATTGTTATTGTGGTTGTTAGTAATATGTACAAAGGGATTTGTAGGATTTTGCGATGCCTTGTTTTAAAGCGGTTCTAATTGCTTCTAAGTCAAATACTTTTGATAATTTGTTCCTTTTTTTCAGGTGATAGTAAAGGCTCCCTGTTTAAGAAGACCAAGAATTCCTCTCATGCTGAAAAAGGCAGAGCAAGAAGCTCAATGAAGTTTAAGGGTAAACATGGCCTAGGTAGTAGCAAGCAGTCAATGAAGATGAAAGCCTATGTAAGTATCCTGTCTTAGTCATCACATGATGACCTTTACAACTCTCCAAATCAGGTGTAGGGAGACACTTTCCAGTGAACTACAACCTTTTTCTTCATCTCAATTTACACATTGGCACAAGCCATTCACAGGGAAGTAACTGACAAAATCTTGTCTTGTTTGTGGAATAGATTGAAATTATTTTTAAGGTCTACAGTAGCGTAGAAAAAACATAAGCTAGATCTGTAGTAGATCTTCAAAATTTGTAGAAAGCTATTCTAATGTAGAAATGACTGGTGTAGCAAGTCTACTATGGAAGGTTGTCGCCATCATCCTCACATTCTTAACAATTGTTAATGCATTTTAACCACTTAACTGCGGAATTAAAATTTTGTAATTGTTACCCCATTGCGGAATTAATTTTTGCAAAAATGACCTTTTTTTGTCAAATTTAACTTTACACTGGAAAATGATAAACTGTAAATATTTACTACAAAAAAAAGGGTTACAATAATCTTTTCCTTAGATTTCTTCAACCTTAAATACAAGTAAATTAAAATTTTGTAACTTTGTATAGTAAATCACTCGCCCCAACAAAACAGGCATCCTCCTCCTCATTTTCCACGTCACTATCCTCGAAAGATGATGAATTTTCATCCAATCAAGTAAATATGCCAAAGCTTCATCCTCATGCAGTTGCTTCTTCTAATAGACGTAGACACAGACATTTTAGCAGCCAAATTCACAAGAATAATAGCCATGTGGTCCATACACAGATAACATAAACTTGTGAGTGATTGTAAACAAAGCGTGTAACACAGTCAACAATATTTCACCATGGAAGCTTCTACTTCCATGCTTTTACAGATTCCGCAAACCTTATGTCACGTAACTTGATCAATACATGATTTATTTAGACGATTATATCTTTCTTACACATTAACGAAAAGGTCATAGACAACTAGCATTGTTCGTTGTGTGCAGTGAACGGTTTTTCGGGGAGTCCCCTGGTTTTATGTGACATAGTTCGGTGCATAAATTTTAAGACAGATATGTCCGTCATACGCAGTAGTGTAAAGTTAAGGAAGGATGGACATATTCATCATATGCAGTTAAGTGGTTAAAAAAATTGATTTAACATTTTTACTATTTAAATTATTTTCCCTCTAACTTTCTTCAGGTGGTAAATTATAAATACCTTTACTAGATTCTGTTTTGTTTTCCTTCTTTCCTGACATATCCAATGGTTTTTAAGCCCCAAAATTGCAGGACAAAATATGATAGAATATACAAAGACTGAGGAATCTGAGGTTGTGATGTCACAACTAGTCTGATTTTGGTCATTTCTACACAAATGATAACAAACTTGAAACTTGAATATCTCCTTAATGGAATAGGATTTTTGAATGTTTTTTTTCACCAATTTGTTTCTTTTGATATCCTTTTTTATATAAGACAGACATGCTTGACCACTGAACTAATTCTTTAAAAGATCAAAAGACCTCAGTTTTGATTTGTTGTAAAATTTAGTGATAGATTAATGTTCTTTTTATGTTTACAGCTCCAAATGTACTCCAGCAAACATGCTTCATCTTCCTCGGTTGGATCAAAAGGGGGAAAAAAGAAATCTTCGAAATTTAAGGAGGATAGAAAGAAGAGTAGCAAGAACTCATCAAATCGCAATTCATTGAAAGATGCAAAGAAGAAGGGTAAACAGAAGATCAATGGCAAGAAAGCTTTCAAGAAAAGAAAGTCTGATGAGCCTCCAGTTTTAGAAAAAGTTTACGACATTCAGCCATCTATTGTGCCTTTGAAACATAAACCCAAGCTTGTTTGTATTGCCTCTTCCAAAAGTATGTCAAAGAAAAATTTGAAATCGCAAAAAGGGAGTTCAAAGTGTAAAGGTCACAGTTCTTCGTTGAAAGTTAGTACTTTACATTTGTCTGAAGGTAAGAAAAAGAAGAAGAGTCTTAGTTTATCATCGGAGATTTCTCCTCTGCAAGGTAAAAAGGGACCAGAATCCAAGATTAAGAATTCATCGCTCCTAAAGCAAATGGAAAGAATTCCAGGGGTTCGGTATGGTTGGAAGAGAGCTACCTCAAGTATGAATTTAGCAGCTACAGCGCCTCCAAAGAGAAAGCCCAAATCACAGCAATGCATGGCCCTGCTAAAGAAAAAGAAGGTTTCACCCAATGGCCTGCTGGTGAAATTTCCACCACTTGTATTGAAAGCAAGGGATGTGGAAGCACACACTGGAATGAGCAGCAATACACCATCAAGCTCAAAGGATGTTAAGGTCCATCCTTCTGGTACAAAGACGCACCCTGTAGGGGCACGAATGACCAACAGGATAAGTATGAAATGTAGATGGGTGTATGGGCCGCTAACCTCAGATTTAAAACCCAGCTCAGCTTCTAAGTGTAACATGTTGTTTAAAATGTTGTCGAAAGTTAAGAGTGATTCTATGTTTGTTTGTGAGACAGTTTCTAAGGAAATCGGAATGAATAGTACTTCCACCTCCGCCAGTGTCAGTTCTTGTCCTGTAGAGAATGGGAACATTGAATCTTCTTTAGCACAGGTTGGTGCTGACAGCAGTGATGAGTATGCTTCTGTAGCAGACAGTGAAAATTCTGTTATTTTAGACAAGGTAATCATTGGTCAGAAAACAACCAACAATATGGAAGCAGTAAGCTCAGGAGGAAATGAAGAGAAGGATTGTTCTGAGGTGAAGCACCCAAATAAAGTTGAAGATGAAACACAAGAGGACAATTTATCATTACTTATAATAAATACATCTGGAGCATCTGGCGGGAACGTACAAGACGTGATTAATAGTAGCACCGCTAGTACCGAAAGTCTTGTAGCAGATCAGAACGTTGTTCAAAGTCCTACCAGACCGCCAAAATCAATTTTCCAATCTCAGGTGTCAAATCTTAGTTCTATGAGAATGAATGCCTCTGTCATGCCAGCGCATCCACCTCATACTGTTGATAATACCACCGGATTGCAAGAGGTCACTATTATTGACATCGTAAAAGATGGAAAAGGGAATCAGTCTCTCAGAAAGACAAGGAAGAATCCGTCATCATGTTCCAATCATATTGACCACCAGTTTATTGAATTACAAAATAAAGGTCCAACTCATTCCCAGACCAGTGAAACTAATTCTAGTGCTATGCAGGAACGTTCAAAACAGCCAAGCGACGTTCCATGTAATTCAGAAGCAGCCTGGGAACTTTGTGGGTCTGTAAAAACACCAGAGAGGCAACTAAGGAAGTTTCTAACAAGTGCTCAGCAAGGTGGTGTACACGACAACGGCGTAACAACACTGAGGAAAAGGAACTTTAACCACACCTTCAGCAAAGAACCAGATGATGTCACCATTGTTGGCATTGTGAAAAGGAGACCACTCCATGATGCTGCATTGGACGATTGTCAGGAGGTGCCGCCACCTTCCGCGGAAAGCCAAGAGAAAGGAGTCACTACTGTTCCTGATAAAGGTATGACTTCTCTAGGTTCTACGATAGTGACAGAAAACATTCAGAATGCGACATCATATGTTTTTCAGGGAGAAAATGAGAAAACTTTATCTTCGGAAGAGAATGTTGCTCAGGATCCTCAACATTTGGAACTAGAGCTGAGAAGAGCTTCTTTACGATCTAGTGAAAAACATATGACACGTTGCAGTCCAGTCAAAGCTGCGGGACAAATTGAAGTGGATGTACACAGCCAGGTAAGCAAATGTACTACCAGATATTCCAACTCGGTGGCATGTCAACCTAAGATTATATCGGATGTCACCCAAGTGGCTTCTGACGTGGAAAAGCAAAATAGTGATGATATCATAGTGCACTCTACAACCAAAGAAAAAAGTGATGTTGCAGAAGATGTGGCAAAAGAGGCTGGTGAATTAACAACAGGAATGGAAGGATGTAAAACTTGTGCCCTGGAGGAGGTGTCAGTGGTGGGTGTTTTTTTAGGAAATGGAAAGATGTTTAATACAGGGTCTACTGGGATAAAGAGAAGGAAGAGTCTTTCAGAGTCAGATCATGTTTTTGAAAAGAAGAGGAAAGTCATTTCAGATAAGAGAGCTGTTTCAGGTGAGAGTATTCGTAAGGGCCAGGGAACATCTGGTTCTCCTCAACAGCCCGTCGTAATTTATGGTAAAAAGGATGCCTCACCACCGGACTCTTATCACATAAAGACAAAAGGAAATACACACCATGTGAACAATATACACCAGCCTGAAATTAGAAAGATTCCACCCTTGATGAGTTTAACATTTCCCCATCAACCCCTGATGAGCCTGATCCCAAAAAATTTCCGTCGGGATAGGTTCCGTAAAAGAATAAGTCGTTTTTCTATGAGGCCAATTAAAACCTCCACTATTCGAGATAAGCAAACAGTTTCTTCTGGTCATGAGGAGACACACAGGAAGGAGATGGTTGCACCGGTCACTCCACCACGTATGGTGAAGGGGACAGACGGGGCACCACTTTGTAGTCCTCAGTATTCATGGCCACTCACTGCGCCTATGAGGAAACAGAAAGTCACTGATGGTATGGAACTCTCTCGTACTCAGTTACATCAAAAAGGAAGGAAGATACCAAAGAAAAATATTGAAGCTCTTCAAGACTTCGAAAGTGAAAGAGGACGCAAAGAGGAAGAAGTGAAAGACCATGGAGAATCAACCCTAACAATTTTGAGAACACAAGATAAAGAAGACAGTCTTATAGAATGTGGTGCCAACAAGTTAGGAAGCAATAGTAATGTTGAGGAGATGCAGGAAGTTTCTCTTATTTGGGAATCACCAAATTTAAGAAAAAGGGCTAAGAACAATCTTGTAGATGCCATCTCTAAAAATCCCAATATCAGCAATGCACACAAAGTCGAAAAATCACATGTTTCACTTGATAGTCATGGATCAGAATTAAAGTCACCGAGCAGTGTGAACACTCGCAGTAGGGTGCAAACATCAATAGCAAGCTTGTCTGAAGAAAGGAAGAAAGTGAGAGGGGGAAAAACTGAAGTACAATCTCATCCAAAACCAAATCCAAGGACACCATTTAAAAGAAACTCTCAGACCACAAATCAAGACCAACGTAAAACTGTAAGCAGAGCGGAGAGATCGCCGCTGGTCATTAACATCGAAGGTGCTGAAAAGGAAACACCACATAGAAGCTCAAGCAGGCTAGCTGGAAAAAGCTCTTCGTCTGTTTCTGGTCTTGAAACTCCTTTGAAGACAGGAGGTATAGAAGAATCGTCGACTGGAACTGATAGTGTGAATCGTAAAGAACCAGAAGTGAGTGAAAAACACTTTAGCAAGTCAGTGACAACAGCTGATGCAGAGACACTGAAAACGAAATTTACTAGAGCTTCTTCTACCTCTGGAAGTGACAATGAGACCCCTGTAAGGAAATCTAAGCGATTTTCAAATGAGTCAATTGCAAAAAACATTCAACAGGTTGAGAATCAAATGATTGATGAGATGATTTCTGGTGAGGGCTCTCAGTCGCTTTTAACATCTCAATTCCAGACAGAAAACACTGAGCAGAAAGAAGCAGTATCAGACGAAAGTCACAAGTTTGGAGCTTTTAATAGAATTTTGCTTTCGTTGGCAGGGGAAATCTCATCTAGTCCGGGATTGATACAGAAAACATCAGTTTCGTCTGTGGTGGAACGTAAGACACAAACTTTAAAGAAGTCCGTGGAGGCATCTGAGAGTAGGGACATGATTGTTAGAAGATCCACAAGGTGTTTGAGAGGCGACAGAACTGTTGTCTTTGACAGTCCTGGTGGTTCAGATGGATTGAGTGCTGAGGTAGATGTAACTGACAAATCTTTATTGGAAGTAGAGGCAGAGACGGGTGATGAGCAAGCTAACACCTTGAATGAGGACAGTGTGAATGAAGGAGAATTAAACACGAGCTGTGGCGATTCTGCAGATGAAAATATTTCCCCTTTTAGAAGATCAAGAAGAAAGAGAGAGAGCTCAAGCAATTGTTCATCACTTTCTGAAGTTTCTCCACAAAAACTGCAGCTTGGGACTGATTCCTCTTCTGAGAGAGTGAGAGAAACGAAAAAAAATGACAACAAATTAGCTTTTCAGAAGAGTATTTTGTATGCAAAAGGCAAGGGGGAGGTTACTGACAATAGTGAAAACTCATCATCAGTCAACGGGAAATATTCTTTGCGAAGATCAAAAAATGGTAGAGTAGACTCTGACGTCGGTCATGATGATACTTTTCAGGAAACATCTACTGGATCTGAAAACAATGCAGACATGTTGAGTGAGAGTGCAAGTGAGGCAAATACTCAGCCAAGTGGAGACAAGTCTAGAAATAGGCAGAAGAATTTGGATCATCATATAAGAGGTGTCTTCACCTTGGAAAGATCCTGTGGGAGCAATGAAAATCTGCAAAAATTTAGTAAGAATAAAAATGGTGGTGGTGATTGTGTGAAAGACGTAGAAAGCGTGGATCAGTCTGTCGGTGCTCGTGACAGAGTCAGAATTCAAGAGAATATAGTTCAAAATGACGAGAAAGTAGACCTTTCAAGATCTAAGTCTGTTGAAAACAACAGAAGTCCGCTTCGTAAATCCAGAAGACGGACGACTGATGAGGATTCATATTCAGCAGATGATGTATTTGTTGCTGAGGGGAATTCCAAGATGACAGTATTTAAGTCAAATAAAATCAATAGCAAGCATGAGAATGTAACTGGAGGTCATAAACATATTTCAGATATACCTCACAAGGATGTAGACAGTGATACGGGTGAACAAACAGTAACTACTAAGGAGGAGGAAGAATCTATTGAAACCTGTTTGCGAAGATCCAGACGACGAACATTTGATCAGGATTCATTCTCTACAGATGATAGTTCATATGAAACAGAAATGAAAACACTCAATGGTGGCTGTTCTCAAAAATATAAGTATTTAGTGCGAAGCAGAAATGCTATGGGAAGGTTCCAACCAATAGAAATAGACCAAACAGACTCGGCCTCAGCCCCATTTACCGTGAGCGACAAGGTCATAGATAGTGAAGGATATATGAGTAATGAGAGGAAAACTCGTTTTGGTGGCACCGAGACTGATCATACCTATGCAACAGTATTCATGCCAGGCAACATAGGTCAGAAAAAATCCGGACATTGTAAAATAAGTTGTCATCAGATTTAAATGGAGGCGATATAGATGCATTACCATCAGGATTGAAGATTAAGGAAAATCACCCCAGCAAAAAGGAAAATAAAGTAACCAGTAAAACGGAAATGAAAGACAATCTGGAATATAACAGAACTCCCTTTCGAAGATCTAAAAGGCAGAAAGCTGATTTGGCAGGTGATGATAAAAATGATTCAACTGTGACTGGGAGTAAGTTGGAAAACAGTAATGAAAACATTCAATCTGAACATTCCACAGCTCAAAAGCAAACAAGTAATTTGAATGACATTGCTGACGGAGCAGATCTTCATGCCAAAGATTCCAGTAACCTTACATCTTCAGATAAACACATGCAAACTTCTGCAAGAAGATCAAAAAGACAAAAGAGTGATGCAGATGTTTCTGATACTCCAAATGGAAAAGCTGTTCCTGGTGTTGACAATGGAAATCCAGCAGCGAAAATTGTTAGCAACAATTCTGTTGGCAAATCTTTGGAGAAAGCAGGTGTTATTGAGAATCCTTCCAAAGTCAATAAAAAGTTGATTCTAAATGGGGCCTTCAGGTCATGTAAGAAAAGTAGTAATAGAATATCAATGAAGCACGCTGATCGTCAAACAATTCCACATTTTTACTCTGAGATTAAGAGACGGTCAACTTCTCCTTCCCAAAATGCAACAGCTGCTTGTCCAACAAGTGATTCGAAGGTTATTGGGGGGAAAGGGCCGGGTCAGCGGCCATCCTCGAGACGACAACTATTTGCGTGAGAGTAGCTTGTGAGTAAACTTAGGGGAGAGTCGATAGGGTGCAAAAAATGTGTGAATACTTTGCATGAGTGCTTGTTCTGACGTGCCAGTAAAAACACTTACTTAGTTTTACCAATATATATTTTTTTTTCAACTTAAAAAGGTCAGGGGCCCTTCTCGAAATGACAATTGTTTGCGTGACTGTTGCATGTCATCTAATGTGAATGAACTTGGGATAGAGTTGATAGGATGCAAAAGATTTCATGCATAAATACTTTACATGAGTGCTTGTTCTGATGTGCCATTAAAAAACATTTCTTACTCAGATTTAACCAATAAAACTTATTTTAATGGGTTTTTTTTTAACTTCGTCAAATCTAATGTGTATAGATTAAAAAAATCAGAAGCTCATCTCGCCATGTGTCATGGTTGTATAAAATGCAAAATCAGTGAAGCTGGTGATGAAGTTGAGACTCCTGTAAAGATACCATTGAACTAAATATATGAAGAATACTGAGTTCGTTCACTGAGCAACATGTATTCCTTAAATTCACCAAAATTGCAGTTTTTCCCCAGACTCCAATGACAACGAATATATGCTTAAAGTCATTTTATTTCAAAGTTTGTCATTTTGACTTTTATTCTTTTTTAAATATGTTATGTAACTTCTTGTCATATGGGTTATAGGTAATATGAAGTTATCAGGAAAAATTAATGTCGTCCTAACACTAAAAGTGGAATTTTCAAATAGACAAAAGTATGTCCAGGGTTAATACCGTAGAGGCAAATACAAATTTGGATTATATGTTAGTTGAGTGTCCAAATCGCACAGCATTTATATAATGTTTTAGTTAAAAGCTTTTCAAGTTTATCATTAAGCCTTGCGAATGAGATCATTTGTAGCATGATGTGGTTGTTCAAATGTTAACGTTGCTGTAACATAAACATAAGGCCAGGTCAATTTTGCTGATTTGCATGGTCTAATGTTAAAAATCGGTACAAAGTTCCACTTTTCATGTTAAGACCACATAATATTTATTACCTAGAATACAAGATCTGCATAACATATTTGAAACAGAAAAAATCAAAGTGACAGTTTTGACTTATATAATTATCATTGGAGTCAATTGGGAAAATTGCAATTTTGGTGACTTTCGTCAGTATATATATTGGCTTCACTCGTTAACACATCGATCAACGGGAACTAGGCATTCTCCGTTATTACTTCTATGAAAGATACTAATGTGGTATCTTGTTCCACTCAGGAAATATTGCATTTTAATGTTTTTATGAAAATGACTGGTGTAGAAAGTCTACTGTATAAGAGTGATGACACATCCTCACTTTCTTATCAGTTGTTAATGTATTGTATCAGATTTTTTTTTTTTTATCTCATTGAAGGAAAAAAAATCAAAATTTCTTCAGGTGGTACATCACAGTTACTTTATTATACGTGTGGTTTAGTACCTTCCTGACATTTCCAACGGATAGAAGTAAAAAAAGACAAGTGTCATTCAAGATTTGGGGTCATTAAAATCTATCTTTGTTAGTGGTACGTCTGTGACTTGTAAGTCGTCATACAAATATTCAAGAGTTTTAATGTAGGAAATGTGTGAAAAAGAAATACTTTAGCCTCGTTTAGAAGAAAATGGTTTCAAGCAACCTTGATTTTTGGTGAGCATGCAAAGCATAATGCGAACCTATGTTATAGTGATTTCATCCAGCCATCCACAGTTTTTTCTGAGATTTCCTCAGAAATTTCAATTTTTTGAGAATTCCTCAGAAAATTCTAAAGTTTCTTCAGAGTTTCTCAGAAAAAGTTAAGTTTCTTCAGATATCCTTATGGCAGGTTAGAGTTTTCGTACAATATATTAGTTTTTCCGAGACACCTTAAACAGATTAAAGACTTGTGTCCTTAAAAAGTCTACAAAACATTTGATATTTCCTTCGAAGGTAACTGTAAAATGATATAATTTTCCAATATTCCAAGATCTTAAAGCGTCTCTCTCGTATTACTGGAGATTTTTAAATTCTTCAAAATATTTAGGCACCAACGGTTGTATCAGGCATGATTATTAAACTCTGCCTTTATTATTGTGATCATTTGCATAAAGTTGCTACAGTATATGAGTATGCTTAGTCAGGGAGTGTGACAGGATGTGACTGCATATGGACATAGGGAGGGATGCCACATGGGACATGGATGGGGGCCATGCGGGACATATGATATAATATATACCATGTGATATAACCAAGGGCTATATCAGGCATAATTATTTGACTCCGCCTTGTTTTCTTATTCAACAACTCATTTGCATGTAAGTTATTATATGAACTGACACTTTCATACATAGTATGCTCAATCAGGGACTGATAACTAGGATGATACTTCTGATGGAGCCTATGGAATGTTATGTGGGACATGGTTTGGTATGCCATATGGAACAGGGTGGAATGCCATGTGGGACATGGGGTGGGATGCCACGAGTAACACAAGAGTGTGACCTAGGTTGGGATGCCATGTGTGACATAGGGTAGGAGGCTATGTGGGTTACTATGGTATCGGGACATGGGATGTGATGCCATGTGGGACACAAAGTAGGATGTCATTGGAACATTAGGAGGGATACCATGTGGAACATATGGTGGGATCCAAGGTGAGACATCAGGTGGGACAAGGTTGGATGCCATGGGGGACATAAGGAGGGATGCCATGTGGGACATAGGGAGGAATGTCATGTGGTACATATGGTTGGATTAATGTGGGACATACATGTAGGATGGGATCCATGTGGGATGCCATATGGTGGAATGTCATGTGGGACATGGCGGAATGCTGCCATGTGAGACACACTGTATGGTGGAATGTCGTGTGAGACATACTGTATGGTGGACTGCCATGTGGGACAAGGCATGGGGTGGGATGTCATGTGAGACATGGGGTGGGATGTCATTTGGGACATGGGATGGGATCCATGTGGGACAGGGTGGGATGCCATGTGGGTCATAGGATGGGATGCCATGTGGGACATAGGGTGGAATGCTACATGGAACAAGGGGTGGGATGCAATGTCGGAGATATGGTGGAATGCTATGTGGGACATGGGATGGAATGTCATGTGGTGGAATGCCATATGAGATGCCATGTGGGAAATAGTGTGAGATGCCAATTTTATAATTGGCCGGGTCATATGATATGGGTGTTAGTTTGCATGGGCATGCGGACTATGACGGTATTTACCATTCTAGTTGTATTTGTTTTATATGACATACACCAAAGCTTTTTGTATCGCTGTGTCAAAGTTTCTGCCAAAGCTGCATAAGAGTGTCTTTATGATTATCAGTACTATTGATTTCAACCCATGTGATGTGTTTTATTCTTTTGTGCTGCTAAGATGAATGATTATTAGCCAATTATACCACAAATTAGTGATATTAGCAAATTGTACCACAAATTGGTAAATATTACATTGGGAGGGATACCATGTGAAACATATGGTGGGATCCAAGGTGGGATGCCATGTAGGACATCAGGTGGGAAGCCACTAATGCGGGACATAAGGTGGAATGCCATGCGGGACATTGGGAGAGATGCCATGTGGGACACAGGGATGCCATGTGGGACACAGGAATGCCATGTGAGACATAGGGAGGGATGTCATGTGGTACATATGCTTGGATTAATGTGGGACATGCATGTGGACACAGGGATGCCATGTGGGACACAGGGAGGCCATGTGGGACACAGGAATGCCATGTGGGACATAGGGAGGGATGTCATGTGGTACATATGGTTGGATTAATGTGGGACATACATGTAGGATGGGATCCATGTGGGACATAGGGTGGGATGCCATGTGGAACATATGGTGGAATGTCATGTGGGACATGGTGGAATGCCATGTGAGACATGGTGGAATGTCATGTGGGAGATATGGTGGGATGCCATGTGGGACAAGGCATGGTATGTCATGTGGGACATGGGGTGGGATGTCATTTGGGATATGGGATGGAATCCATCTGGGATGCCATGTGGGTCATAGGATGGGATGCCATGTGGGACATATGGTGGAATGCCATGTGGGACAAGGGGTGGGATGCCATGTGGGAGATATGGTGGAATGCCATATGGGACAAGGGATGGGATGTGGTGGGATGCCATGTGAAACTTAGTGTGAGATGCCAATTTTATAACTGCCCGGGTCACATGATATGGGTGTCAATTTGCATGGGCATGCGAACCATGACGGTATTTACTGTTCTAGTTGTATTTGTTTTATATGACATACACCAAAGCTTTTTGTACTGCTGAGTGTAAAATTATTGGAAATTTGGGTAAAATTTCCTGAAAGTGGATTGAGGACATTTCATGGGAATTGAAATCAAAATTTACAAAACAAATTAATGAAAAATGTTCCAAAATACAACTTCAAATATGGAAGCAAAATTCACGAAAATGGAAAGATTTCTCGAAAATTGAAGATTTCCCCTTCCCATTCCTACGCTACTGATTTTATGCATGATCAACCAGTTTTCCTGTAGAAAAAATCCACGATATAAAAAGTCCTCAGATCTTCCATTTTGTGTCACAATCTTTCATGAAGTTTCCTCAGCATGGCTTAAACACGTCGTTGAATGAAAGTTCTTAATATCATGTGGATTACTCGTTGAGTACAAGCAGTCATCAACCACTCTTTCCGCTGAAGTAAATAATATTCAATACAATATTTTTGTTACTAACCTTATCCCCCAACATTCACACCCACAAAGAAGCAGCAATATTGATTTCATTAACCAAATATTTTCTTTCAGTGGTAGTGTGGATGTTCATGGCTTAAGCTTCTGCATCGGTGATGTGTGTTTTTATCCTTCAAATGCTTCTTACTTGACAGTATTAAAATACAAATTTTTGTATTTCGCTCTTCACTTTATGTATCCATTAGCAACCAGCCTTCAAGGTTTATATCCATTAGCAACCAGCCTTCAAGGCTTATATCCATTAGCAACCAGCCTTCAAGGTTTATAATCATTAGCAACCAGCCTTCAAGGTTTCCCTCCCAAGGGTCAAACACAATGCCTGAGTTTTATTTTAATATGTGGGTCTTTAGAGAATTGGTAGCCTTTTATGCTTCTTCAGCCCTCATTTCTATCATTAGATGAACAGTATTATAGTGTAAATAAATGAAGTTAAACTTTTTCTGCATGGCATAATATAAGCATACTATAAAGATTTATTTCACTTAAATTTTTCAGTTCAAGGATTAGTTCAATGGTCAAGCATGTCCATCTTATATGAGAGAGGACTTCAAAAACAAACAAAATGGTGAAGAAAACGTTCAAAAATCTTATTTTGTTAGGGGCATTCAAGTTTAAAGCTCTTTTGTGGTATCTGTGTAGAAATTACTGGTGTAGTAAGTCTACTATGGAAACTTGGCGTCTTCATCATCACAATCTTAACAATTATTTTCCTCAAACTTTCTTCAGGTGGTTTATTATAAATACCCTCCTATATTTAGTTTTACTACTTTTTTGACATATCCCATGGTTTTTAGGCCACAAAATCGCAGGACAAAAATATGGAATACATAGTCTGAGGAATCTGAGGCTATGACATCACAACTAGTCTCATTTCAGTCGTTTCTATATAATTGATACCAAACTTTAAACTTAGATATCTCCTTAAAGGAATGATATTTTTTAATGTTTTCTTCACTAGTTTTTTTGTTTTGAAGTCCTCTTTCATATACTAGACTTGCTTGACCCATGAACTAATCCTTTTTTCAGGAATTCATTGAATGGTGGCAAAATGTTTATCATTTTCAAACAAATATTTTGTATAAAGAGGTGTTTATATACATTTATTCTACATTTTTAATCAACAATAATACAGTTTTTGTCCGATTAGCACATCATTTTGTCTATATATATATATATATATATATATATATATATATATATATGTATATATATATATATATATATATATATATATATGTATATATATATATATATATATATATATATATATATGTATATATATATATATGTATATATATATATATATATATGTATATATATATATATATATGTATATATATATATATATATATATATATATGTATATATATATATATATACTATATATATATATATTAAATATATATATATATATATATTATATATATATATATATTGTATATATATATATTATATATATATATATATATATTAAATATATATATTATATATATATAATCTTTATACTATTTGGACCAAACTCATGTGGTATGTTGAGCAATGTAGTTAAAACATACCCGTTTGTTCTATATATTATATTTTGTTATATTAAGTTTTGTCATATTACAGTGTTTATGTGTTGTTATTTTGTTTTTAAAGTTGTTCATTATGTATAAAGTATCTTTTTGAAATTCCAATTGTGGTATCTATTTGTTTGAATCCTTATGTAGAGCTAGTGGATAATTATGAAATACATGGAGTACATCAGATTCCATCTCTTATGGTGTTTTGATTTTCATTTGTTTCCAAGCTACCAAACAAATTTGCATTTTAGGGATTTTTCAAAGGAATTTTTACTGGTTGGTTAATGATTGATAGCAAGAATGACATCAGTTGACAGTGAATCCCTAAAGCAAATGCGATACCGGGTTGAGGAAGGGGTGTGGTAGTTCTGGGGGAGACGGATCTTCCACATTTTTGTAAAAGAAATCAATGACATAAAAGTACTCCATGAAAGTAACCAAAAGGTTTTGTGGCTCCAATGCTTTTTTGTTTTTTTAAAGCTGATTGATTTGCAAAATTTGTATTAACTGTCATGTCATTGCATGATAGGCCCTATCATGAAATATTTGTTCCATGATATTTATTCATAAGCCATACCCACCATGCAGATCAATAAAAATGTTGATAACATTAGCATTTGCACAATAACTAACAACAGCAAATATGATGCAAAAACGGTTCCTTGTTTATCCTATTTCAGGAATTTGTCAGTAAGCCTCGCCTACTCATTAATGTTCATGACATCACTACCGCAGAACATATGTACAGACCACGACCCCTGATATAGCATAAATCTGATGTATTAATGAGATGCAGTATGTTTACTTTACATTTAGGACATTCACATTAAGCCACACCCACCATGCATATCAATCACGTTTGCTGATAACATAAGCATGTACAAAATAACCAACAAAATTGTCATGCCCAATATGACACAAAACAGACAAACAGTTGCTCATTTATCACTTTTTCCAAATTTTCACTTTAAGCCCAACCCACTCATTTATATTTATGATATCACCACCAAAAACAATTAGGCACAACTACAGACCATGGGCTATCTGTGTACCAAATATAACATGAATCCAGTTTACCATTCTTGAGATACTGATGTTTACAAGCTGTATTCAGCAAATTCATATTAAGCCCCACCCACTGCATATTAACAAAATTCAAAGTTTTTACATTATGAATATGGACACAGCTAACATCATAATTACACCAAATATGAAACGAAACACATGCGGTTGCTAAAATATAAACATTTCAAGATTTTTACATTAAGCCCTGCCCACTCATTAATATGCATGAATCAGCATCAAAAACAATAGGGCACATCTACAGACCATGGGCTGTGTACCAACCACATATGACATGAATCTAGTGTATCATTCTTAAGATATCGCGTTTACGAGCTAGCCGTCACAAACATACATACACACACCATCATGACCGCACAGGTTCCTGATGCTATTGCATCGGAACCACAAATCGTATGAAATTTGCTAATGAACTTTTTATTTTGCTCGATAGGCCTCTTGTTAAATATTAAGTTGGCTTACTAATACCACAATTGTTGCAAAGTGGTGGGCCAACTTAAGTGACTGGTAGGCCATTTTGTAAAAAAACAAAAGGCCTGTTGCATCATACAATGTTTGTGTCGGACCATTTCCAGACTTGACTTGGATTGCCAATACTCCTAATGCTTGCTTGTGAGCTTTGTTGTTATTATTCTATCACTGGCATAAAAAGTTTGCTTTAAGTAGGTGCAGTTTCAGAAAATTCCTTAACACTTTTTGGGATAAGGGACTCCTGGCAGGAGAATGTTTGGAGAGCCATAAACCATTGAGTCTCTACCCTAACTGGAATTTTTTAACCATGAATAATCCTTTGTAAATTGATCCTCAATACAAACTCTTTTTGAACACTTGTTTAAGCTAATTCCAAGCTTGAACCACCCAGCTTAGTGTAGCGGGCATATTTATGAGAATTATACTTACCTTCTGTGCTATTAACATATTATATAACAAGGTGAGGCATTATTTGAATATACTGGATTACTTCCCACTTTATACCGGGAAAAAGAGGAAGGGGGCACTTCCATGTAGAATTAATATTTGACGTAATTAAAAACTCTCCCCATAAAGAATTTTGAAAGCATGAAAATGTGTAAATCAGTTCTAAAATTCAGATCTTAACTTCAGCTGATAATTTCTAAATTACTAACTCTGCCTGGAAAATATTTTCAATTTGACAGGTTTGTATTTTGACAGGGTTTGTATTTTAGAAAGGGTTTGTATTTTTGAAAGGGTTCGTATTTTTTGAAAGGGTTTGTATTTTCCAAAGGGTTTGTATTTTCCAAAGGGTTTATATTTTAGGGTTTGTATTTTCGATAGGGTTTGTATTTTAGAAAATATTAGAAAGGGTTTGAAAATACTACAAACTATTTAGCTTCTTAAAAGTATGGAACTTGACATACAAACCAACACTCTTCTTTCTTTTCTTTTTTCCATTTATTTTATTTGTCCCTTTTTTGAAAATACATACAACCCCATGGACTTCGGGTGTCATCCTTGGCGTATATTATATACATAAAATGAAACTAGTGAGCCTGTAAAGATATTTAGTAATAATATATACATAATATGTGACAAGGCACATTAATCAGATTTAACATCTGCTTCCAATTTGATTAAAATGGATGCCCAAATTCTTCATAATGGAATAAAGTACAAAAGGAAATGAACTACAGATGGTGATGCGATATCAGTTCCATGAAGGTGGGCATTTGAAAACAACTATCTTGTTAAAAGTACATTACAAACTCCTAAATTTTCTCAACTATCTTGTTAAAAGTACATTACAAACCCTTAAATTTTCCTTCCCTAAAAAACAGAGCCGAAAATAAAATAAATCTGCGTTGGCCATTTCTTGACAACATCATAAGTTTGTTTGAAGAGGGCTTAATGGCACCACGACAACGAGGGTCAAATTGTGCCTGAGAGGTTAGATCATTCTAGAGGTAGGAAGGAAAGAAAACGGGGAGTTTGAGAGAAACACAAGAACTAAAGTTCGAAAGCTGGGATCGAGAAAGGAGGTGCATGGGTGAAAAAACAGAGGGGTGGGAGAGGAGGGCTAAATATAGTTGTAGAGGGAAGTATGATGAAGGAGATAATTTTTATCCAAAGGGTTTTTCTGGAAGAACTCGGCAGTTGAGTTGTGGGGAGTGAGGGAAGCTCTGGGAAGGTTGTACAGGGGGCAAGCAAGGAGAACGTGATGGACATGTGAGGGTGCAATGGCAATTGTTGCAGAGGGATTAGGGGAAGCCAATAAGGAGGTGGGTGTGACCTAATCTAAGACGGGTAATATGAACGTTGTTGACATGAGAGGTTGTGGATGGTGGGTTTGATTGGAATTGGATGGCGTGGAGTTTTGTTATCAATTTGGGATTCCCATGAGGTTTGCCAGCCGTCACGAACAAGGGAAGCGATAAGTGGTTTGATGTCAGAAAAGGTTTTGGGATAGGGGAGAGGTTGAGGGCAAGCTTAGTGGCTGCATCAGCCCTGTCATTGCCAGGGATGCCAACATGGCTGGGTTTCCAAAAGAAAAGAATACTTTTCCTGCAGAGGGTGGGCGAAAGGAGTTTACAGAGGAGGAGGAGGTATCCCATTTAAGATTGAGTGTGATGTCTTGACACTGAAGGTGATGTCTTGGATGACGACAGCAGCAGCTGTCTTTTCACCTTGTAGCCATCAGTATAGATGGAGGTGTAGTTTGAGAGTTGGTCTTTGATTTGGTTGTGGAGTTTGATGAAGAGGTTAGGGTAGGTTTGAGTTTTGTGATGAGTGGAGAAGCTTAGGTGGATAGAAGGAAGGGGTGGCCCAGGGAGGAAAAGTGGGCCAGGAGAAGGTGCCAAGAGTGCCGGGTTGATGCCGAGATGGAGGTCTGATTTGATGTGTAAGCTAAAGGGAGGGGATAGGGTTTTAGTCCAATCATCATAAGACATAAGTTACTAGAAAATATGCTGGTTGGGTGGACTGAGTAAAGGATATCCTACCTTGCACCCACCTCAAGCATTTAGGAGAGCATATCTCCTGTGATTAACCTTCATAATAGAGTTGTTTTAACCTTGATTACCAGTGTTTATTACCTGGTGGGTGTGCATTAAAGGGTTAAACCATCAAGCAGCTCCCCTTACTCTCCATAGACATGTTAAACAAAAAAGATGCAGGTTAAGTTCTCTTAAGTATCCTTTCCAGTGGTTAATACATCTTTCAATTCAGAATTCCTGCCTTTTGCTTTCAGCACTCAACAAGTAAAAAAAGACCAACCAACATAGGAATCTTCAATCATATTTTCCATCAAGCTTATATTCTGCATGGTTTGATTGTTAGTAAGAATCCTATATCCATTCTCAAACATGAACAAAATTTGATTGATTCATTACTATGAATGACACAATCCAAACTTTTGGCATGGCAAAATGTTTTCTTAATGGCCACAATGCAAAAAAAATCAGTTTCAAATACAAAAACATAATGAAAACATAAGTTTCCTCATTAAGTCTTCCTTTTTCAAACCTCCACTCCATTCTATCACACACCTGTTGCTAAGTTGACAAAGATACAAATATAAAATGAAGCTGGTTAGGCCAGTGGCAACAACAGAAACTTCTTGCTAGGAAGGAGGGGGGGGGGGGGGGGGGGGTAGTTGTGCCACATAGGGAGGAAAAGTAATGCCAACACAATCCTGATTAATTTCACCCATGTTAATTTGTGTTTGTGCCACCACTATATGACATCTTTCATTTGATCTTTTTACTTTGAGATGAAAAATTTGTCATATCCATATCTCATACTTCAGCCAATATCAACAATCTGTATTCTCTCCTATAAGAAAATTAAGGCTCCTGATGGATTTGTAATTTCTTTGGGAGGACATCTTTCTTTTTTAATTCACTACAGACCCTATGCAGTACATGCCAAAAAGTTTCTCTTTAAGCCTACCCACACCAGACACCAGAGTTTATCCTGAAAACTCAGGTATGACAATTACCAACCCAACAACAGTGTATTGTGCTTCTGCTCCATGCAAAGATTATTTATCTGCCATTCCCATGCACACTACAGCCAAGTAGCATAAACGTTATTTGTGTGTAAAAAATTCCAGAAATCCAGTACTGAATGCACATGGCACTTTTGTGATTGAAATCACTCATCTGTGTTAGGCATCTTAGTGGGAGAAATTTGTTTTCAAAGTGGTGATAAAATAGCTGTGTATCATATACCTGGGATGATTTGTGCATTAACTGTGAATAATTGACGGATCTTTTCTCCTAAGGAAAGATTTTGCTTCATGTAACATTAAGCTGCTCTTCATGTACACATAAACCACCCAAAAAGAGTCACGGAATCAACCCAATAAGTTTAACAGAGCAATTTCTGAATCTGGTCCCCAATGTATACATAACCATACATATATCATCACCTGAACAATATCCACAGAGTATTTTCTGATATTGTCCCTTTATGTCCCTTTCTATAACCAGAAAGAATCATCTAAACAATATCCAAAGAGAATTTTCTGATATTTTCCCTTTATGTAGACATATAACCAAAAAGAATCATCTGAACAATATCCAAATATCCAAAGAGTATTTTCTGATATTGTCCCTTTATGTCCCTTTCTATAACCAGAAAGAATCATCTGAACAATATCCAAAGAGAATTTTCTGATATTTTCCCTTTATGTAGACATATAACCAGAAAGAATCATCTGAACAATATCCAAATATCCAAAGAGTATTTTCTGATATTGTCCCTTTATGTAGACATATAACCAGAAAGAATCATCTGAACAAGTTTCAAACAGCAATATCAAAAACGGACCAAATTTCAAGATGGTGCGACTGTGTCATCTTCCAGGGATTTCAAGATAGTGTCACTGTGTCATCCTCCCGTGATTTCAAGATGGTGTCACTGTGTCATCCTCCCGTGATATTAAGATGGTGTCATCCTCCCATGATGCAATGGAAGTCTTCATGACTCTTCTTCCGTTTTCTCCGTGTCTTCAGCTTCCACCTTGTCCTCATTCTGTTTCTTCCACATCTTGGCCATTGCCAGCAATTTGAGGTTGGGGGCACTTGCCTGGTCAGTCGGGAATATGAAATCGTAGTACTCTTCCCAGCCAGCATCAGACTGTAAGACAGAGAAAGGAATAAGAGGTTAGACATCAAATTAACTTTTCTGGTTATCTTGGGTTTATATGAGGAGAAAATCAATTTTACTTATCTCATTTGTTGAATTCAAGAAAGTACTTTACATTAAAAAATTGAAATAATCACTTTCTTTTAAATATATTGGGTCATTTGTGCTCCTTGAGCCTGCAAGGGCACCTTACTGCTTGGACATCTGTCCTCTTATCTTAGTTATACTAGATATGATAAAGTTTGCTATTTACATTAACCGTCGAGGCCAAACAGAGTTGGCAGGTGAAGGAAGGGGGAGGGATGGGAATAAAAGAGACATGCATAAAAAAAATTTAATAAAAGAAAAATACTTCTTACGATAAAGGTTGAACCTGACTAAAATCCATTTCCAATCAACATTACAAAACTTGTGCAGTTGTATATTGAGCTTACAGATGTATGTTAAACTCACATATTTGTTAAATTTCACAACATGAATTATTAAATTAAACTGTTGGAAATCTATGATAGCATTATTTAATAGTCTTTCCATTTCATATTGTCTAAAGGCATGCCAATCTGTCAATCACATGGGGAAATTCTACATATACGGTTACAACTTAGACCAGTGTAATCAATATGTGAACAAATAGAAAGGAAGAAACGAATGTAAGTAAGTAAAAAAAATGGTACTAAAACAATATTTCAGAATGGTAGAGTTCAGAGAGTTACAATTTCATAATTGAATTTCAACTGCACATTATTAGTCTATATCAAATTATGACAAAGGTTGTCGCAAACAATGGAATGTATGTAGGGTGTGATAAAGTTAAACGAATAAGAGAACAAACAATCGGTGCGGTGAAGATTAGGGAATGAACGAGAGGGTGTAGTAAGGCAGTGTTGTGCAAAGGGGAGGAAAAGCAATAAGGAAATCTTGGGAAGTTTTTATCACAGATAAACTTGGGAATTTAAAAAGAGTACTTAATGTTGAAGGGGTGAGAGTTTCAAACTTACCCCATCTTCAGTCTCTATCTGCCTTCGTTTCTTAACCTTCCTTGGCAATTGGCTCTGAACCTTGTCAATGCTTTCATCATCTCCATATTCCTCCTAATATACACAAAATATATGTAATGTAAAACTCTTTCACTAGATTCATACAACCATTCCATACATTTATTTACAAAGCAGAATCTTGCTAACAGGTATGTGTAATTGAAATTATGAGTTTGGACGCCTGCAAATGAAAAGGGCAAGGGGGACAAAAATAATAAAGAGGGCACTTTCTCTGAGGCCACTTTAGTAAACATGGTGTGAAGCATTCGGGTTCACATGCAAGTGGAAATGGCTTGAGCTTAAATGAAGAGCAATGGATGTTCTAAAAAGAAAGCATCAAGTATCCATATATAAGAACATTTTGGAGTATCACAACTGGCATGTTTAAAGTTGGGGGCGTAAGTAACGGCTTTAAACTAAACACTTTCCACAATGGGCACTTCTTGTCCCTGTGCACTAGAGGGCACTCATTTTCCTATTGCTCCCATTCAGTAAAAGGCAGAGGTCAATCACACCAGTGCTGGAGGCGTCCTTGGTCATGAGTAGGATGTTGTCTGAACAGGATTATATTTGCAGGACCTTTTACATATTTCAGAAATGTTAGGATTAACATGTTTTGTGTAACAAACAAAAATATGCCAAAAAAGAAAGTTAGCTTATCAGCTTTTGTTTCTAACACACATGTACTATAGATTGTATATTGGTGTGGTACTTTAAATTAATTTCATTTGTAATTTTTTTGGATTGTTACAAAATTAATACAACTGATACAAAAAGTGGCACGGTAATTGTATTGTCTTTTGATGCAGAACCACAGGACTACTGTGCTTCCTCCAAGTTATTCGACTGCACACCTTTTAAGAACAATTCTCATACTCAAAACATTCAGCCATCTCCAGTGATTATACCCAGTATTACAACAGCATTTGATTATAAAACATTCAGCAATCTTCAGTGATTATACCCAGTATTACAACAGCATTTGATTATAAAACATTCAGCCATCTTCAGTGATTATACCCAGTATTACAACAGCATTTGATTATAAAACATTCAGCCATCTTCAGTGATTATACCCAGTATTACAACAGCACTTGATTATAAAACATTCAGCCATCTTTGATAATTATACCCAGTATTACAACAGCATTTGATTGTAAAACATTCAGCCATCTTCAGTGATTATACTCAGTATTACAACAGCATTTGATTATAAAACATTCAGCCATCTTCAGTGATTATACTCAGTATTACAACAGCATTTGATTATAAAACATTCAGCCATCTTCAGTGATTATACCCAATATTACAACAGCTTTTGATTATTAACCTACTATCCCTTTCAGGATTTACCCTTCCACTTCAAGTTCTCACCTCATCCCTGACCTTACTTCTACAGAACTAAAATTATTCTTACCTCTAAATCGAATACTCCTAAATTTATCACTTTTTGTCACCTACCCTTACCACCTTAAAATAACATTCAGCAATTAGCACATCATTCACACATGGCACATACGACTTAAACTGTACTCTACTCTACTTCAGCACTGCTGGGAGTGTACCTGCGATAGACTGGTATCCTGTCCCGTCATCTGCTCGCATCTGCTTACCCCAGGAAACCATAGATTAGCACAAGAAAGATAGGCCTTAATGGCTAGAGTACAAAGATAGGCCTTGCTAGAGTAGAAAGATAGGCCTTAATGGTTAGAGTAGAAAGATACGGCTTAATGGCTAGAGTAGAAAGATAGGCCTTAATGGCTAGAGTAGAAAGATAAGCCTTAATGGCTAGAGTAGAAAGATAGGCCTTAATGGCTAGAGTAGAAAGATAGGCCTTAATGGCTAAAGTAGAAAGATAGGCCTTAATGGCTAGAGTAGAAAGATAGGCCTTAATGGCTAGAGTAGAAAGATAGGCCTTAATGGCTAGAGTAGAAAGATAGGCCTTAATGGCTAGAGTAGAAAGATAGGCCTTAATGGCTAGAGTAGAAAGATAGGCCTTAATGGCTAGAGTAGAAAGATAGGCCTTGCTAGAGTAGAAAGATAGGCCTTAATGGCTAGAGTAGAAAGATAGGCCTTAATGGCTAGAGTAGAAAGATAGGCCTTAATGGCTAGAGTAGAAAGATAGGCCTTAATGGCTAGAGTAGAAAGATAGGCCTTAATGGCTAGAGTAAAAAGATAGGCCTTAATGGCTAGAGTAGAAAGATAGGCCTTAATGGCCAGAGTAGAAAGATAGGCCTTAATGGCTAGAGTAGAAAGATAGGCCTTAATGGCAAGAGTAGAAAGATAGGCCTTAATGGCTAGAGAAAGATATGGCTAAAAAGATAGGCCTTAATGGCTAGAGTAGAAAGATAGGCCTTAATGGCTAGAGTAGAAAGATAGGCCTTAATGGCTAGAGTAGAAAGATAGGCCTTAATGGCTAGAGTAGAAAGATAGGCCTTAATGGCTAGAGTAGAAAGATAGGCCTTAAAAATGGCTAAAAATAGGCCTTAATGGCTAGAGTAGAAGATAGGCCTTAATGGCTAGAGTAGAAAAATAGGCCTTAATGGCTAGAGTAGAAAGATAGGCCTTAATGGCTAGAGTAGAAAGATAGGCCTTAATGGCTAGAGTAGAAAGATAGGCCTTAATGGCTAGAGTAGAAAGATAGGCCTTAATGGCTAGAGTAGAAAGATAGGCCTTAATGGCTAGAGTAGAAAGATAGGCCTTAATGGCTAGAGTAGAAAGATAGGCCTTAATGGCTAGAGTAGAAAAATAGGCCTTAATGGCTAGAGTAGAAAGATAGGCCTTAATGGCTAGAGTAGAAAATAGGCCTTAATGGCTAGGCCTTAATGGCTAGAGTAGAAAGATAGGCCTTAATGGCTAGAGTAGAAAGATAGGCCTTAATGGCTAGAGTAGAAAGATAGGCCTTAATGGCTGGAGTAAAAATAGGCCTTAATGGCTAGAGTAGAAAGATAGGCCTTAATGGCTAGAGTAGAAAGATAGGCCTTAATGGCTAGAGTAGAAAGATAGGCCTTAATGGCTAGAGTAGAAAGATAGGCCTTAATGGCTAGAGTAGAAAGATAGGCCTTAATGGCTAGAGTAGAAAGATAGGCCTTAATGGCTAGAGTAGAAAGATAGGCCTTAATGGCTAGAGTAGAAAGATAGGCCTTAATGGCTAGAGTAGAAAGATAGGCCTTAATGGCTAGAGTAGAAAGATAGGCCTTAATGGCTAGAGAAAGATAGAAAGATAGGCCTTAATGGCTAGAGTAGAAAGATAGGCCTTAATGGCTAGAGTAGAAAAAGATAGGCCTTAATGGCTAGAGTAGAAAGATAGGCCTTAATGGCTAGAGTAGAAAGATAGGCCTTAATGGCTAGAGTAGAAAGATAGGCCTTAATGGCTAGAGTAGAAAGATAGGCCTTAATGGCTAGAGTAGAAAGATAGGCCTTAATGGCTAGAGTAGAAAGATAGGCCTTAATGGCTAGAGTAAAAGATAGGCCTTAATGGCTAGAGTAGAAAGATAGGCCTTAATGGCTAGAGTAGAAAGATAGGCCCTTAATGGCTAGAGTAGAAAGATAGGCCTTAATGGCTAGAGTAGAAAGATAGGCCTTAATGGCTAGAGTAGAAAGATAGGCCTTAATGGCTAGAGTAGAAGATAGAATGGCTAGAGTAAAAGATAGGCCTTAATGGCTAGAGTAGAAAGATAGGCCTTAATGGCTAGAGTAGAAAGATAGGCCTTAATGGCTAGGCCTTAATGGCTAGAGTAGAAAGATAGGCCTTAATGGCTAGAGTAGAAAGATAGGCCTTAATGGCTAGAGTAGAAAGATAGGCCTTAATGGCTAGAGTAGAAAGATAGGCCTTAATGGCTGGAGATAGGCCTTAATGGCTAGAGTAGAAAGATAGGCCTTAATGGCTAGAGTAGAAAGATAGGCCTTAATGGCTAGAGTAAAAGATAGGCCTTAATGGCTAGAGTAGAAAGATAGGCCTTAATGGCTAGAGTAGAAAGATAGGCCTTAATGGCTAGAGTAGAAAGATAGGCCTTAATGGCTAGAGTAGAAAGATAGGCCTTAATGGCTAGAGTAGAAAGATAGGCCTTAATGGCTAGAGTAGAAAGATAGGCCTTAATGGCTAGAGTAGAAAGATAGGCCTTAATGGCTAGAGTAGAAAGATAGGCCTTAATGGCTAGAGTAGAAAGATAGGCCTTAATGGCTAGAGTAGAAAGATAGGCCTTAATGGCTAGAGAAAGATAGGCTTAATGGCTAGAGAAAAGATAGGCCTTAATGGCTAGAGTAGAAAGATAGGCCTTAATGGCTAGAGTAGAAAGATAGGCCTTAATGGCTAGAGTAGAAAGATAGGCCTTAATGGCTAGAGTAGAAAGATAGGCCTTAATGGCTAGAGTAGAAAGATAGGCCTTAATGGCTAGAGTAGAAAGATAGGCCTTAATGGCTAGAGTAGAAAGATAGGCCTTAATGGCTAGAGTAGAAAGATAGGCCTTAATGGCTAGAGTAGAAAGATAGGCCTTAATGGCTAGAGTAAAAGATAGGCCTTAATGGCTAGAGTAGAAAGATAGGCCTTAATGGCTAGAGTAGAAAGATAGGCCTTAATGGCTAGAGTAGAAAGATAGGCCTTAATGGCTAGAGTAGAAAGATAGGCCTTAATGGCTAGAGTAGAAAGATAGGCCTTAATGGCTAGAGTAGAAAGATAGGCCTTAATGGCTAGAGTAGAAAGATAGGCCTTAATGGCTAGAGTAGAAAGATAGGCCTTAATGGCTAGAGTAGAAAGATAGGCCTTAATGGCTAGAGTAGAAAGATAGGCCTTAATGGCTAGAGTAGAAAGATAGGCCTTAATGGCTAGAGTAGAAAGATAGGCCTTAATGGCTAGAGTAGAAAGATAGGCCTTAATGGCTAGAGTAGAAAGATAGGCCTTAATGGCTAGAGTAGAAAGATAGGCCTTAATGGAAAAAGGCCTTAATGGCTAGAGTAGAAAGATAGGCCTTAATGGCTAGAGTAGAAAGATAGGCCTTAATGGCTAGAGTAAAAGATAGGCCTTAATGGCTAGAGTAGAAAGATAGGCCTTAATGGCTAGAGTAGAAAGATAGGCCTTAATGGCTAGAGTAGAAAGATAGGCCTTGGCTGGAGTGAAAGATAGGCCTTAATGGCTAGAGTAAAAGATAGGCCTTAATGGCTAGAGTAGAAAGATAGGCCTTAATGGCTAGAGTAGAAAGATAGGCCTTAATGGCTAGAGTGAAAGATAGGCCTTAATGGCTAGAGTAGAAAGATAGGCCTTAATGGCTAGAGTAGAAAGATAGGCCTTAATGGCTAGAGTAGAAAGATAGGCCTTAGAGTAGAAAGATAGGCCTTAGGCTAGAGTAGAAAGATAGGCCTTAATGGCTAGAGTAGAAAGATAGGCCTTAATGGCTAGAGTAGAAAGATAGGCCTTAATGGCTAGAGAGTAGAAAGATAGGCCTTAATGGCTAGAGTAGAAAGATAGGCCTTAATGGCTAGAGTAGAAAGATAGGCCTTAATGGCTAGAGTAGAAAGATAGGCCTTAATGGCTAGAGAAAGTAGAAAGATAGGCCTTAATGGCTAGAGTAAAAGATAGGCCTTAATGGCTAGAGTAGAAAGATAGGCCTTAATGGCTAGAGTAATGGCTAGAAAAAGATAGGCCTTAATGGCTAGAGTAGAAAGATAGGCCTTAATGGCTAGAGTAGAAAGATAGGCCTTAATGGCTAGAGTAGAAAGATAGGCCTTAATGGCTAGAGTAGAAAGATAGGCCTTAATGGCTAGAGTAGAAAGATAGGCCTTAATGGCTAGAGTAGAAAGATAGGCCTTAATGGCTAGAGTAGAAAGATAGGCCTTAATGGCTAGAGTAGAAAGATAGGCCTTAATGGCTAGAAAAGATAGGCCTTAATGGCTGAGTAGAAAGATAGAGCCCTTAATGGCTAGAGTAGAAAGATAGGCCTTAATGGCTAGAGTAGAAAGATAGGCCTTAATGGCTAGAGTAGAAAGATAGGCCTTAATGGCTAGAAAGATAGGCCTTAAAGAAAGATAGGCCTTAATGGCTAGAGTAGAAAGATAGGCCTTAATGGCTAGAGTAGAAAGATAGGCCTTAATGGCTAGAGTAGAAAGATAGGCCTTAATGGCTAGAGTAGAAAGATAGGCCTTAATGGCTAGAGTAGAAAGATAGGCCTTAATGGCTAGAGTAGAAAGATAGGCCTTAATGGCTAGAGTAGAAAGATAGGCCTTAATGGCTAGAGTAGAAAGATAGGCCTTAATGGCTAGAGTAGAAAGATAGGCCTTAATGGCTAGAGTAGAAAGATAGGCCTTAATGGCTAGAGTAGAAAGATAGGCCTTAATGGCTAGAGTAGAAAGATAGGCCTTAATGGCTAGAGTAGAAAGATAGGCCTTAATGGCTAGAGTAGAAAGATAGGCCTTAATGGCTAGAGTAGAAAGATAGGCCTTAATGGCTAGAGTAGAAAGATAGGCCTTAATGGCTAGAGTAGAAAGATAGGCCTTAATGGCTAGAGTAGAAAGATAGGCCTTAATGGCTAGAGTAGAAAGATAGGCCTTAATGGCTAGAGTAGAAAGATAGGCCTTAATGGCTAGAGTAGAAAGATAGGCCTTAATGGCTAGGAGTAAAGAAAAGATAGGCCTTAATGGCTAGAGTAGAAAGATAGGCCTTAATGGCTAGAGTAGAAAGATAGGCCTTAATGGCTAGAGTAGAAAGATAGGCCTTAATGGCTAGAGTAGAAAGATAGGCCTTAATGGCTAGAGTAGAAAGATAGGCCTTAATGGCTAGAGTAGAAAGATAGGCCTTAATGGCTAGAGTAGAAAGATAGGCCTTAATGGCTAGAGTAAAAGATAGGCCTTAATGGCTAGAGTAGAAAGATAGGCCTTAATGGCTAGAGTAGAAAGATAGGCCTTAATGGCTAGAGTAGAAAGATAGGCCTTAATGGCTAGAGTAGAAAGATAGGCCTTAATGGCTAGAGAAAGATAGGCCTTAATGGCTAGAGTAGAAAGATAGGCCTTAATGGCTAGAGTAGAAAGATAGGCCTTAATGGCTAGAGTAGAAAGATAGGCCTTAATGGCTAGAGTAGAAAGATAGGCCTTAATGGCTAGAGTAGAAAGATAGGCCTTAATGGCTAGAGTAAAAGATAGGCCTTAATGGCTAGAGTAAAAGATAGGCCTTAATGGCTAGAGTAGAAAGATAGGCCTTAATGGCTAGAGTAGAAAGATAGGCCTTAATGGCTAGAGTAGAAAGATAGGCCTTAATGGCTAGAGTAGAAAGATAGGCCTTAATGGCTAGAGTAGAAAGATAGGCCTTAATGGCTAGAGTAGAAAGATAGGCCTTAATGGCTAGAGTAGAAAGATAGGCCTTAATGGCTAGAGTAAAAGATAGGCCTTAATGGCTAGAGTAGAAAGATAGGCCTTAATGGCTAGAGTAGAAAGATAGGCCTTAATGGCTAGAGTAGAAAGATAGGCCTTAATGGCTAGAGTAGAAAGATAGGCCTTAATGGCTAGAGTAGAAAGATAGGCCTTAATGGCTAGAGTAGAAAAGATAGGCCTTAATGGCTAGAGTAGAAAGATAGGCCTTAATGGCTAGAGTAGAAAAGATAGGCCTTAATGGCTAGAGTAGAAAGATAGGCCTTAATGGCTAGAGTAGAAAGATAGGCCTTAATGGCTAGAGTAGAAAGATAGGCCTTAATGGCTAGAGTAGAAAGATAGATAGAGTAGAAAGATAATGGCTAGAGTAGAAAGATAGGCCTTAATGGCTAGAGTAAAAGATAGGCCTTAATGGCTAGAGTAGAAAGATAGGCCTTAATGGCTAGAGTAGAAAGATAGGCCTTAATGGCTGAGTAGAAAGATAGGCCTTAATGGCTAGCTAGGCCTTAATGGCTAGAGTAGAAAGATAGGCCTTAATGGCTGGAGTAGAAAGATAGGCCCCAATGGCTAGAGTAGAAAGATAGGCCTTAATGGCTAGAGTAGAAAGATAGGCCTTAAAGATAGGATAGGCCTTAATGGCTAGAGTAGAAAGATAGGCCTTAATGGCTAGAGTAGAAAGATAGGCCTTAATGGCTAGAGTAGAAAGATAGGCCTTAATGGCTAGAGTAGAAAGATAGGCCTTAGTGGCTAGAGTAGAAAGATAGGCCTTAATGGCTAGAGTAGAAAGATAGGCCTTAATGGCTAGAGTAGAAAGATAAAGGCCTTAATGGCTAGAGTAGAAAGATAGGCCTTAATGGCTAGAGTAGAAAGATAGGCCTTAATGGCTAGAGTAGAAAGATAGAAAGATAGGCCTTAGTGGCTAGAGTAGAAAGATAGGCCTTAATGGCTAGAGTAAAAAGATAGGCCTTAATGGCTAGAGTAGAAAGATAGGCCTTAATGGCTAGAGTGGAAAGATAGGCCTTAATGGCTAGAGTAGAAAGATAGGCCTTAATGGCTAGAGTAGAAAGATAGGCCCCAATGGCTAGAGTAGAAAGATAGGCCTTAATGGCTAGAGTAGAAAGATAGGCCTTAATGGCTGGAGTAGAAAGATAGGCCCCAATGGCTAGAGTAGAAAGATAGGCCTTAATGGCTAGAGTAGAAAGATAGGCCTTAATGGCTAGAGTAGAAAGATAGGCCTTAATGGCTAGAGTAGAAAGATAGGCCTTAATGGCTAGAGTAAAAAGATAGGCCTTAATGGCTAGAGTAGAAAGATAGGCCTTAATGGCTAGAGTAGAAAGATAGGCCTTAATGGCTAGAGTAGAAAGATAGGCCTTAATGGCTAGAGTAGAAAGATAGGCCTTAATGGCTAGAGTAGAAAGATAGGCCTTAATGGCTAGAGTAGAAAGATAGGCCTTAATGGCTAGAGTAGAAAGATAGGCCTTAATGGCTGGCTAGAGTAGAAAAGATAGGCCTTAATGGCTAGAGTAGAAAGATAGGCCTTAATGGCTAGAGTAAAAGATAGGCCTTAATGGCTAGAGTAGAAAGATAGGCCTTAATGGCTAGAGTGAAAGATAGGCCTTAATGGCTAGAGTAGAAAGATAGGCCTTAATGGCTAGAGTAGAAAGATAGGCCTTAATGGCTAGAGTAAAGATAGGCCTTAATGGCTAAGATAGGCCTTAATGGCTAGAGTAGAAAGATAGGCCTTAATGGCTAGAGTAGAAAGATAGGCCTTAATGGCTAGAGTAGAAAGATAGGCCTTAATGGCTAGAGTAGAAAGATAGATGGCTAGGCCTTAATGGCTAGAGAGAAAGATAGGCCTTAATGGCTAGAGTAGAAAGATAGGCCTTAATGGCTAGAGTAGAAAGATAGGCCTTAATGGCTAGAGTAGAAAGATAGGCCTTAATGGCTAGAGTAGAAAGATAGGCCTTAATGGCTAGAGTAGAAAAGATAGGCCTTAATGGCTAGAGTAGAAAGATAGGCCTTAATGGCTAGAGAAAGATAGAAAGATAGGCCTTAATGGCTAGAGTAGAAAGATAGGCCTTAATGGCTAGAGTAGAAAGATAGGCCTTAATGGCTAAAAAGATAGGCCTTAATGGCTAGAGTAGAAAGATAGGCCTTAATGGCTAGAGTAGAAAGATAGGCCTTAATGGCTAGAGTAGAAAAATAGGCCTTAATGGCTAGGCCTAGAGTAATGGCTAGAGTAGAAAGATAGGCCTTAATGGCTAGAGTAGAAAGATAGGCCTTAATGGCTAGAGTAGAAAGATAGGCCTTAATGGCTAGAGTAGAAAGATAGGCCTTAATGGCTAGAGTAGAAAGATAGGCCTTAATGGCTAGAGTAGAAAGATAGGCCTTAATGGCTAGAGTAGAAAGATAGGCCTTAATGGCTAGAGTAGAAAGATAGGCCTTAATGGCTAGAGTAGAAAGATAGGCCTTAATGGCTAGAGTAGAAAGATAGGCCTTAATGGCTAGAGTAGAAAGATAGGCCTTAATGGCTAGAGTAGAAAGATAGGCCTTAATGGCTAGAGTAGAAAGATAGGCCTTAATGGCTAGAGTAGAAAGATAGGCCTTAATGGCTAGAGTAGAAAAAATAGGCCTTAATGGCTAGAGTAGAAAGATAGGCCTTAATGGCTAGAGTAGAAAGATAGGCCTTAATGGCTAGAGTAGAAAGATAGGCCTTAATGGCTAGAGTAGAAAGATAGGCCTTAATGGCTAGAGTAGAAAGATAGGCCTTAATGGCTAGAGTAGAAAGATAGGCCTTAATGGCTAGAGTAGAAAGATAGGCCTTAATGGCTAGAGTAGAAAGATAGGCCTTAATGGCTAGAGTAGAAAGATAGGCCTTAATGGCTAGAGTAGAAAGATAGGCCTTAATGGCTAGAGTAGGCCTTAGAAAAAGATAGGCCTTAATGGCTAGAGTAGAAAGATAGGCCTTAATGGCTAGAGTAGAAAGATAGGCCTTAATGGCTAGAGTAGAAAGATAGGCCTTAATGGCTAGAAAGATAGAAAGATAGAAAGATAGGCCTTAATGGCTAGAGTAGAAAGATAGGCCTTAATGGCTAGAGTAGAAAGATAGGCCTTAATGGCTAGAGTAGAAAGATAGGCCTTAATGGCTAGAGTAGAAAGATAGGCCTTAATGGCTAGAGTGAAAGATAGGCCTTAATGGCTAGAGTAGAAAGATAGGCCTTAATGGCTAGAGTAGAAAGATAGGCCTTAATGGCTAGAGTAGAAAAATAGGCCTTAATGGCTAGAGTAGAAAGATAGGCCTTAATGGCTAGAGTAGAAAGATAGGCCTTAATGGCTAGAGAAAAGATAGGCCTTAATGGCTAGAGTAGAAAGATAGGCCTTAATGGCTAGAGTAGAAAGATAGGCCTTAATGGCTAGAGTAGAAAGATAGGCCTTAATGGCTAGAGTAGAAAGATAGGCCTTAATGGCTAGAGTAAAAGATAGGCCTTAATGGCTAGAGTAAAAGATAGGCCTTAATGGCTAGAGTAAAAGATAGGCCTTAATGGCTAGAGTAAAAGATAGGCCTTAATGGCTAGTAGAAAGATAGGCCTTAATGGCTAGAGTAGAAAGATAGGCCTTAATGGCTGGAGAGTAGAAAGATAGGCCTTAATGGCTAGAGTAGAAAGATAGGCCTTAATGGCTAGAGTAGAAAGATAGGCCTTAATGGCTAGAGTAGAAAGATAGGCCTTAATGGCTAGAGTAGAAAGATAGGCCTTAATGGCTAGAGTAGAAAGATAGGCCTTAATGGCTAGAGTAGAAAGGTAGGCCTTAATGGCTAGAGTAGAAAGATAGGCCTTAATGGCTAGAGTAGAAAGATAAGCCTTAATGGCTAGAGTAGAAAGATAGGCCTTAATGGCTAGAGTAGAAAGATAGGCCTTGCTAGAGTAGAAAGATAGGCCTTAATGGCTAGAGTAGAAAGATAGGCCTTAATGGCTAGAGTAGAAAGATAGGCCTTAATGGCTAGAGTAGAAAGATAGGCCTTAGTGGCTAGAGTAGAAAGATAGGCCTTAATGGCTAGAGTAAAAAGATAGGCCTTAATGGCTAGAGTAGAAAGATAGGCCTTAATGGCTAGAGTGGAAAGATAGGCCTTAATGGCTAGAGTAGAAAGATAGGCCTTAATGGCTAGAGTAGAAAGATAGGCCCCAATGGCTAGAGTAGAAAGATAGGCCTTAATGGCTAGAGTAGAAAGATAGGCCTTAATGGCTAGAGTAGAAAGATAGGCCTTAATGGCTAGAGTAGAAAGATAGGCCTTAATGGCTAGAGTAGAAAGATAGGCCTTAATGGCTAGAGTAGAAAGGTAGGCCTTAATGGCTAGAGTAGAAAGATAGGCATTAATGGCCAGAGTAGAAAAATAGGCCTTAATGGCCAGAGTAGAAAGATAGGCCTTAATGGCAAGAGTAGAAAGATAGGCCTTAATGGCTAGAGTAGAAAGATAGGCCTTAATGGCTAGAGTAGAAAGATAGGCCTTAATGGCTAGAGTAGAAAAATAGGCCTTAATGGCTAGAGTAGAAAGATAGGCCTTAATGGCTAGAGTAGAAAGATAGGCCTTAATGGCTAGAGTAGAAAGATAGGCCTTAATGGCTGGAGTAGAAAGATAGGCCTTAATGGCTAGAGTAGAAAGATAGGCCTTAATGGCTAGAGTAGAAAGATAGGCCTTAATGGCTAGAGTAGAAAGATAGGCCTTAATGGCTAGAGTAGAAAGATAGGCCTTAATGGCTAGAGTAGAAAGATAGGCCTTAATGGCTAGAGTAGAAAGATAGGCCTTAATGGCTAGAGTAGAAAGATAGGCCTTAATGGCTAGAGTAGAAAGATAGGCCTTAATGGCTAGAGTAGAAAGATAGGCCTTAATGGCTAGAGTAGAAAGATAAGCCTTAATGGCTAGAGTAGAAAGATAGGCCTTAATGGCTAGAGTAGAAAGATAGGCCTTAATGGCTAGAGTAGAAAGATAGGCCTTAATGGCTAGAGTAGAAAGATAGGCCTTAATGGCTAGAGTAGAAAGATAGGCCTTAATGGCTAGAGTAGAAAGATAGGCCTTACTGGCTAGAGTAGAAAGATAGGCCTTAATGGCTAGAGTAAAAAGATAGGCCTTAATGGCTAGAGTAGAAAGATAGGCCTTAATGGCTAGAGTGGAAAGATAGGCCTTAATGGCTAGAGTAGAAAGATAGGCCTTAATGGCTAGAGTGGAAAGATAGGCCTTAATGGCTAGAGTAGAAAGATAGGCCTTAATGGCTAGAGTAGAAAGATAGGCCCCAATGGCTAGAGTAGAAAGATAGGCCTTAATGGCTAGAGTAGAAAGATAGGCCTTAATGGCTAGAGTAGAAAGATAGGCCTTAATGGCTAGAGTAGAAAGGTAGGCCTTAATGGCTAGAGTAGAAAGATAGGCATTAATGGCCAGAGTAGAAAAATAGGCCTTAATGGCTAGAGTAGAAAGATAGGCCTTAATGGCTAGAGTAGAAAGGTAGGCCTTAATGGCAAGAGTAGAAAGATAGGCCTTAATGGCTAGAGTAGAAAGATAGGCCTTAATGGCTAGAGTAGAAATATAGGCCTTAATGGCTAGAGTAGAACGATAGGCCTTAATGGCTAGAGTAGAAAGATAGGCCTTTATGGCTAGAGTAGAAAGATAGGCCTTAATGGCTAGAGTAGAAAGATAGGCCTTAATGGCTAGAGTAGAAAGATAGGCCTTAATGGCTAGAGTAGAAAAATAGGCCTTAATGGCTAGAGTAGAAAGATAGGCCTTAATGGCTAGAGTAGAAAGATAGGCCTTAATGGCTAGAGTAGAAAGATAGGCCTTAATGGCTAGAGTAGAAAGATAGGCCTTAATGGCTAAAGTAGAAAGATAGGCCTTAATGGCTAGAGTAGAAAGATAGGCCTTAATGGCTAGAGTAGAAAAATAGGCCTTAATGGCTAGAGTAGAAAGATAGGCCTTAATGGCTAGAGTAGAAAAATAGGCCTTAATGGCTAGAGTAGAAAAATAGGCCTTAATGGCTAGAGTAGAAAGATAGGCCTTAATGGCTAGAGTAGAAAGATAGGCCTTAATGGCTGGAGTAGAAAGATAGGCCTTAATGGCTAGAGTAGAAAGATAGGCCTTAATGGCTAGAGTAGAAAGATAGGCCTTAATGGCTAGAGTAGAAAGATAGGCCTTAATGGCTAGAGTAGAAAGATAGGCCTTAATGGCTAGAGTAGAAAGATAGGCCTTAATGGCTAGAGTAGAAAGATAGGCCTTAATGGCTAGAGTAGAAAGATAGGCCTTAATGGCTAGAGTAGAAAGATAGGCCTTAATGGCTAGAGTAGAAAGATAGGCCTTGATGGCTAGAGTAGAAAGATAGGCCTTAATGGCTAGAGTATGAATTTATCTGCTTTAAACCTCTTAACAACCCACTAACCATCTTGTCAAAGAATTTGTGATACACAATTATCTACCCAAAAATGATTTTTGCTGTCCAATATAACACAGAAGATAAATTTTCTTAAACTTATTAGGAAAAAAGCTAAATACCTCAAAGTCTTTCCAAGCCTCCAGGAGCAGCAGCCTTTCCTCCTTCTGTTCCGTTGCCTTCAGTGATCTATGGGCCTCTTTGTAGATGCTCCGTGCCATAGCGATGCAATTTTCATCTCCAATGGACAATTCAAACTTAGCGAAACTTATCCAAACCTGCAGGAGAAAAACAAAAGATATTTTGACATTCATAGTTGCTTCTTCTTGAACTGCATATTTCTCATAATGGAATGCAAGCTATAGAAAATCCTGGTTTAAGAGGAGAGTTTGTGAGAGAATCATACATTTGATCTTACACAAGATAGCTTACTCCTTCCAAACCTTCTTTGTAACTGCATAGATAGACCAATTATAATATGGATCAGCAATTTCTGGAAAACTAATTCAAATAATGTCACATGGCTAAAACTTATGTGTCTATAATGGACCAATCGTATACTGGGAGATTCTCATCAACCAGTTATATACTGGGGGAATCTTGGCCCTCTGCACAGTTTATGCAGTTTAATTCTTTCATAAACTAATCTTACATATATTATACATGAAGGTAATACACAAGCATCGCTGTTTACAACTTTTCCTGCAGCAATTACAGCCGATTGGTTGGGTACCCAAGGGAAATTTCCCCAGCAGTTGATTGGTCGAGGTATTCAGATATACTCACAATCAGCTAAAATTGGTTTGAACTGATCTATAGTATAGCCAATTTTGTCAAAATGAAAAGACAAAGACTTGCAAAAGAATGTACCTTGACATGTTGAGTTCGTTCTAACAACCTTCTGTACAACTTTCTTGTTTTGACATACTCCTCCTGCTCAATTTCAAAGTCAATGTAAGCCTTCCATAAAACTTCTGGCATATCAAGTCTAGGTTGGTTGATTGCGAGTTCGTAAATAGCCCTACTACGTTCTTCATCTCCTAAAATGGTTTCTAGTTCTGCATACTGGAACAAGAATAATTTGACAGGAAAAGATATTTTTTTAAATCAATAAAATATTTGTTTAAATCTTAGAACATGACACTTCTTTTTTTCAAACAATAATATGTAAAAAACGTTGAGGTAGTATTTCAAGCTGTTGCATTACCCTTACATATTTTGATTAAATGGAACTTTGTTTTTACCATAAATTATGAATGTTATCAAATTATGTTGACACACTGCAAATCTAATAGAAAAATGACATGATAAACCAACAGAATAGTAGAGCTGCCATAACATGGCTCTATTACGTATTGATTATCGTATATCGCAATACTTTTCAAGAAAACTGACTCACAACACACATTCTTAATATTACTAACATCATATGATCAAGGATTACAATTTACTCCATGATATGATGAATGCAAGAAAAAATGATTTGCAGATTTAGCAGACGACATGCTCTTGTGACTATTACATTCATCACGCATCACGCACGTGTTTGGTAATTCAGCCAACGTGACCATGAACCATTAAAGTGAGAGCCTGAGTGGCACATTCTAGACCAATTTTTCGTTTTTTTTGCCAACTTACATCAGAGCATGCCAGTGCGGGGTGACGGAGTACGATTTTTAATGATTATTTTGCACATTTTTAATGGCCTACACTTGACTTTTAGATTTAGTATTATAACGTTAGAATTGTAACATACGAAGTAGCCTAGCATAGTTGCGCGAAAATTTATTAGTTGAGTATTAGTTTTTGGTATCGCGAAATGTCACGAGATGCATATTTCATGTTGTGGAAAAAGAAATATCATAATAATCAACATGTCATGACAGCACTACAGGATAGTACTCTTAAATATAGAGGCCTCTTCTCCTGTCCATATACATTTAAAAGTTTCATGAGCTAAATGATTATTCCTATGAATTTTCATGTGCATTTATTTACATGAAAGATGACTATTAAAGAGCCAAATTGGTGAGAAAGCCATGTTGAGATCTTACTTTGCTAAAAAGTTGCTGCACTTCAAAGATTTCACCAGTATGGAAAATGGCTGGTGTAGTAAACAGTGTCATGTCATAGTTGCGTTTCTTAGAAACTTTTCATACATTTCTTTTCCCTTTTTCTCTTATCAATATTAGGTACATGAACAGATGGGATTCTTCTGAAGTGCACGTCATATCCTATCTCAATGATCAGAAAACTTTTCCAGTAATTTTTGAAGAAATACATAAAAATTGTCTTGGTATGACATCAACACTGATAAACTAGTTTGACCAGTCACTTATCCAAACACTGTAGAAATCTTTGAAATGTGAATAAGATATCAACATGGTTGTTTTCACCCATTTGATTATCAAATTATTATATTATATCCTTCTTCATATAAGTCAACATGAAAACTCACAGGAATATTCTTATCATATCCTTTCATCTAAAATTAACATCCATATTAAAAGAAGCATTTATTGGCTTAAAACATACCTTCATCCAGGTAGTACAATTCTCAGGATTAAATTCAATAAATTTTTCGTAGAGAATCCGACATCGATCAAATTCCCTCAGCTGAAGTTCAAGTTCGATGTAACCTTTGAAGAGTTTATCCTTTGGGCACATCCCGATTGCCATGCCCTACAAGAAGAGAAATATATACTAAACAAATAAATGACTGAGTCTTGAAAAAATGTGGCTCTGGTTGGTGCGTTTTGCTCTTGCTATATAGAAGTTTGTAAATTATCTTCTAACTGTCTTCTTCTTTGTAAAAGGAGATGTGACGAAGATCAAAAACCCACAATCTTAAACAAATCAAGTGGGCACATTCACTAACCACATGCTCCCTTGGAGTTATCTAAGACAATCTTGGGACGATTTCTTCTTTCAAGCCCAAACCAAGAAGGTGACAATAATTTTTTCCAGAGTTGTACGCCATTTTCACTAAAATTAAATTGCTAAAACCAACTAAAAACATGTCAAATCTCAAGCTGCTTTTTACATGTGGCACACTTTTTCCACAAATTTCTTTCTCTAAAAATTATCACTCAGGAATTTGCCTGTAAAGTACAAACAAGTCAACTCTTATATTCTTAAAAACTAATGACATCTGAAGAGAACAAATAAATGAAAGAAGTTCCTTCACAGTTGGCTAAATTCTTATCTTACAAGATATATCAAAGACAGCAAACCACTAAATTAATCCTTTCAAGAATCGTGTACTTTAGCTGATTTTCTCTTTTTCCTACTTTAATATGAGACGCCAATATCTCACCAAGATTTTCCGTGCGCTCTGTAAGTTTTTCTGCCTGATTTCAAACTGAGCATACATCAGCCATATCTTAGCAAATGTGAACTTCTTGTTGGGCATGAGGTCAAGACATGCCTTATACACCTGTCGTGTTCTGTCAGGATCCTGAATGGAGATAAGAAAGCAGGGATGATCTGTAATTGTTTTTTAGGATAGATTAAAACAAACTGAGAAATTCTAGCAAGTCAACCTGTTAAATACAGCTTACAAAACGGACCACTTTCACTTATGGATTATATAAAAAGGAATTCAAGATGGTGTCTTTTCTGATTATATATTTGGCAGTGCTTGAGGAAAGTTGTTTCATATCATGTGAGAGCAAAAACAGGGTAGACGATCTATTCGAACCCAAATCTGTGAGGATACGTGGCAAATTCCAACTGAGATACGGACCTGACTACTACATTGACAAACCGTCATCAATGCCCAACAGAACTTTGCCCAAGGAGAAATAAAGATATTATAATACCTGTTTCTATGTATTGTTCTTCATACACGACCAAAAGATAGCCTCTTTAAAATGTGATAACTTACCTTGCTTTCTAACTCTTCATATATTGCATAATTAATCCACAAGTAGATGTATCTTCTCCACAAGCGTTTCTCTTGAGCAGGTGGAATGTTTGCAATGGCACGCTCGTAAAGCTCCCTCACTGTACTTTCCTGGCTGTCAGTTTCCATCAACCTCAGATAATCAAACCAGGCATCATAGTTGCTTGGATTGGCTTTAACTTCCTGTTAGGTGTAATAATATATCAGTTAGGGAAATATAGGAGAAAAGGCTTGCAAAAGGCAGTACCTTACACGGTGTTGAAAGCAGATGCGTAGGAAGCTAGAAGGGAGGGAAAACGGAACCTCAGAGGATTTGAACTTCCGGTTACAAAATTTCTTTCAGGTTGGGAGGTAAAAACTGAGGAATTGATAATTGACGAAAGTTGAAAATTACTCAACAAAAGGTAAATCTCCAAAGGGTACTCTGTTAACAGGAGATTTCCTAATGTGCAGCAATGTTTAAGGGAAACGTAATTTTTCAGTGCAATTTTGGGGAGGTCTTGCCCTCTCTAAGAGGTGACACTTCTCACTCCCTTGGATTGAAACATCAGTTAATTTCTCCTTATGTGAAAGAGCTTTACATTCTAAATACAACAGTCTTTGAATGTAGTAAAAATTCTTTTTTGGTTTGACAAAAATTGTGGCAATCTCACCTCCTCATACTGGAATCTTCTTTTGCTGACAATAACATCCTCAATCCCTGCTCTGTCTCCGTACCTCTTCTCATGAATTGTGTAGTTTTTGAAAAGTTCCTGAGCATGTTCTTTTGGAATATTATCCAACGCATACTTATAAATCACTTTGGATCTTTCATGCTGCCATTGAAATGAAAAGAAGGGAAATTTATCAAAGATGAAATTAAAAATAAAAGAAACTTCTTCTGGTCATAGGTTCTTACAAGATACCCACTACTCACCTTGCATTTAGAGTCAAATATGTATGATTTTTTTTATGAGATCAAAACAATTTGTTTATCAGATTAAAGTGTTCAAAAAATGTTTTCATCTAATTTGTGCTTAAATGATTGTATTAAGCCTAGCTATTGCATCCCATCTTCGCATTCTTAAAAAGTATTTGTGTATTTTACTTACATATTTTCATCGACACTCAGGTATTTATGCTCCTGTCTTCAGTACGAGGCTAAGACAAGAATTAATATCCAGCTGATCTTCAACAAAGTTAAACATTTAAATTGTAAGTTAAGAATCTAGATACAAAATAGGACCAAGAAGAATTCCATTTGATCTCCATAACAACATCTTACCTCTTTTTGCCTCTCCTCAAATTTGGCAAAGGAAACAAAAGCTTCTCATCCATAAGTTCTTCACCATAGAAATGGACAGCTCTCTCATACACTTTCCTGGCTTGGTGATATAATTACTGTGCTCCTCCAAATTGGCATAGCGTATCCAATTTTTCACATCAGGATGGACAAAAACAAGTGACTTTGCATTAAGGTAAAAAGTGTCTTTTACTAAACAAAGGATGCATCGTACAAATGGAAGAATAAGATATGAAACCAGTGCAAAACCAAAAAAAACCAAAGGTTTTGAGATCCGACGCGAAATATGGATTTTAAGTTTGAACTATGGTGTAATAAATGTTCTTGCACAAGGACTCAAAATAACAATGGAATTTTACAATTAATTCAATTCCACCATTTTTATCCCATTAACATGTGTACACTTGCTGAAAACATAATTGTTTCAAATGAAACAAAAGAGACAAGTGGTTGTTAAAATTAAAATATGAGCATTTTAAGATTTTAACTTTATGTCTTGCCTACTCATTAATATGCATGACATCGCTGGCCAAAACAAAGTAGGGCACATCTGCAGTCCATGGACAATATGTGTACCACATATTACAGGTGAATCCCATGCATCCTTCTTGAAATACTGTGTTTACAAAGCGCTCTTCAACATAATCATGTTTAAGCCCCACCAACTATGCATATTAATGAAATTCAACATTTTTGTACCATGAACATTTACACACTAGCTAAAAACATACTAATATCAAATTTGAAACAAATCAGTCATGCGGTTGTGAAAATATGACTATTTTAACATCAAGCCCGCCTACTCATTAATATGCATGTTTAAGCCCCGCCCTCTATGTATATTAATGAAATTCAACATTTTTGTACCATGAACATGTATACACCAGCTTACAACATAATTACACTAAATATAAACTAGAACGGTAAATACCATCATGGTTTGCATGCCCATGCAAATTGACACCCATATTATATGGCCCAGCCAATTATAAAAATGGTATCTCACACTAAGTCCCACATGGCATCCCATGTACCACATGGCATCTCACCCCATGTCCCACATGGCATCTTGTATTGCATCCCATCCCATGTCCCACATGGCATTCCACCATATCTTCCACATGGCATTCCACCCTATGTCCCACATGACATCCCATGTCCCACGTGGCATTCCATCATATGTCCCACAGGGCATCCCATCCTATGACCCACATGGCATTCCACCCTATGTCCCACATCCCATGTACCAAATGACATCCCACCTCATGTCCCACATGACATCCCATGCCTTGTCCCACATGGCATTCCACCATATCTCCCACATGGCAAACCACCATACAGTGTCTCACATGGCATTCTACCATATGTCCCACATGGCATCCCACCATATGTCCCACATGGCATCTCATGCTATGACTCACATGGATCCCATCTTACATGTATGTCCCACATTAATCCAACCATATGTCCCACATGACATCCCTCCCTGTGTCCCACATCAGTGGCTTCCCACCTGATGTTCCACATAGCATCCCACCATGTTCCACATGGTAACCCTCCTAATGTCCCAATGACATCCTACCTTATGTCACACAGGGCATCCTACCTTATGTCACACATGTCATCCCAACCTATGTCACACTCTGTGTTACTCGTGGCATCCCACCATGTCCCACATGGCTTTCTACCCTGTTCCACATGGCATCTCACGCTATGACTCACATGGATCCCATCTTACATGTATGTCCCACATTAATCCCCATGTCCCACATGGCATCACATCTCATGTTCCACATCCCATGTCCCCATGGCCTCCTACCTTATGTCCCACATAGCCTCCTACCCTATGTCACACATGGCATCCTACCTTATGTCACACAGGGCATCCTACCTTATGTCACACATGTCATCCCAACCTATGTCACACTCTGTGTTACTCGTGGCATCCCACCATGTCCCACATGGCATTCTACCCTGTTCCACATGGCATCCCACCCCATGTTCCACATGGCATCCCATTCCATGTCCCACATGGCATCCCACCCCATGTCCCACATGACATCCCATAGGCTCCATAAGAAGTCTCATCCTAGCTATCAGTCCCTGATTGAGCATACTATATATGAAAGTGTCAGTTCATATAATAACTTATACGCAAATGACTTGTTGAAATGGGGTGGGACGCCATGTCCCACATGACATCCGATGTCCCACATGACATTCCATCCCATGGCAATCCACCCTATGTCCTGCATGGCATTCCACCACGTATCCTACGTGGCATTCCACCCTGTTCCACATGGCATCCCACCCCATGTCCCACATGGCATCCCACCCCATGTCCCACATGGCATCCCACATGGCATCCCACCCTATGTCTCACATGACATCTCATAAGCTCCATTAAAAGTCTCATCCTAGCTATCACAGTCTCTGATTGAGCATACTATGTATTAAGGTTTCAGTTCATATAATAACTTATATGCAAATGAGTTGTTAAATAAGAAAAAAGGTGGAGTCAAATAATTATGCCTGATATAGCCCTTGGTGTATACAACATGGTAAATATTAAATCATATGTGCATCATGGCCCCCATCCATAACCCACATGGCATCCCTCCCTATGTTTATATGCAATCACATCCTGTCACACTCCCTGACTAAGCATATTAAATAAAAAAGTCTGGTCAGGTCATAATACTGTAGCAACTTTATGCAAATGAGCACAATGTTAAAGGTGGACTTTAAAAAATCATGCATGATACAACTGTTGGTGCCCAAATATTTTGAAGAATTTTAAGGATTTTAAATCTGAAGTACTACAAGAGAGACTTGAAGATCTCTGAAGAATATTGGAAAATTATATCATTTTACAATTATCTTCTAAGAAAATATCAAATGTATTGTAGACTTTTTAAGAAAACTAGTCTTCAATCCTATCTTAAGTATCTCTGAAAAACTTTAACATTTTATAAGGAAATTCTAACCTTCCATAAGGATATTTGAAAAAACTCAAAAAACTTTAACATTTCTGAGGAAATCTCAAAACAAATTTCTGAGGAAATCTCAGGCAAATCTAGGGACAGTTACATACGTTCGCATAATGCTACGCATGCGAACCAATAAAAAACAGACATGCGGTTATTAAAAAAATGAACAAGTTAAGATTTTAACATTAAGCCCTGCCTACTCATTAATATGCATGACATTGCCACCAAACACAATAAAGTACATCAACCAACCATGGGCTGTTTGTGTACCACATATGAACTGAAACCCATGTATAGTTCTTGAGATACTGTGTTTGCAAGCTCTTTTCAACAAAATCATGTTAAGCCCCGCCCACTATGCATATCAATGAAATTCAACATTTTTGTACCATAAAAATGTAGACACTAAGCTAACACCATAATTACAAATAATATGAAACAAAACAGACATGTGGATATTTAAATATGAACATTTTAAGATTTTAACATTAAGCCCTGCCTTTAATTAATATGCATTACATCAATACCAAAAACAATAGGGCACATATCTACGGACCATGGGCTATCTGTGTAACACATACGACATGAATCTGGTGTATGGTTCTTGAGATATCATGTTTACAAGCTGGGCATCACATACATACATAGATACATACATACATACATACACCCTCACACACATACATACACATACACACGCCAGCATAACTACATAGGTTCCTTATGCTATCGCATTGGAACCAAAAAGGCTTTTTCAAAAATTTCTCTTAATATTTTACTGTTACAAGTTTATATTGAATGAAAGCTAAAACTTTTAATTTGGCTTATGTGCAGAAGTCAAACTTTCCAATGTTATGCAAAGTAGGTCACTATTTTGTACATTGGGTGTCATTAAATGGCCATCTTTAAGAAATTTTGCTCATTTGTAGTGAATGGCAATGTGTTTTTTAATATAACTTTTGAATGGTCATAAGAATTATCTTTCAATTGATACTACTTTGGGATTTTTTGGACCAGGGAAAGAACGAACATATCAATTTAGAATTGTTGACCTTTGTTATTTTTATTTTTCAAATAATGCATACACACAACACGTGCAACAAGTGCATACACACAACACGTGCAACAAGTGCATACACACAACAAACAAGTGCATACACACAACATGTGCAACAAGTGCATACACACAACACGTGCAACAAGTGCATACACACAACACGTGCAACAAGTGCATACACACAACACGTGCATCAAGTGCATACACACAACATGTGCAACAAGTGCATACACGTGCAACAAGTACATACGCGTGCAACAAGTGCATACACCCAACACGTGCAACAAGTGCATACACACAACACGTGCAACAAGTGCATACACACAACACGTGCAACAAGTGCATACACACAACAAGTGCATACACCCAACAAGTGCATACACCCAACAAGTGCATACACCCAACACGTGCAACAAGTGCATACACCCAACACGTGCAACAAGTGCATACACCCAACACGTGCAACAAGTGCATACACACAACACGTGCAACAAGTGCATACACACAACACGTGCAACAAGTGCATACACACAACAAGTGCATACACACAACACGTGCAACAAGTGCATACACACAACACATGCAACAAGTGCATACACACAACACGTGCAACAAGTGCATACACACAACACGTGCAACAAGTGCATACACACAACACGTGCATACACACAACACGTGCAACAAGTGCATACACACAACACGTGCAACAAGTGCATACACAACACGTGCAACAAGTGCATACACACAACACGTGCAACAAGTGCATACACACAACACGTGCATACACACAACACGTGTAACAAGTGCATACACACAACACATGCAACAAGTGCATACACAAAACGATCTGACACTTCAGGAATCTGAAGAAGGATGGTGTCGATCTTTTGCACTCCTTGTGCCTCTTCCAGGCTTGATGGATAATACACTGTACTTATCAATACTGAATATTATATACTAGATATAACTAGATAAAGGATATATCTCTCGTAGACCTGCCTTGCTCTGTCATGCTCTTTGTATCTGAGTTCCATCTTGATATATGATAACCATGCTTGCTCCTCTGGTTCCCACTGCATCCATCTTTCAAAGACCTGATAAATGCCAAGAAACATGTTTAAATATATATATATATATATATATATATATATATATATATATATATATATATATATATATATATATATATATATATATATATATATATACATATATACATATATAAATGCATATATTTAAATATATATATTTATATATATATAAATATAAATATATAATATATATATACATCATTACAGAATTCAAAATAACACAGAACCATTTCTAACAAGAAAGGATTATGTTATAAACCAGTGCCAAACATCAAAGCAGATTTCCTGAACATACTATCTACGTATATATACATACCTACATTTACATTAGAAAAACATATTTTTAACAGTTTTCATCACATAAAGCCCATTTTCATTTATATGACTGTTAGTCATTTTGCCCTCTTATCATGCAAAACAATAAAATCTCCAAAATTGTTCGCTGTTCTATGTCACATCACAATAGACGATTTCAAATCAGAATCAGCAATTTCCAGAAATTTAATCTAAATAATGTCACATGACCAAACTATTCCTTCACCAACTGCAGCTGATTGTTCACAAAGGGAAGATTCCCGCAGCAGTTGATTGGTCGACATACCCTGAAAAATCATGTTCGCAAAAATCAGTTTTAATTTTCTACGACAATCTCCATACCTGTCTAGCACCAGCCACATTACCAAGCATCTCCTCCATATAGGTGTACTTGTACCAGAATTGCTTTGCTCTCGGCAGGATAGTCACAGCTCTGTCCCAAATGTTCCTGGCATGGTTGATCTGTTTATTCCTAAAAACATTATTTAAAAAATGATTTAAAACACTTCATTTATCTATCTTGCATTTCCACAGCTGAGACTTGTAAAGAAAGTAGTTGTGTAAACTTTATTTCACCCTGCACATAGTATAACTACAGTAATAAAAGACTTGATTTCACCCTGCACATAGTATAACTACAGTGATAAAAGAGTGGATAGTTGAGAGATCCACAGAAAGCTGCAAAAAGCTTGCAACGGTTAACAATAGATTAAGAAAAGTTGAACAAAAAGAAAACAAGAAATCAAATACAATGTTTTAAACTCTGAAAAAATAAAAGACATTTATCCCATGAACAATTTATTTATCCATAAGTATGAGCAAGTAAATGCAATTGTTATCACTATAGCATATTACAGCATTTTATATTGCCAATAAAATAAATCCATTTTTACTGCAATTCTAGTAAACTGTATATCAAGCAATAAGACACCATTCTGCAAGAGAATACAAATATGACTTATCAGTTTACTTACTTCATTTCCATTTCTGCATACTTCAACCAGATGGTAATATTCCGATGATCAACGTCCAGTGCTCTTTCATAGATAGACCTTGCCCTATTTCATAAACACATAAGAGAAATCATAAACATTAGCAACCAAATAATAGTAAGTACATCATGATAAACTACAATTGTAGCAAAAGAATTCTAGCACTCTGTAGAGTGTATACAACCACCACCCTGAGCAATTTCACCATGCACAATATTTCTTGGAAGTTCATATATCTATGAATACACAAACCCCACAGCAATCTACCTTAGAAATCTTAGGTTCACCAAGTTTCATCCCATCAAAATCTCTTTCCAATTCTTGACATTTCTTATTCACTTGCATTCTATACACTTCAGGATTATTTACTTTTCTGACTTGAGTTCTTCTTCCAAGATCTTATTATTGTTCCTTTCAAACAAGATTCCTATTCCATCATTTCCCTTTCTTTACAGAAACCAGTTGTTTTGATTTTGTTTGATACCAGAAATTAATTAATTCTAATTTCTTAGAATTGAATGCAATACCATAACACAAATGCTACATGTACTTCCCTTTGACAGACCTGCCAACCTTTAGGATCATCAAACTGTATTCTGGAACTACAAAAGTTGTATTTTTGATAAAAAAAACTGTACTCTTCAAACAAAATGTACAAAACAAAGGTTTACTGTGGCTGAAAAAAATTACCATTATCAAAGCCATATTTAAACATTGATATCACTCACAAAATTACCGCTTAATACAAATTACAACATGCTTGAAACACTATTAAAACTGTGTGTATTACAATTTACACATGTAACGTTAGTTACAGGACCGCATGTTTTGTTTGTATATAGGCACCGTAACAATCATTCATCTCTCGTATGCAACGTTCTGATTGGCTACACTCCGACGAAAAATTGTTGTTTACATCCCATGCACCAATCACGGATGTCCTAGCTTAAAGTAGGTTGCCTTATGCATAATTAACTTGTAGTCTACACTTTTTGGCGGCAGCCGCAAATAAATCTAAATCTGAATCGGTTAGGTCAGCAAAAATCTTTCAAGAGGACATGAACGCCAACCGATCGTAAAAAGTATGAGTAAAAAAAATATGATAATAATAATAATAAAAAAATAAATAAATCGCATTCTAATGCCAAAAAACGTACAATCGTATTCTCAACATTTTCCCCTATTAAATACAGCAAAATCGTACTAGTTGTCAGGTCTGCTTTGAGCATCTTGCAAGCACAACGATAAACTAAAACTAACTAACTTACATAAACTAACAGTCTTTCAGCAAGAGCAATGAATATTGAGCAAAGCAATCTTTGAAATTTGAAAATAATATTTCTAGTTTCAAGTTATGAAAGATAAAATATTCAAGATTTTCTAATGTGTGCAAAATTTGTCAAATATTGAAGGCAAACATTTCAAGATCTTTATCATATTCTTTCAATTTTTTCTCCAAAATTCAGCCAATGAGAATAGTGAAGTATCTTTTCCCAGTATTAAACTGATTTGGAATATGGCCAAAATTGAAGAAGGAAAAAAAGTCAGAATCAGATAATCAGCCTTCAAATTGTAGTTAAGGACTCAAGGAGTAAAGACAATTCATCTAGAGAGATCTGCTGATTCACACAACAAATATTTAAATAACAAAGCATGATCTTGGAGGGATTTTTTTTAATTCTTACAGCTTCTAAGAGATTTTATACTGTTTAAACTAATGCTGGCTCTTAATCTTTATCAACCTTTAAAATCACATCCATGGAAAAGGCAAAGAGTATGCTGACTATGAAAGTAAGGCATGAAAGCATAGAGGAAAAACACAATAAAATCCCTTTGAACTCACAATACCTTATTCTTCCTTTAAATCACTCTATATCATTTCTTACCTGTCAATTTCAAACTGACTTTCCTCCCATTGTGCATACTTGATCCAGTTACCCATTTGTTGGCGGTTCTTCCGTATATTATCCTCAAATTCTTTCCTTTTTCGAAGCTTGTATTGCTGCAGTTCATCTTCATCTGTGATCTTTTGCTTTGGTGGCTGTATCAGAAAAACATTACAATTTTAGTTTTTCAGTCTTAAAATATGGTGAAGAGTAAATAATACATTACATTTACCCAAAATGAAAATGAGATCTTCCATGCCTTCTACACTACCAAGAAGAATGTGCACTGACTGGACTTAGGACATCTAAAAATGATACGAGTATGTAAGTTACATACTATTTGATGTGCTGAATTGAATGTATACAATGCTGACACTATGAATGTACTTGTTTCTGGCTTTTGAAAGAAGTCAAAATATCAAAATACCTTTTCTCATGTTATCTTTTCATAAAGGACATGATTTATTTTTTGGTAAGTTTAACTACAAACCACTGTAAGAATCACCAAGTGCAATTCAATAATTCTACGAATAAAAATAAAGAAAAACATTCAATTCATAAATAATATTGAAATATGCTCCCATTCTCTCCATCATGCCAAAAAGATGTTTGCACTACCAGGGTGAGAGCTTTCATTGGACTTTTGATGCTAGAATATATGCAGACAAATATGATTTCAGTTAACTCTATACTCGTACAAACATGTTAAGAAACATGTTCCCCTTAATGACTTTCACCTTCAGATATGCATTCATATAACAAGAACACAGATGCAATTGTAGATACAACATGCAACAAGCTTTTGTACTGCACCATTCCATGAAGACCAGAGTGTCATCAGCCAAATTCAAAGGCAGCCAGTTGAGTCCATGCACAGTAACTTGGACTTGACGGTGCCCGAAGCAATTACAATCGTGAATGCAGAGGCAATTCACAATCATAGCCAGTCACAAGAATATTTTGAATATCAAATTGAAGATGACAATTCCAAAATCAAATCATACCTCAGGATTCTCAAGGTCGGACATCTGGGAATGTCGTGGTGCACGGGACGTAACAATGCTCTTTTGACGATCTCAAACTTTAGTCAAAGGGGAAACAGGCAGTCAGTTATCATTGCAGTCAATCTGAGAAACATACTTTTTGACATTTTTCAACAAATACTGGACAGAATTTATTTTTTCCAATATGTTGTGCATTAGATAATAGATTCCAACATATATAAGTACCATTAATTTTCGCTGACTGGCTCAAGCGACACAAGTATTCATAAAAAATATCCCATTGACTGTAATGATAAAGTTTCCCCTCCAACTTGGCAAAACCGTACTGAGCTTGTACACAGTTACGTCCACTCCAACCATGAGAATACTTACGGGTGCAACTGCTTCTAGTTCCCGCTCTTTTGCCTCCCTTAGGATCTGCTCTGCGGTAATCTGCATCTCTGCAGGCATTTTGTTCTTCACCTGCAATGAGAGAATTGAATATGTAAAAATACAAAATAACTTCATAAATTCAATAAATGAAATTAATTCAGAAAAACGTTTTTACATAAATTCATCAAATCGCAAAAAAATTTAAATGTTGTCCTCAAAGTTAACCTGTATACATCATTCTTGCAAAAGGAAAAAAACAGATTCATGATATTGAAATATTACTGATTTTAAGAATACATATAAGATAACTTGCCAAATATAGAGCAAATAGCTTTTGCAGAAAAACCTTCCATGATCTATTTCAAAATGTACATTTTTTTAAGATGCCTTTCACAAAGAGACTCATAACTTATATTGATACCTAAAAAAAGAAGTGTCAATTCCACAAAATATAGAAGGAGGGAAGAGCAAATGGAATGGAGTTGACATGTAATTGAGGGTCTAAAGACTGGGTTTCAGATATTTCAGTGGGCCATTGAGTTTAGATTGAGTATGCGATTGGGCATGAAAATGATATCCATGTGAATGGGATTATGGAGAGAGAGTAATGATAGAATACCCCACCATGTTGAGAGAGTATGGTTTCAACTGGATGTTGGAGTACAGAGTAGTCATCAAAATATTCAACCTTACATCTTGTCTTACAAACTGTGTTATGACATATTCTGACAGTATCAACTAATAGATTCTCTATACGGAAGGACTTCTTTTCAAATTTTAGATGGATGACAGAGTATGCACAAATAGAGGGCAACATTAAAGGTAAATATACAGGTAGCAACTACTTTGCATAAATTGATAAATTAAACACTTTCTTATAAAATTGATCCCAAAATGTGAAAAATCTGGCTTATTCTTATGTCTTTAAATACGTATTGGTTTTTTCGTGATGTAAGGACAGGGCAGTACAAAGCTAACGTTATGTGAAAGTTACAGTGTACCATACAGTAATACTTACAGCATAACGTAACAAGTGGAGTTTGCCAATCATAAAGAAATATTGGATCGGAACTTGAGTCCATATTTTCTCTTTATCCACAAGAAAATGTCCTAAAATAGTTAGCATATCGCTAATTGAGCAATATTTTGATGTCTGATTCAATGAAACTGATGTTTTGAAGTAGCCTAGGTCAATGTGACACAGTGACACTGCAGAGTTATGCATTGTACGCCTCGCTGTATGCTTATTCTTACGTCACAGGCCATTTTTTTGTCAAAATTGAAGTCCAGCCGTTTCTTGGGGCTTAATTTTTCAGTTTTTCACGAACATCTCAGAAACGGGTGGAAATTTTTGATAGATGTATGTTAATGAAATGTTCAGAATAATTAAAGGAACATATTTATGGCAAAATTACTACCTGTATATATACCTATGTATGGGATTTGTATTTGATAAATGCTTGAGTCCGGAGCAATAAGATTTACCAGAAGATTGATTTTTTTTTTTTTAAACTGCACACTCCATCATCCAAAGAAAGGTATACTTAGAATTTGGTGGGGTATTCTATAATTATACCAACGGATGAGTTGATGAGTGTGGAATTAATCTGCAATGAAAGCCATGTTCATTGCAATCTTGAAATGCGAGTAACAAATTTATTACCTTCGTCAACAAAGTTGGACGGAGGTTGAGAAATATTGAGAATTTTAATTTGACAAAATTTAGGATGTTTCTCAATATTGGATATACCAACTTTGTTGGATATATCTGAGAGTATTGGGAACATTTTTCATGTTGAAATTATTTCAATCTGAAATAATGTGACACTTACCAGGCTAAAACAAAAGGGGGGATCATTTTATAGTCATGACAAAGCTTATAACTTGTACAAATTTTAGGAAAATGTTTAAGATGTAACGTCGCCTTGTTTCTTATAGATCTTTACGAGTGATATGAAGACAATTTTAAGAATATGTATTTTTAAATGGTTAAAATCTTTGCATTTCATTTTGGCCGAGAGCCGGAGGCAAAAATCACCAAGGGCAAGTTCATGCTGTCTTCAATTCTGCTTCTACTTTCAAGTGGGCCAGCCTTTCTTTATATCCAGTCAGTGGACCTTTGCGCTTGGAACCAGTGAAGGGCACATATCAGCGTATGCCATGTATTGGGTTAGAGTACATGATTAATATGTGGAATTTGAATTATCCAGAGACTTAATCTGTTAATTAATACTGCGAACCAGGAGTTATACCAAGATACAATGAGAAACTTCAGAGCAACTTTAAATAGAGAAAGAGATAGAGGAAGAACTTTAGGGTACCTATATTGATAACATTATTAGGGTGGTCATTATTACCATTATCATTTAATACATCGTAACTTTAAAGTTTAACTTGGAATTCGTTTTTATATTTTATTCCAGTGTTCTACATTCGTGTATTATTATTTTCTTTTTAAACTTTTTGACCAGAAGTTTTAGAATTGCGGTCATAATTACAACTTTGTGGGCCTAGGGTTTCTGAAGTAGATTGTATTCTAGATGGGGAATGAACAGGGGGCAGAAGTATGCACCTGCTAGAATTCTAGTTGAACATGTGGTCATTCGAAAATATGAAAATTGATTTGAAAGGTTATAGGCCGCACTTGAAATAGCAAGCATAGGGTCATTGGCATAGGCTTCATAGGAAATAACTCAAATTTATTGAATTTTGTCTCTTATTTCAAAACTATTGCAGCCATGGTCAAGAAACTCTTTAAAATGGCAAATTAAATTCGTTAGCAATCCATTCCCAACAAACAAAAAATTAAAAATCTTTGAAGCTATTTGGAAAGCCATGTTAAAACAGTCGTTTCATTGCAACTTCTATCAAATTCATTGATCTTACTAATTAATAAAGGCCTAAATAAAAGTCATTATATTTTTTGAAGGGTATTTGCATCCCAAAATCTCACAATTTTGTAATGAATAAATGTTAATAATTTTATTTAACTTGATTTTGGTGATAAAAACAACTGAAATTTTATTTTTTTGGTCTCAAAAAATGTCTCAAATTTCCCCTGATTTTGCACGCAAGGAGGTTTTTGAATATTGTATGCAGGGTGTGGATTTTTAACGTATTTATTTTGCTGTACAAGGGTTTCATGACCAGGAAAGGATGCGAGAGTTTTAAATCAGAATAAAAAATAATAATACAATTTAAGGTTTTTCCTATACAGCCTTTCGGTTACCATTTCAAGTGTGGCCTATGCCCGCATGAGCTGGAGCTTTATTCAGATTTCTTAAGTCATTGGCAAGTAATTCATAGAAATATCAGGTTTTGTGTATTTATCAGTTCTATGTTAAAGTCATGGATTTCATATTTGTTGGATAGTGTTACTGTTAGTGGAAATATTTTCGCGGAAATGGGCTGAGCCTTTCCAGTGTTGTAGGCCTATATTTTTAACGGTAAAGTCCGTATAATTTTAATCTCTTTCACTTACCTTCGCCACTTTCGGCATCTTACTCTTTCCGCCTACTGATACCATGTTCGACATTTTGTTTTCTGTAAGTTGAAGAGAGATGACCAAAGGGGAAATCTTAAAAATTATAAGTCTTCACGCTACTCAATCTCCGACCAAGCGATTTACGCAGTAGCCTACTACAATATCAAACTTAACGCCCGCCACCATTAGCAAGCTATTTCGCTTTAACAGAGAATGCATGGTAAAAGACGGCTGGGTCGTCATTTCTGGGGGTCGGAGAATTTCCCCCACTTTTAGGTAGATTTTAAACAAATACTAAAGTTTTCATTTTAAAAACAATATGTCCCGTCACTTTCCTGTGACTGAAATCCTCTCTTTACAGTACTTCCATGCCTTACAGAAACCTAGAATAAATTCCAAACAAATTATGGCCTATAAGATTACTAACACACGGAGACGGGGTGGGGGAGGAAAAGCTAACACACGGAGACGGAGGGATGGGGGGGCTGAGACGGGGACTGCCCCCTCCCATCACCTCACTTATTTGCTGTGCCAAAAAAATATGACAATAATATGGCCTGAGAGGATTTCACCTTCCCAGTTTTCCCGGTTAGGAGTTAAAATTGGGAAATTATTAAGATAAATTAAAACAGGTAAAATATAAAAGGAAAATTTAGTCAAATTATTTAAAGTTTTCTTCAAATTTGTCAAAAAATTACATGAAATTGTAGAAAATTTACATTTTTTTTAAATCGAAGAAATTTGATTAAAAATGAAGGAACTTTTCCGAAAATTGAAGAAAATGAATGAAATTTTCCGAAAATTACAAACCGTTCATCATAATATTAGGGAAAGTGCCTGAAAATGAACAAAATTTCTGGGCTTAAAATTGAAGAAAATTTTTCAAAAATGAGGGTAAAATTGTTAGAATTTGTGGTAACATTATTTGATATTTTCACCGAAATGTTAAGGAAAATGAACGAATGTGCCCGAAAATGAACGAAATTTTCCTGAAATACGAAAGTGCCGAAAATGCACAAAATTTATCAAAATTGAAGAAAATTTTACAAAAATGATTGAAATTTTCCTTAAATTGACAATTGAAGGAAATGTTTCGAAAATTAAAGAGAATTTCCGATTAGCAGCAACGTCAGTGATGAAATTTATTTTACCAGTGCAATTTTGTGAAGGATGAAACCAGGGAACTGAGTGTGCGTGCTATTTTTGTCATGAAAGAAAAGACGGTCAATGGACTGGTCAAATCACATGGTAACCTGCCTGTTCTTGATCAGTGAGGTTCGATTTTATTGATATGCAATATGGACATTTACGAATGTAAATTTTTTAACATATTTTATGATATGCAAGCCAAGTTAATATAAAACTTAAAAATCAACCAACAATGAAAGAATGCAGCGGAACCACTAAACATTTTATTTGCTGGTTACCATTTGGTTACAATTTTACTAGTTTTTACTTTTTTGTATGTTGTTTTCTTTTGATGCCATTTTATAACTTATTCTTTGTTTGATATTCTATTGCTTTATATTTGTTATTATCTTTAATTTGTACTGTTTCATATTGCTCAGAGCCCTGTGTGAGATCAATCCTCGCCGGGACTAAACAGACCACCTCGATAAAAGAACTGAAATCAAAAATATAAATGAATTAACAGGTAAATATCAATATATGTCATCGTTAAGTCAAACTTCGCAATACATTTTGTGCATTAAGCCCGACAAAATCTTAAATCTGTCGGGGTCTATGTTTCTCACAACAGAAACCAAAATTCAGCACAAGCAATCAGCAATTACACGAGGAATTTCCACACTCTTCACTTTACTTTACATGGTCATTTTGTAACATTGATAGTAAACAAATTTCATTGCAGTTCCAACTTTCGCACTCGACTCGAGGACAACAGTATTCCCCTGTGGTCAATGTGTCTGGCGCGAAGTAATAAATTTCAAATAGGATGGTATTTAATAGTGAAGGTGTTTTTTTTTTTTTTTATTGATGAATGATTTTAAGTGATGTTTTTGTTCAAAAATGTAAGGCTTAGAGAATTTTTGACTGAAAATCCATTGCAACATATTTGTATTATGATCTGGTGCATGAATTTCTCTCACAAAAAGTCTTACAAAACCTGGAAACGCTGGAATTTTTTGTTGTTCCTTTGCCCCTGCACTCGGGCCCTTTTAATAATTTATTGATGCAATATACATATATTAAAAAGCACAAATGGGTCATGATGAAATATAGAATAGATGAAAACTTGTAGGAATCAGTTGCAGCTTATCAATCAAAATATGTCATTTGCTGCTTGAATTTTTCGCACAAAAACTGAGTCTTATAAAACCTAAAAATTCTTCCCCGGGCCAACCATTGGTAATTTGGTAGATCTTCCATATGCTATGAATATAAAAATTAAAAAAACATGAATTTATGACAATACAAGTCAATGTGGTTTTAAATTTCATCAATCAGTGTCTGCTTTTGAAAAACTGGCCGTGAATTAAGACAACTACATGGGCCGTGTGGATAACCACTGCATCACAGTTTCATGATTGTGTTTTTTTCAAAATGGTCAAATTGTGCTTAAAAGTTAATTAGACATTACACCCCTAATATACAGTCACCTTATCCATATCCCTGATATTTCAACAGGGAAAAATGGGGTATGAAATTTGTCATTTCAGGTGCTAACAAGGGTCGCTCTACATCTATGATTTTCGCACTAACATTCTTGAGGTTTATTTCTTGACATGCTATTTTCAGGCATGAACATAGGTGTGGGAAACGGGGAGGGGTGGGCTAAGCTGGGGGATTCAGCCTCTCCCCCAATTTTGTCATAGTTGTTTTGTTTTTTTTCTCGAAAGAACTCCCAAACATTCCCGGTTGCGAGCGGTAAAAGACATGCAGTGGCAAATTAATTTTCCATTAAAGGTAGGGATTGATTTTCCATTACAGGTCGAGTTGCTGCTAATCGGAAAATCAGCTGCACTGAATTTTCAGGAAATGTTGCCAAATTTTCCCTTGCATATTACCAATTTTATTTGCAAAATTTCCGAATTTAAATTCATAATTGAAGCATATATAACTTTACAACCAGCCTAACTAGTGACAAATTTAGAGGGATTTCACTTTTACCCACCGGGAGCAAAATTTTGGAAGGTTAATTATTGATAGAATTAAGGATGCTGTAGTTGATTCATCGAGAGTTGAATGACGCGCGGCCTCTGGATAGATTAGTTAAAGGAATGTTCTTACAAACACCTTCAGTTCGGAACCTTGCTACCCCGTGGGATATGCAAGTAGTTCTTGAGACACTAGCACGGGCTCCGTTCGAGCCGCTGTCTGCGTGTCCGCTCAAAGAACTGACGAGCAAAACGGTTGTTCTACTCTCCACGGCCTCTGTTCACATGCTTTCGCTTAAAGAAGGTCACATTCGCTTTGAATCTGGAGGTGTACATTTCGTGCCCGACCCATCTAAAATCAAAACTTTGGAATCAAATCAAACTTTCTACCGGAATCGATATTCCTTCCGTCGCTCTCTACGTTTTCTGACACATCAGAGGACGGCCTGGTGCCCTGTTCGATGTCTCAAACACAATATTAAACTTACATAATCCTTATGGAACTACATAAAAGCTTTATTTATGTCTTTACAAAATCTGCATCGCGCTGTTTCACGTGATACGATTTCACGATGGATTGTTCAAGCAATCACGTACAATAAATCCATGTTGTTCACGAAACAATCGGTTAAGGCACATAAGGTACAAGGCATAGCTACATCAATTGTGCTTTTGGTAGGGTTCCTCTCGGTGAGATTCTTCGCGCTGCAGTATGGAAAACACCAACCACGTTCGTCTCCGCATATCTGAAGGATATACCAGACTACCAAGGCAGAGTTGCCGTTCATTCCAGAAGAGGACCGTCCCTTTCATGAGGTGAATATCCTTGTATTTTATTAACGTTCTCTCCTTTCAGTTACGATTTACCCGTAAACGTCTTGAACGTTTACTAACGAACTTCAATCGCTGTCTCGGCACGTTTGATTTGTTTTATCTTACTAACGAATTTTTGCCCTTCTGCACTTTTTATTTTATTTTATTTTACTAACGAAGTTTTGACATTGTTTGGGCAAGTTTTAGTTCGTTGATTTACTAACAAAATTTTGCCGTGTTTATGCACTATCTATTTCATTTAATTTTACTAATGAAATTCTGCCAGTCCTGGGAGTTTCTGTTTAACGTTACAGACAGTTTGTTCCCCTCATGTTTACCTAAACCGCCCCGGCCCTCTGGCGAACCTTGTAAGTTTTCGCCATGACGTATTGGGCGTTGTTTACAGTTTGACTCTGTTCACCAACAACTTCCGTTAACATGCGTTTTCGGGCAACTAACCCATGTTCAGTTGACATCTTGCCTCGGTTATTACCAAAAGGTTGTTCTCTGTTCCTTTGTTATAACTACCGGTGGTTTACTATTTTATAGTAATTCCTATTCATAGGTTTTTTAGTCCTTAAGAGGATAAGGAATCTAATCCTTTTAAGTAGGATAAAACTAGGGCGAGTATTAGACCAGCCTTTTGAAAATTGGGCTTCGATCTGCCATTCCTCGGTTGCAATCTGATTGCATATTTATAGCATGGAGGGTAAGATATAACTTGGAAGTAAATTTGACCAGCTAAGCGTAGTGAGGATATTTGCGAGAGTTATACTTACCTTCCATACGTCCCAGCCCGCCTCCCCTCTCATTCAAGCCTTGGTGAAATGTTAAATGAGGGATGTTAGAGATATTATGCAGGTTAAGGCTAGGCTGGTAACTACATTTTTAAAGTCGACTAGAAGTACGTTAGAATCAAATCATTGGACAAGATTGCATATTTATAGCATGGAAGGTAAGATATAACTTGAAGTAAATATAAAGAGATAACTTGATGAAAAAACACACACATATTTCTATTTCAGAGCACAATTGTCTATTACATATGACATATGAATGAAGCTTTTATATACACAAGGTGATACAATTGCAACGTGACTCAATTAAAAATACAAAAGAAGAAATACATGGAAATAATGGACAAATCTGAAAGACTTTGGCAGCTTAAGCTAAATGATTATACTCATTAAAAGTCAAAACTTTAACAATATATTTCTAGATTTAAATTCACATAAAAAATTCACTCTACAATGTATGTACAGCATATTTTTAAAACTGTAAAAAGATTTAAAAGTTAAAACAACACATTTTGTAGGTCTTTTTTTTACAACTAAATTTCAGGTTCATTTAACATATTTTAGTGACTGATGCAAGTCAAAACCTCTGGTTCTTGATATTAGAGGTATCTAATGGAATGATTTTGTGCTAACAAGGTGAAGAAATTACCATTACACATCAGAAGTGAATACATTTTGATGTTGTATGACAAATGCCTATAAATCTTATCTAAACAAATTCACAAATATCCAAACTACTGGATGATCCCACAAAGGATACACCTATTTTTTCCTCTGTCTTTTTTAGAAAAAACCTTTTTCTTCTAAAGGAACTGTCAAGTCTGCAGAAGCCTACCATTTAAAGGATTAGTTCAGGGGTCAAGCAAGTCTATCTTATATGAAAGAGGACTTCAAAAGAAACAGAATAGTAAAGAAAGCATTCAAAAATCTTATTCTGTTAAAGGATTAGTTTAGGGGTCAAGCAAGTCTATCTGATATGAAAGAGGACTTCAAAAGAAACAAAATAGTGAAGAAAGCATTCAAAAATCAATTTCTGTTAAGGAGATATCTAAGTTTAAAGTATTGTATCATTTGTGTAAAAATGACTGAAATCAGACTAGTTGTGATATCATAGCCTCAGATTCCTCAGTCTTTATGTAATATGTATCATATTTAATCCTGCAATTTTGTGGCCTAAAAACCATTGGATATGTCAGAAAAGTAGTAAAAATGAATCTAGTAAGGATATTAATAATATACCACCTGAAGAAAGTTTGAGGGAAAATAATTTGAAAAGTAAAAAATTTAAATAAACTTTCTTGAAAATACATTAACAATTGTAATGAATGTGAGGATGAAGATGTCAACTTTCCATAGTAGATTTACTACACCAGTCATTTCTACACAGAAAAGACAGTTTTAAACTTGGATAACTCCTTAACGGAATAAGATTTTTAAACGCTTTTTTCACCATTTTGTTTCTTTTGAAGTACTCTTTCATATGAGATAAATTGATTGCTTCACCCCCTAAACTAATCCTTGATTTACCTACTAAAATTTATTAAAACTTCAATTTTGGAAACAATGTTCTTCAGCTTTATAGCTGTTTTAAGATTCAGGAGTTTCAGTATATGAGAAATTTTGATAAATGAACAGCAGGCAGTTTAATATCTTCTTGTAATGCTTTAAATTTTGTTCACACATTCAGATTTTCAAAGGATGAAAATGTCTTTTCCCATCAAAATTTGATAGGAGATATGGTACAATGCTGGTAAAGATTTTAAAAAGAATCAGCTGTCTTTCTTTGGTAGAGGATCAAACAAAGAGAGTAGAAGTCCGTTCATTCATACATCGCAAAACATTCATACATTTTGAAATTTTGACATTTATCAAATCAATAACTGTAAAATGGCAATTGTTTTTACCTAATTTGACAGGGGAGTTTGATACTTTCCTGGTTTGCAATCAATTCAAAATCAATGGTGTCCCTAATCATTTATAGACCTCTAAAGATGTTATCTATAAATGTTATTTTTAAATGTTATCTTTACTTGTTATCTTTACTTGTTATCATTATTTAAGTCACAATATGTAGGACAATGAAACTTCTTCTTTTCAAGACATTAAGTATGGAATGCTTGTTTCTGCAAACACACATCATAATCTTAGGCCTGACATTATAAATGTCACAAATTGTGATAATACTTTGGTACACATAGCTGTTTTGTGTGATCTCAATCTTTATTTCTTCAAATGTACTTACAATACTTCAATTCTGTCAGACTGTTTATAACAGATATTAAAACTAAACGAATAAACCTTACAAATTTTTGCACTGAATAGACTATACGTAAACAAAAATAAATCAAACAACGGAATGATAAAATAAACTGCGTTAGGAATATTACAGGAATAGGTTTTCTGCATGAGTGTGAATGCATGTATATGCAAGTATTAAGACACGATAACAAAAACCTTGCAGGAATAGCAGGTAAAACCACTGGCAATCCTTTGATTTTAGGGGGAGGGGTGTGTTGTGAAACAATAGACTAAGCATCAATAAAAACAATCCCTTAAAATTTAACAAATGAATTAAAGTCTACACCTGATTACCTTTGTTAACTTTCTTTGAAAGCCTCAAAAAATCAGCAAAGCATTGGATATTATTTGGTCTTACTTATATTTATTAATTAACGTCTCTGAGTTATGAAACAAGCTACACCCACCATAGCAACGTGGTAACTAAGTGCGGGCAAACAAACCTCAAATCCGAAATCGTGTACAACCAATGCATTGACATTTCAAAGTTCGCGAGGCCTGCTGCAAGCTTTGATTCATTTATGGCACTTCTCCGGATCTTTAGAGTTTTTATCAAATGGGATAAACCAAATTCAGTTTGCTAACTGTTTTTGGTAACAGCAATTAGATTTACAAAGAGCACTCAGTCTGTGGTGTGCAGAAATTTGTTTTGAATAGTAAATTGCACCGACTACATGAGCGCGAGCAGCTACATGTAGCTAGCTGTACTGTACCAGTATACGTAGAATGTTTGCCCCACTTATTTACGCAGATTTTGTTGCTAGGCAAATTCATGCGGTGATTGGTTGAAAAAGCTGTCAATCATCTAACCCAGAGAGGTTAATTTTAGCATCCACTTACAAAACTTAGCTGCATCTCCAAAAAGTTAAGTATCTACAAAATAGATGATTAAAACTGGAGAGAATGACACCCCCTCTGGTGGCACATCCCTTGTTAAAACAAACCAAAACTACAAAGCACCCTTAATAGTCTTTTGGGAGGTAAAACAGAGTCTTTGGTCCCTATAATCATCAATATCTATATTGGTTCCCTAAATGGTAATCTTAATGGTCAATACTCATCTGCTTCCCTTATTGCTCACTACCAATATAACCCCTAATGGTCAATACTCATCAGCTTCACTTAATGCTCACTACCAATATAACCCCTTAATGGTCAATACTCATCTGCCTCACTTAATGCTCACTACCAATATAACCCCTTAATGGTCAATACTCATCAGCTTCACTTAATGCTCACTACCAATATAACCCCTTAATAGTCAATACTCATCTGCTTCACTTAATGCTCACTACCAATATAACCCCTTAATGGTCAATACTCATCTGCTTCACTTAATGCTCACTACCTATATAACCCCTTAATGGTCAATACTCATCTGCTTGACTTAATGCTCACTACCTATATAACCCCTGAATGGTCAATACTTATCTGTTTCACTTATTGCTCACTACCAGCATAACCCCTTAATGGTCAATACTCATCTGTTTCACTTATTGCTCACTACCAATATAACCCCTTAATGGTCAATACTCATCTGCTTCACTTATTGCTCACTACCAATATAACCCCTTAATGGTCAATACTCATCTGTTTCATTTAATGCTCACTACCAATATAACCCCTTAATGGTCAATGCCATCTGTTTCACTTATTGCTCACTACCAATATAACCCCTTAATGGTCAATACTCATCAGCTTCACTTAATGCTCACTACCAATATAACCCCTTAATGGCCAATACTCATCTGCTTGACTTAATGCTCACTACCAATATAACCCCTTAATGGTCAATACTCATCTGTTTCACTTAATGCTCACTACCAATATAACCCCTTAATGGTCAATACTCATCAGCTTGACTTAATGCTCACTACCAATATAACCCCTTAATGGTCAATACTCATCAGCTTCACTTAATGCTCACTACCAATATAACCCCTTAATGGTCAATACTCATCTGTTTCACTTAATGCTCACTACCAATATAACCCCTTAATGGTCAATACTCATCTGCTTGACTTAATGCTCACTACCAATATAACCCCTAAATGGTCAATACTCATCTGCTTCACTTAATGCTCACTACCTATATAACCCCTTAATGGTCAATACTCATCTGCTTGACTTAATGCTCACTACCTATATAACCCCTGAATGGTCAATACTTATCTGTTTCACTTATTGCTCACTACCAACATAACCCCTTAATGGTCAATACTCATCTGTTTCACTTATTACTCACTACCAATATAACCCCTTAATGGTCAATACTCATCTGCTTCCCTTATTGCTCACTACCAATATAACCCCTTAATGGTCAATACTCATCTGCTGCACTTAATGCTCACTACCAATACAACCCCTTAATGGTCAATACTCATCTGTTTCACTTATTGCTCACTACCAATATAACCCCTTAATGGTCAATACTCATCTGCTTCACTTATTGCTCACTACCAATATAACCCCTTAATGGTCAATACTCATCTGTTTCATTTAATGCTCACTACAAATATAACCCCTAAATGGTCAATACTCATCAGCTTGACTTAATGCTCACTACCAATATAACCCCTTAATGGTCAATACTCATCTGTTTCACTTATTGCTCACTACCAATATAACCCCTTAATGGTCAATACTCATCTGCTGCACTTAATGCTCACTACCAATATAACCCCTTAGTGGTCAATACTCATTTGGTCCTAGTAATGCAATGTTTACATCATGACGGAAAATTCTAGCAGGTGAAGATAACTTTCTTCCCTTTGGTCATCTTTAATGGTTACTAGAAATCCCCAGTGGCAGGTGCCTTTGAAGTGTGTTTCATCATTTTGTTCAACAAGCCCTGACCGGTTGTTGATGCAAATGTCGCTATTATGCTTTCATGTCCAGCCTTGGAGGCCAAATCGTACGGCGTTTCATCTCTGTTGTTTTTCTGTTTTGGATTTGCTCCTTGGTTGAGAAGTTCTTCCACCCCTTTCTTACCCTCATAGCCAAGATTGACCGCTTCATGCAGAGCTGAATTTCCTTTCCTGAAAAAAAATGGTATAAAAGCATTTTCTGCTCAATTTTCGTGCCCATAAATTCTCATCTAATTTATAATAACAATTCCAAATATCTAATTTATTCTTTAGATAAATGTATGCAACTGTATGATGTTATATATTGTTGATAAAGCAAGATCTTTGCTCTCAATTTTATCATACATCATCACCATACATCATCCTATGCCATCATAATACACCATCATTATCATTATCATACATACATCATGTCATCATCATCATTATTCTTATCATCATCATACATACATCATCATCATACACCATCCATCATCATCATACATACATAGCTCACTATACATCATCATCATCATACATCACCATACATCATCATCATACATCACCATACATCATCATCATATATACATCATCATCATACATACATCATCCTATGCCATCATCATTATTCTTATCATCATCATCATCATACATACATCATCATCATACATCATCATTATTCTTATCATCATCATCATACATACATCATCCTATGCCATCATCATTATTCTTATCATCATCATCATCATCATACATCATGATTACTCTTATCATCATCATCATCACCACCATACATACATCATCCTATGCCATCATCATTATTCTTATCATCATCATCATCATCATACATCATTATTACTCTTATCATCATCATCATCATTCATACATGATCATACATCATCATCACCATACATACATCATCATCATCATGTCATCATCCTATGCCATCATCATACATCATCATTATTCTTATTATCATCATCATCAAATACACAATATCATCATACATACATCATCATCATACATCATGCTATGCCATCATCAGTATTCTTATCATCATCATACATACATCATCCTATGCCATCATCATTATTCTTATCATCATCATGATACATACATCACATCATTATCATACACACATCATCCTATGCCAACATCATACAACATCATTATTCTTATTATCATCATACATCATACACACATCATCACACATCATCCTATGCCATCATCATAAATCATCCTGTGCCATCATCATGATACAACCAGATCAACATCAGTATAAATTCAGGTCCTCACTGCAACCAAAAAAAGGCTTTGCTACAAAGATAAATGCAATAAATCAATAACCAACAGCAAAAAATGATAAATCACTTTAATTCAAGCAATTACTTAAAAATGCAGTAAGATGAAGTAACTTACTGTCCAACTTTCTTGTTAACGTCTGCACCTCCCTCAATTAGCGGAGCAATACACGTGAAATTCTTGTTCCAAACAGCAATTGTTAGAGCAGGAACACCATCAGCATTTTCACACGTAGCACTTGCACCCTGCAAGATACCAAAAAATATTTATGCCAAAATCCATTTATTACTTTTTCTTCAGGCAACCAATTTACTCCCTGAAGAAACGAAATCTCTAGTTTTTGTGTTTTTGCACTCCAGAAGTCTCTCCACTTAGCATAAGGTATGAATACATCAAAGCTTTCTATTTTTAGCAGAGGCGGAGCATTCAGAATATTGGAAAGCATTTAAAATATTGGAGGGGCTAACTAGATCAGGAAACATGTGATCATGCTAGAGAAAGAAACATTTGGCAGTGAGATGCAAATTGAAATGCAGAGTCGTAGCGTGGAATTGAAATAGGAGACTGTTTGTACAAGATTACCCCAAGACAACATTTAGTCTAAACCTCGCAATACATTTTGTGTCTTAAGCCCCGACAAAATCTCAAATCTGTCGGGGTCTATATTGCTCACAACAGAAACCACAATCCAGCACAAGCAATCAGCAATTACACCAGGGATTTCCACACACTTCACCCCACTTTCCATGGTCATAATGTGACATTAATAGTAAAGAGATTTCACTGCAGCTGCTGACTTTCACACTCAACACAACAACAAACATATTCCCCTGTGGTCAATGTGTCTGGCTTGAAGTAAAAATTTACAAATAGGATGGTATTTAACAGTGAAGCTTTTGTTTATTTATTGATGAGTGATTTTAAGTGATGTTTTTGTTCAACTTTGTTAGCTTTGAGAATTTTCTACTGACAATCCATTGGAACAGATTTTCATCATGGAAATATGCAGAAAAACAGCCATAGTCTAAGCATATATGTTGCACTTTTTGCTTTGCTTTTATTTGCCTGTCTTTAAGGGCCTGTTTAAAAATTGGAGCAGGAAAATCATCAGCGCTTTCACATGTAGACCTTGCACCATGTACAATAAATTATGCCTTTATATAAAAATGCATTTATTACTTTATCTTTAGCCAACCAAATTTAGCCTCTAAAGAAATACAATATATTGTTTTTGTTTTGTGCATTCCATCTCATTCATATTCTTATTATTTTTGCATCTTATTTATGTCCCTGTATAATAAAAAGCTGGTACAAAATTGATAAGATACTCAAGTGATTTAGTACAACCTAGCATTCACCAAAGTTGTTCAGCTTCAAGTTCATTGTTTCCAAACATACAATAGACTGATTGAAAATGTGCAAAATTGTAATTTAATACATAGTGTAATTAAAATGTGCAGAATATCAATGAATACACAAAATGTGGTTAAAATGCCCAAAATGTCATTAAATACACAAAATGTAGTTGAATTGCCCATAACGTCATTGAACACACTCATTGTGCATCACAACCAACATGCACAATTGCTGTTGAGCTTCAATTCAACCAGCATACATCAATGTGTTCTACAATTTCCCAAAGGTATTAATGCGGTTAAACTTCGATGAAACCAACAGCTGTCAATGTGGTGGAGCTTCATTGCACTGTGTTTTACTGTATCCAACCTGAACTATTGTGGTTAAGTTTCCATGTGAACAACTGGCTCCAGCATGCTTGAACTTAAAATGAAAACCAATAAGAACCAACCTGGAGAATATGTGCAGGTATCATTGTTATAGGTTCATAAACCAAAAGCTCCTGAGAATTTGTGAGTTTTATAGATCAAAACCATCATACAAATTGTCTCCCTTTCCGCATAGTGACAAATGTAGGAAAACATGGTTTTCAGTCAATCGATGTCAAAGATTTTTGCAATTTTTGAATTTACTTTTCATTGTAATTCTGAAGAGTAAAATGGTACATTTATTTCTTGTTGAGAAGATACAAATATTGAAGTTTTGAAAGTGATTACAGAAATGTATATATCACTTTTCTTTTACATTTAATTACGTCCCAAAGACATTCGTCAGTGTGCAGAATTGATATACAATGGTAATACAAATTGACATTCGTCTCTATGCGAAAAGAGGGACGAAATGTGACCTTCACCTCATCTAGCAGTTTCTCCACCTCCTCTGGATCTCCATCTCCTTTTGTGCCAATCACTCTCAGCAAATCTTTATCTAAGGGCTGAAAAATAGAAGCGGTTTGTCAGTTATTTGATCTTTCTGAAGGATAGCAACTTATCATTTCCACAGTAAAAATTTATGCACAAAATTTACTAATGAAATTTTGTTTTTCAACAGAGATTTCACCATAAAACTTTAAATATTTCCATTCCATAACTGAATAAGACATTTGAATGCTTGCACCAGTTCCCCCTACAATTGTCCAATTTTATACGTGAGGAACATACTTGAGCACTGAAGTTATCCTGCAAATATATTCTAGCATCAATATGATATATCATGTGGAAAATTCAGACATTCTACAGACCTCCGCAAATTCAGACATGACAACATTATTACATTCTACAACATTACATGGAGAATGCTCTGAAAAGTTATTGTTTTTGGTATCTCAGTGAAAATTACTGATTAATCTCACAAAATGAGCACAAAAATCCAACATTTTGTCCCCTTGTCACATAATGACGAATGTGTGAAAACATAGTTTTAAGAAAATCAATGTCAAAGATTGATCAATTTTCCAATTTGCTTTTCATTGTGATTCTGAAGGGTAAAATAGTACATTCATACCCTATTGAAGAGGGCAAAAGGTTTGAAAATTATTACAAAAATGTATAGATCAGTTCTATTTTACATTTTTATAAGTCCCAAGACATTCATCAGTGTGCAGAATTGATATACAAAGGTAATACAATATGACATTCGTTACTACAAGAAAGGAGGGCGATTTGTTTCATTAGAAACATATGGACACTTGACATTTTCACACGAATAACCCTGAAATGTGGTGAAAAAACAGCCGATTGAAGCGCTCCATACAATCAAGACAAGAGACAAGAGTGCGTTTATGCAAGTTAACAAACGTTTCACCAGTGTGATTAAAGTGGAGTTGATAAGTGACATGCAGTCATGTTTTTTTGCCATCAAATTTTTATTTTCAGATGCTAAATTTTTGGAGGTACCAAAAAAATACTTTTTCAAAGCGTTTTCCATTGTTTGTAATGTTGTAGAAGTCACTCTTATTTGAGGTCTCTTGCTGAGGTCTGTAGAAAGCCTAAATTTCCCACATGATATATTACACTCCTTTTAAAGGTCTATACTGACAGGCTGTCATAAGTTACGAGTATAATTTTTCATTCCTCATAACAAAAAACAAGAAAGGGTTGATAAGAAATATGTGGAAATACTTACCGACAGCTTGTCATTGGTCAGTTTCTTTTTGACCTTTTTCTTGACTTCTTTCTTCTTTGGTCTTTCCACTGAATCTATGAATATAATCAATATTAATTGACCAAAATAAAATATCATTGTACCAACAGTTCTTTCATGTTTCAATCGTAACAAGAGAAAATGTAACCATGACAACATAATGGAAGCATAATTTTACACTCCAACATTGACAGCTTTGAGAGTGACCAAATAAGTGGTGAAAATTTCTTTAATCTTATTGGGATGACATCTGATTTTCTTCTATCAGAAGTCAGACCTGTAAAGGATTTATCTAGGGATTTTGAGTACTTAGAAATAATGGCAGACCGGGGTATTCTTGTAAGAAGGACATTACGTCCATTTTTGTGAATTTTCCTATTAAACCTTATGTCAAGTACACCTATAGTTGCCATTTCGATCGTTTTCTGAACAAAAGTAACTTACCAAGACTCTCAGTGCTACCCAAAATATTTTCTTTTCGTCCTTCGGTGAGATCACTCAGAAGGGCTCCTTGAGTAACACCAAGTGGTTTCCCAGTCATCGAATCCTTCGCCCCTCTTATGACAAATTTGACGGTGAGACTAAGCTCATACCCATCTTCATGAACAGAGGCTGTCACGAGCTAAAATAGATAGCAAAAGGAAAACGCACTTCAGAACAATCTATGGATGCATGGTAGAAACTTCATGTTGACTAAAAAGTAAAAAAAAATGTTGACTTTAAATCAAAATCTATTAAAATAGTGGTAGCTAATAGAAATTGGATGAGATTTTATGGTAGTGAAATATGAGCAGAAAATGTTTTGATACCATTTTTTCTCAGAAAAGGAAATTTAGCTCTTCATAAAATGGCCAATCTTGGCTGTGAGGGTAAGAAAGGGGTGGAAGACCTCCTCAACCAAGGATTAAATCCAAAGCAGAAAAACACTTGCATGGATGCAGTGCATTACAAGAACACAGTATTAATATTATTATTTCTATTTTTATTTTCCAAGCTATTTTAATAATAAGATGCTAATTTTCTTTAAGTTTATGGAACTTTGTGATGTCACAGATGAATCTGCTATTCTTCATACAAAAGACTTTATGGTCCCTGCAAGAATATCTTGAACAAGACCAACTAAATCTGATGAAAGGGTTGTGGTCAACAATGTCCATCTTTTATGGGCAATGGGTTGGGGATCTTATTACTGTTTGCCAGTTATTAATCTAAGGTCAATATAACTTGTTGTATCATTTCTTCTTTTCTATGCTGTTATGGAGAGATGGATTAATTCTTGCAATGCTTAGATCTTACTATTTGTCTTATCACTTTCAATCACTATATTTTGAAAATGTTAGTTTATGATTAATTTTTTTCATGTTACACTTTTGTTTTCAGTTCATGAGAGTGCTCCACCTAGTAAGTCATTGCATTGCTTTTGTGAGCACTTCATCTTACTTGCTAAAAGCTAATTTTAAATACTTATTGAAAGAACAACCAGAACATCAATGATGTTGAAGCTCAACTTTATCACAAAAATGTTCAAAAGAGTAGTAATTATGATATCAAAGGAAGATGAAATGGGCAGTTGCCATTTTCAAGTCAAGTTCTGCATAAAAAAAAAAGTTATGGTCTACCATCACTTTTAATAGTATTTTAAAAGAAGCAATTTATTTTTTACAATATTCCCATTGATTATACTCTAACATTGTACATCCTTTCTTTCAATTAGTTTGTCTGAAAGTGCGGCAATTATATAATGTGAATCACCAAGGACGTATGAACACATCCTTGGTGAAACTAAAAAATTAGCAAGGCTTTCACACATGTCTGTTTTATGAGGTAATGTCCCCAATCCAAAAATGACAAAGTTATTTTAAAATGTGTAAATTCAGCTGGAGGCAGCTGATGTCAAAACCAAAGCTGTTTGGAGATTCAATTGACTTTTGTGTACACATGTGTTAGCTAAAAATAATAAATTCCCTCCAGAATAGGAGATACCTGTGGAATTGGGGGGTTGTCCCCCTGCATTCGCAGGAAGTGTACTTCATCTCACTTGCAACACTTTTCAGAGAAAACAATATATTTAAATCTTCCATACTGACAAGCAATTTTCTTATTTTTGTTACCTAAAAGCAGTTTACTTTCCTTAAGAAAGGGAAAATCCATAGAACTCCAGGGCACTTTCCCAATGGAATCCAAGGAAGTACACTTCAGGCCCCTCCAGCAATAATTCGTATAAATAAAAATATTCATATCATTAATAAGATAATTAACAAGATATCTCTTACTAAGGTTGCATCTTCATTTTTGTTGTTAAATTTTCTCAAAAAAAGTATAATTTCATTTGTGTGTGTGTGGGGGGAAGGAAGAGAAGGGAGAGGGGGAGGGGGTGTCTCCTTCCTCCAACTTACCAGGAAAAAGAAGCTTCAGTCCCCCACGTTTTCAGAAGATTACAGTACTTAATCTGAATTTCGACTTAAAAAGCAAAAATGTTTCATAAATCAATTCAATTTTTTGTTATTTGCTATACCTTACATTTAAGAAACTCCATAGCTGCAAAAAACTTTAAAAGTTTGCAAATTTACTTTACATTGCAACAATAAGACAAGTCACCCAGGCAAAGATAATGAGTGAGGGTGATTAACAGGGAGAATATTAATATAATAAAGTACTTATACAGCGCCATTACTAAAAAGATATTCTATCGCGCTTTCCAATCAAGATGTAAAATAATAAAACACACTGAGAAACTGCCAAAAGAACCAAGAAAGAATCAAATTAAAAAATTAATTAAAGGCCAGCTTGAAAAGGTGAGTTTTTAGGTTACGTTTGAATGAGATAAATGATGAATTAGACTTTACTGAATCGGGCAGGTCATTCCATAGTTTGGGACCGATGGAACAAAATGCACGAGAACCAAACGAAGTATGAGTACGGGGTAGAGAAAGAGGAGGATTACATGAGCTGCGTGTATTATATGTGGATTTACGGAACTGAATTAGCTGTTTGAGGTAGGCTGGTGCCTGATTATGAATACATTTAAAAACAAGACAGAAGTTTAAATTGGATACGTTTAACAATAGGAAGCCAATGCAGTTCTTTAAGGCAGCTTGAAGCACTATCGAATTTGCGTTTTTGCAAAACAACTTTAGCTGCCTGGTTCTGATTTGATTGCATTGGTAATACACTATTCCATGCTGTCCACACAACAGAGGATATTGTGCACTGTAGGGTGAACAAAGTGGTACCGCCTTGGTACCACTTCCCTGGCTTCATTTCCCAGGTGTGAATAGTCAGCTGTAGGCAATTATTTACACATCAGCACATACTTTCCAGATTTGACTGCAGATTTTCATGAAAATGATAAAAATCAAATTTGCTCTATTTCAGGTATGCAAACAGCAAATAAAAAACTAAATACACTCCATGTGGAGATTTTCATGCTCTTCAAGACTGCTAAATTTTAGAAGTCTCTGGTCAAAAACCTCTGACTAGATACATTTCAAAAATGGAAGACGAAAGTTAGCAGAAAGTTTTCATTTTATAACATCAACTTCATTGAGCTAAAAATCAATAAAATAAAATACAAGAGAACTATAAAAGGAACAAAATGGTAAAAAAAAAAAGTATTCCAAAATCTTTCTCAGTTCTTCCAAGTTTAAAGTTCTGTTAGATATACGTAGGAAAGACTGAAAATCGATTAATGACATGACAAGTCTTTGTGTATGATGTTCTTCAAATTACTTATGTATTCTATCCAAATATATCTGAGATTTTGTCTTACAACCTTTAGATATATCAGGAGATTGCTGAAATAGAGTCAAGGGAAGCAAATGCGATTTAACATCGACATGGGAAGATTTGCTAACTGAACGTGGGTAAGGAGGGGGGGGGGGGCACAAAGTCATATTGTCCTCTAAAATCCAAGATAGACATAACATAACAAAACATAACATAAGAAGATGACGGGCTAAGTAGGGTTAGTCACCCCATAAAAAGCTCTAAATAAGACCACCACCAGCACACACACACACAAAAATCAAAGATGCCCAGAGTTAGTAAAGAACTTATCAATGTTGGCTTTAAAATTGTGAACAGAATTGGAGCTAACCACCCACTCAGACAAAGCATTTCACTCATTAACAACTCTTTGTGAAAAGCTAAAACACCATGTATCTATCCATGAGAAGTCTTTGGTAACTTCAAACTGTTACCACATGTCACATGAGGATTAGCTGAAACATGCAAGAAATAACAGGAAATCAAAGCATCACTACCAAATAAAAATTAAAAACCTGAATCATATCGCCACATACTCTTCTCAAATCAAGTGTGGTCAAACCAAGAATTCGCAACCTAGATTAATGTCGGCCTACTTATCCTTGACATTCACTTGTAGAAAAGGGACATTTTATTTACCTTTCCCATCCGCGGTTCACCAATCATGTTCCTGAAGTCGGGGTTATTCTGAGAGTGGGCCTTTAGATGACTGCAAATGTGCTCCATCTGCTGCCTCCAGTAACCTTTAAAGGAATAAGATGCACATGAAAAACTTTATCATTATTGACAACATTTTAGAAAGTGATTGTGGTGGGTCTCAATGAGCAGTTTAACAACACACCATAACATTATCAGGGGTTTAAGGTTACAGAGAATTGATAGGAAGCAAAAATTAATCATGTGATCAGAAAAAGTCATATTCTGCCTGTACAAACAAATAACATTGTTTTACATAATGATTACAATCAAGCTTTAGCATACAGGCAAGAGTTCGAATTCAAAATAAATCACACTTTTCAGACAACAACCATTTATCCCCAACCGAAATTTTCCAGCTACCAAGTTATTCAATTGTTCAAGAAACTTTACAAAAAAAATTGATTTCATTGAATATTAACAAGACCCCTTTTTTCCTCACCCTTTCCAGGACTCACAGCTGACACTACTGGTTTTCTATCACTCATGGCTTCAGTCTGCAAACGCTGTGTTTCTTGATCCTTCCCTTTCTGGGTCAGAATCTTGTTTGAAGGATAGAACAGTCCTGCAGTCTGGGTGCTGACTGTCTGCTTCACTGGTTCTGGCTTTGGCATTGACATGGGTACCCACGAGGGGTCACCATGTTTATCCACAATCTGATACCAAGATACAAATATGTACATTACAAATTGAAAGGTCAGGATAAAGCAGCTCTGCCTAAATATATAAAATAGCTTATTTGACTTATTAATTTCATAGTCGTAGTACATCGAGTCATGGCTAACTCTTTGTGACTTTTGATTTTAGAGTTCCACCTTTGCCTACCTAGATTTAAACAGTAGGCCACATTCCGGGACATGCCCGTCAACTCTCTGATACCATTACAGTCGAACACTGTTTTTGTCTCCCATGTTTATGTCTTCCTTAGGTTCAACATGACCCTAAACAAGTATCTTTTCAAGGTTGTCTCCTCATATATATCTTCTTCATATATACTAAGAATAGCATATAATCTTGTACCAGTTACTTTTTGATGTGATAATTAGGAACAAAACAGATTTTAAATTCATCATATATAAACAGAACATGTGTTTAAATTGAATCCAGCTTGATTGTAGATATATTTAGAGATTTACAATTCTTTATATAAAAGGATAAGTTTATTTTGGAGCAGGTTCAGCAAAGAGCCACTAGACTTATTCCTAAAGTAAGGAATCTTTCTTATGAACTTTAGGTTGCAAATTCTTGGCTTGACCACTCTCGAGTTGAGAAGAGTACGTGGTGATATGATTAAGGTTTTTAAATTCCTCATTTGGTAGTGATGCTTTGATTTCCTGTTATTTCTTGCATGTTTCAGCTAATACCTATGTGACACATAGTAACAGTTTGAAAATGACCAAAGAGTTCTCACAGATAGATGTTCGGCATTTTAGCTTTACGCAAAGAGTTGTTAATGAGTGAAATGGTTTGCCTGAGTGGGTAGTTAGCACCAATTCTGTTCACAATTTCAAAGTCAACATTGATAAGTTCTTTACTAACTCTTTAGTTTTTTTTGTGTGTGGTAGTGGTATTAGTTTAGGCTTTTTATAGGTTAACTAACCCTTCTTAGCCCATCATCTTCTTATGTTATTTTATACCAAAAAATCTTTCTTAGAATACAAAAAACTGTATAGCTTTTAGCATGAAACAATTTGTTACGTGCATATTTTTTATCTTGAAGTATTTTAATTCATGGGAATAATGCATATAAACATAGGGTATTCCGCACTTGAATGTCAAGTTATTCATCAAATTATTTAGGATCTACTCAAAGCAGCAAACAATCAGATTGGCTGCATAGGAGCTATTTAATTCTCATTCTTTGCAATTTTTCTGAAATTCCCGACTGTTTTACAAATTTCTAACTGTAATATACACATTACACAAGATAATGACATATCACGATATGTTAGATAAGGTATTTTTGCTATCATGGAAAGACCAATAACAAGATATCGTGATAATCATCATATCGTGACAACACTAGTGCTCTCAACCAACCAATCTGGCACCAGCTCACCTGATGTGTGGTTCTTCCTCCAACAGTGATCTGATTATTTCTGGGATCTTGGCGAGGCGGTGCTTCAATCATCACACCGCAAGTATGACAGAATGTAGCATATGCTTGGTTCTTGGCCTGGCATCGTGAGCAGCTCAGAACTGATGTGGTTGGGGCAGGCTGAAAATGTGAAAGAAAACTTTTGTTTGTACTTCCCCTTTTTAATCATTGGTTAAAAACAATTTACATAACAAACTATCTCGAGAGAATATCTTCAAGCATTACAAAACAAAACAAAAGTCTAAAAAATAAAATAATTTCAAACACAAATCTCACAAAAATAAACTTCAAAAGAAACACACTGGTGAAAAAAGCATTCAAAAATCTTATTCTGTTAAGGAGATATTCAAGTTTAAATGCTCTGTCTTATCTGTGTAGAAATGATTGGTGTAGTAAGTCTACTATGGAAGGATGGTGCCATAATCCTCACATTCTTATCAATTGTTCATGTATTTTAAAGAAAAAAAAAAAAACTTTTGTTCCTACTTGAATTATTTTCTCTCAAACTTTCTTCAGGTGGTAAATTAAAATTACCCATTTTATTACTTTCCTGACATATATAGTTTTTAAGCCACAAAATCGTAGCTTAAAATATGATAGAATACATAACACTTTTGAAGAATCTGAGGTTGTGATGTCACAACTAGTCTGATTTCAGTCATTTCTACACATGATACCAAAATTCAAACTTAAATATCTCCTTAAGAAAATAAGATTTTTGAATGCTTTTTTCACCATTCTACTTCCTTTAAAGTCCTCTTTCATACAAGATGGACTTTCATAACCACTGAACTAATCCTTTAAATAAATTTAAGATCACTATCAAAATACCAGAGGATTTCATACAAACTATATACAGGCAACCCCGCATATGTTGGATGCGTCCAAGTCAGATTTTCGCGTAACTCGTACTGCACAAAAAGTCCCGATAAATCCCAATACATGTATGTGTCAATTACCTTCTCAAAGTCGGACATCTGCAAGTCGGATAAACTCCATGTCGGACCGATATCTACACCTTGACATACGCAAATATGTGATAATTACAGCGTATAAGTCGGATGGAAGAAATTATCAGTGCACATAATTCACAGTTACGCACTGTGAACTTTCGAACGGCAAGTCTGATCACTCGCTATAAAGAGCACAGTGCACTTTCCCATAGCGCTGTCCGATGCAGTTCACGTAAAGTTCATGATACAGTATGCAGGTGTGAGTGCACAGTATGCGTACAAATAAGATGTTTATGTGACTTTGAGCGGGAAGGGAGGGAGGTCACTGTCTTTTTTATGAATGAAATGACATTTGAGTAAGTCATGTTACAGTATATTTTTAAGAATGTGATGTTCATACAATCATAAGTATTTAAGAATAAAGTTACTTGCATATGTGTTTTGTTTTGTGCTGTGTTTTATACTGGGGTTGTGTTTCCACATTCAATTTACACCCAAACCGGCAAAGTTTTGATAAGTGTGTTGTGTTAGTCTAACGTTAGATAAGAGATTATGTTTGTGTTTGGAAAGTCTTGTTTGAGTTTTTTTTGCTTTTTTCCTGTAAGTACAGTACAAGGTTTTTTTTTATATCTTTTTATTCATTTGATACGAATGGATGCACACCCGATGTCCTTCCCAATTAGGCAAAACGGGAGCATCGTAATTTCCGGAAATTACGAGATAGAATTTTCGCGAAACTAGTACTGTACAATACCAACGTACGATGCCTTCAAAATGTAACTCGGATATTTTGTAAGTCGGATGTTAGTAAGCGGTCCGGATGAATCCGACTAATGCGGGGTTGCCTGTATAGCTTACCTTTGCTCCACACCAGTCACAAAACCTGGCATCACTGCTGTTAACACGCCCACACTTATTGCAGCATAACAGGCGCCCTCTATTGGTTGGATTCGGTGGGGCACTATCCTGAGAGTAGGTTGGCTGAAACAAAACCGAAACATTGGTAGGATGTTAATACAACGGTTGTCTTTGCAAATTAAAATTTCAAGTTATGAACTTAGATTGATTAATTAATATTCAAAGACTTTTTTCATATTTGATGGCATTTATTTCTCAGAATATGAAAATATGAAGAATGTGTTTTTTTTAAATGGGTGTGGCTATAGCCTTGCAGCACCAAGGGAATAAACAGTATGCACCCTTTAATGCACTTCATCTCTTCCAAAAATTTCAATAAAATGGGCTAAACGTCTTTTTGCAATACTCATGTTACACCCCCATCTCAAACATTTAACAAAAATAAAATTTATGATAATTTAGAAAAAAACAATTGATTTTCAAAGATACACATTCAAATTGTCTTGGGTCTGCAAGTATGACATCACACTGCACCAGCCACTTTTTTCAAACAATGGCAAAATATTTTAAAATGTAGCAACTCCTAAAGGGAAGAAAATGTTAACATTGTTTTTTTCTTCACCCATTTGTTTCTTTAATGGAAATATTCCTTTAACATTATACTACTTTAATTGTATATTGACGACCTCACCTTAAATGTTCTGTTTGAGCCTGTCAGTATGTGTTCACAAGTGACACAATACTCCATGTTCAATGGATTTCCAGTTCCACATTCCTGGCATACAAGTTTTTCCTGTAAATACAAATAATTGTTTGTTTGATAAGGGCTTAATGGCACCACGACAACGAGGGTCAAATTGTGCCTGAGAGGTTAGATCATTTTAGAGGTAGAAAGAAGAGAAAACAGGGGGAGAATGAGAGAATACAAGAACTAAAAGTCAGAAAGCTGGGATCGAGAGAGAAGGTGCATGGGTGAAAAAAACAAAGTAGAGAGAGAGGTGGGAAAGAGGGAGGGAGGGGGGGGGGGGACTAAGATGGTTGTAGAGGGAAGCATGATGAAGGAAGGAGATAATTTGATCCGGAGGGTTTTTCTGGAAAAGTCGACAATTGAGTTGTGGGGAGCAAGGGAAGCTCTAGGAAGGTTGTACAGGGGGCAAACAAGGAGAACGTGATGGATTGTGAGGGTGCAATGGCAACTGTTGCAGAGGGGTTGGGGGAGCCAATAAGGAGGTGGGAGTTAGTGAGGTAGGTGTGACCTATTCTACGCCGAGTAATATGAACGTTGTCGACATGAGAGAGGTTGTTGATGATGGGTTTGATCGGAATGGTGGGCTGGATGACGTGGAGTTTGTTATCAATTTTGGAGTCCCATGAGGTTTGCCAGTGGTCATGAACAAGGGAAGCGATAAGCAGTTTGATGTCAGAAAGGGTTTTAGGAAATGGGGTAGGGGGGAGGGTAAACTTAGCGGCTGCATCAGCCCTGTCATTGCCAGGGATGCCAAGATGGCTGGGTAGCCAGAAAAAAAGAATAATTTTCTTGCAGAGGGTGGGCGAAAAGAGTTTCCTCCGGAGGAGGTGGGGTGTAAAGTTATCCCATTTAAGATTGAGTAAAGAAGTAAGAACAGCTTTGGAGTCGGAGAAGATGGCAAAGTGGCTGAGTGGGCCAGGAGAAGGTGCTAAAAGACGTAATAAGTGCCTAGGGCAGTTACGAAAATAGAATTGCACCACTTTTTAGGCCCAAAGTTTCTTTTTGATTAGCACCTATGCTCTGAGGTCGCGCATAGTATGATATTTAAAATGTGTTGTGTGAACTGGTTCTATACTAGTGCCACAATAACCAACACAAAATCATTGTCGTGATGAAAATCTGTTGCAATGAATTTTCAGCTCAAAATTCTCAAAGCCTACCAAGTTGAACAAAAACATAACCTAAAATCACTCATCAATAAACAACAAAACATTCACTGTTAAATATCATCCTATTTTTAAATTATTACTTCAAGCCAGATACATTGACCACAGGGGAATACTTTTGTCCTTGTGTTGAGTGTGAAAGTCAGCAGCTGCAGTGAAATTTGTTTACTATCAATGTCACATTATGACCATGGAAAGTGAGGTGAAGTGTGTGGAAATCCCTAGTGCAATTACTAATTGCTTGTGCTGGATGTTACACGAGACAAAATTTGTGGTGTACTACCACGAATATACCAAAGAACTTCTAGCACACTTTACGTTGTCTTTATCAGCTAAATAGGACACGCAATGTGGTGGCAGCGGTGCTTGTGGTTCTTTTTTAACTGAACATTGATACGATTACTTAAACACGAATACTATTTTGTCGACAATCACTCTTCTTGAAATCAACGAGAATAAGTTCATGGCTTGTGACATTGAAACTGTCGATAGTGCTCAACGCATATACTCATTGAACAAAAACAACATTGCATTTGACGACATTGCATTTCCGCTGAGCAAACAAACACTGCACGTTATTCACAACTGCTGGTATCAATATGGATACGCCACAACTCCACCTCCCTGCCCATTACAAACATTCACCCCCGCCGCCACTTCAAGCGAAAGAATTTGTTCAAGCAAACTGTTCAAGCGAATGTTTAAAGGATATGCAATCATAACCCAATTGTACAAACATGAACCAGCCTGCCGTAAGACTGTGCTTTTACACTGCATTGGTCCAAACGGCGTGAAATTGATAACACTTACATTTGTTAGTGGAGAAGACGAAGATGACATAAACATTATCATGAAGCAACTAGATGATTATTTCATTGGGGAGATTAATGAGACATATGAACGCTATGTTTTTAATAAGAGAGACCTGCAGACAGGAGAGACTGTCCACGCCTATGTGACTACCCTGTGCACCCTAGCAAAAACATGCAAATTTGGCACTTTAGAAGAATCATTAATAAGAGACAAACTTGTTTTGGGCATAAAGACACCACCACAAGGAAGACGCTACTACAGACATGAAACCTAAAACTTTAAGATGCAATCAATATTTGCAAGACAGCAGAAGCCACAACAAATCAGTTAAAGTTCATGGACACAGAAATTGTTAATAAAGAGCAACAAATGAAAGTCAAACCCAATGCAGTAAATATAGCATGCCAATGATACATGACTGCCAATATTGTGGGAAGTTGCACCGCAGGCGAAAAGAGGACTGTCCAGCTTTTGGCAAAACGTGTCAACACTGTGGAAAAGAGAACCACTTTGCAAGCATGCGCAAGTCACACAGGAACAGCAACAATAAAAACAAGAAGATCTACAGGGTTGACAATGAATCAGATGAAACAGATGACGATTGCGAGGGGATCAACACAGTGTCAACTAAAGGCAAAGATCTAAAATGCAAAATGCAGATTAATCGCACAGAAGTAATATTTCAGGTTAACATGGGAGCGACAGTGAATACAATACCAGAGAAATTTGTTGATACTCATAATAGTGAGATGAAACATCTTCCTATGTGAAACGGACCACAAATTCAATCCAAAGGCAAGTGCACACTTGTCATCAGGAATCCGACAAACAACAAGAAGTATTCAGTAGAGTTTTTATTGATAGATGACAGTCTTATGCCATTGCTAGGCCTCAAGACAGCACAACACATGCAACTCATCAAAGTGAATTAAAAAAACATGGAGAGAGCTCTGTTAGTGAATGATATTGACATATTTCCAGAAGTGTTTGTTGCAACACTTGGGAAACTTCCAGGATTGGCCAGTCTCAAAACCAAAGCAGATGCACAACCAGCAATCATGGCAACAAGGAGAGTACCACTCACTGTGCGCTACGTACTAAAGCAGGAGTTGGACAAGCTTGTTGAATCTGATGTCATTGCAGCAGTCGATAAACCGACACCTTGGGTCAGTGCACTATTTGTTGCCCTGAAGAAAATGGCGATGTCAGACTATGTATTGACTCAAGAGAACTAAATCAAGCATTGCAAAGGGAACACTACACTCTGCCCATTCTTGACGAAACACTTTATGAACTTGATGATGTTATTATCCAGGGCAAAGATATGGAGGAACATGACAGGTATCTAACCGGATTTCTGAGACAGTGTCAGGAACAAGGCATCAAGCTGAATAAGGAGAAGCTTGAACTGAGACTAGATGAGATAACATTCATGGGGCATAGAATCACCAAGACTGGCTTGCAATTAGATCCAGAGAAGGTGAAGCCATCAGCTCGATGCAAGCCCTACAAATGTTAAAGAGCTGAGACGATATCTTGGGATGGTCAATTATCTGGCAAAATTCCTTCCTAATCTTTATGATGCGATAAAACCTCTCCAACATTTGACCAAGAAAGACACAAAATGGATGTGGTCAGAGAGCCAACAGAAAGAAAGAAAAAAAGAAAGTCCAAAACACACCAGTACTCACATTCTTTGACCCAGAAAAGGACCTTGTACTAAAAAATGATGCTAGCAAATATGGCTTAGGCTCAGCCCTACTACAAGAAGCCACTTGCATTCACCAACAGGACTCTCACAGAGACTGAGCGTCGATACGCCCAAATAGAAAAGGAAATACCCGCAGTCAGCTATGGTCTCAAGAAATTTCATCCCTACACGTACTAACGACATGCGATCACTGGCCACAAACCGTTGGTTTCAATCATCAAAAAACCACTCTCCAACGCACCAAGGAGATTACAGTCACTCCTGCTCAAAACCCAGGAGTACAACATCGACCTCGCATATAGACCTGGCAATCGGATAATCCTATTGGACACTTTGTCACGCACACCATTACATGACACGGTGGACAATGAGATAGAAGCCATCAACAATGTGACATTGCTACCTATCAACAGCACATGGCTTGCTAAAATTCATGCTGCTACCCAGAAAGACAAGTGTCTGCAAAAACTGAAAGATGTAATAGCAACGGGGCAGAAAAGAAAGGACTCAATCCATCAATCATACCTCACTATAGCTACAGGGACGAGCTGACCATTCAAGATGGAATCTTACTTCGTGGAGAAAGGATTATCATTCCAATGACAATGAGATCTGATATCAAAGTGAAAGTACATGCTGGCCATTTGTGGATTAATTCATGTTTGAGACGTGCACGAGAACTTGTTTATTGGCGTGACATGTCTTCAGAAATTCGTCAATTCATTGAATGCTGTACCACATGCTCAACTTTTAGCGACAAGCAATCAGCCGAACCACTCTACATGCATTCAGTCCCTGACAGACCATGGGAAAAGGTTGGCACAGATCTGATTTCCTTTCATGGCCGAGACTATCTCATCACTGTTGACTCTTACAGTACTTTCTTCGAAGTTGACAACTTACCTGAAACAACATCAGAAGCTGTCATCACAAAGTTAAAGCATCACTTTTACAGGCATGGAATACCTGATGTGGTAATATGTGGTAGAGGTCCTTAATACTCCTCTGAAAAGTTCCAGAACTTCAGTAGCTCTTGGGATTTCCATCATGAGAAATCTAGCCCAGGGAACAGTCAATCAAATGGAGCAGCAGAGGTCGCTGTCAAGACTGCCAAACGGCTTTTCACAAAATGCCATGCATCCAAGGAAGACCCATATCTAGGTCTACTCAACTCCAGAAACACTCCTAGACACCAAGAAAGCAAAAACTGCTGAACGTTATCTGCCCAGGAGCACACTCAAACCTCTATAAGTAAGTGACACAGTCAGGATGCAGCCCATCCAGACTGGACAAAACAAATGGAAAGAAGCAACTGTCAAAAAACCCTTTCGTTCCTATGAAGTAGAGACAGAAAGTGGCAAGACACTACAGAGAGGATGGAGATTCCTCAGAACCTCATCAAAACTGTTGGACCAACTACCTGACTCACAGCAAGCATAGAAAACTATGACGACCACTAATACACCATCTGAACAACTATGACCAACCGAACCTTCCCCACAACCTTACCAAAGGAGATCCGGAAGAACAGTAAAGACCAGAAAAATGTCTTGATTTGTGATTGAACTATTGGACACTTGATACATGTAATTTAGTCTTGAGCTTGTGAATTATAATTGCACACAACATCCAAGCATTATTTCTAGATACCCAAATTATATAAAACTCTCTTTTAACATGCTTGCATCAAGCTTCAAAAAATAAGGAAAAGGATGTTACGTGAGACACAATTTGTGGTGTGCTATCGCGAATATACCAAAGAACTTCCAGAACACTCTCCATTGTCTTTATCAGCTAAATAGAATACAAAACACTGGATTGTGGTTTCTATTGTGAGCAATATAGATCCCGGCAGATTTTAGATTTTGTCGGGGCTTAAAACACAAAATGTATTGCAAGGTTTAGACTTAATGTGAGCTTCAAATGCAAAATAAGCAAATAATGTAACAAAACAAAATTCAAATGTTATCAGTCCAAAAAATTATTAGAGCAGAGGCTCTTAATACATCAAATACGGTACTCACATTTCATACAGTAATATTATAAAGAGGTTTGGGAACAAAATGAAACTGAAATATACATCACCAATCATCTAATGACAAACAAAATCTCTTTACATAAGAATCAATTAAATAGATATAAACCAAACTTGCTTCGAAACATCCAGTAAAAACACTTTACATGAAAACTATTTATCCCAAACTTAATGCTTATTGTGAAGAACATCCACAAAGCCGTATGACAGGGATCAACAAAGCACTTGTCTGATTGTCCAACCAAAAAAATCAAACGTTTGTTTAGTCAGACACAAATATTGTAGAGCCTGTCCGTCTGATAGCTAGCTTTTTAACAAAATTTGTGTTACACGTATACTACAAAATTCTTAAGAGCAAATTATTTTCCTCTCAGATAACCATAAATGCAGTGCTTGTCACACAATTACTTTCAGAATGAATCATTGATCTCGCCTTCAGCACAATGGACCATGTGGATACAGCATAAAGATTTAGACTTCATGATTTTGCCCTCATGCCAAACATGTATAGGCAGAGGAAGACACGACACTATAGTGTTGGTAAACACAAAAGCAAAGAAAGCCCTCAAAATCAACGAAAGAAAAGTTAGATTTATGAAGATGAATACCACCAACAGCATGCTAATTAGTGGACAGCACTGGATGGCGTTGATGACGACCCACACTTCAAACGGCTAACTATAAACCCATTATAATTCCTGCTTAGTGTTAGTTTTAGGGATTCATAGGTTGTTTTCTGAAATATAAATTTGTACATGATAAATGGTGGTAATATTAACAATATCTACAAATAATCAAAATCACAAGTTTTGAAAGTTGATTAAATAAAGAGTTACCTTGAGTTTGATTGATGCTTGTGGTATGAGCTGGGGAGGTATATCTGTTTCACAGACCAAACACTTAGACACATTAAGTGGCACCATAGCATTGCATCCTACACACATGCCAAGCTGTAAAGAGGGATTCAGAGTAGAGAAGCTTATAATGTAAGTCTGCTTGATAAATCATGTAAGTTCCAGATAATCAAACTTGTCCTTCCTGTCCTTCTGAACAAATAAATAAGCTGATAGTTAACAACTTAATAGAAGGACAGTAGTTAAGGAGTCATACTCGCATTCGAAAGGTATTGGGTTCGATTCTCGTCATGAGCAGAGCATCGTGTCCTTGAGAAAGACACTTTACTCTACTTCCAAGCTGTAAAAAAACTGCTGGGAGTTAATCTACAATGGACTGGCATCCCGTCCAGGGGAAGTCATGTACTCTCATCTGCTTGCGCCATTGAAAGCAAGGATAAGCACCAGCTTTATGAGCCGAATGGCTCGGATGGCTTTAGCTAACAACTTTATTAAGTTTTGAAATAATCTTAAAATGTGAATACCTCCTAATTGAAAATTTCTTTCATGAGCACTTTTATTACCAATTATTTCCCTTATTGTGCAAAACATTTCGATTTACCTCACACTTCACAAAAGAGGTATGACAGCACTTTATTCGAATCCACTCTTTACACACACCAGACACATTATTTTTTCAAACATGCACTTATCAGGATAGATTTATTATATAGGGATCCACAAAAATGTATTTCTTTTTCTACTAACCTGGGCGGGTTCAGGGGGTGGTAACCTTGCATTAGGTAATGGTGGAACGGGAGAGCCACATGCAATGCAAAACCGTGCGAAGGGATCAGCTGGTCGATCAGCATAACAGAATATACATCTAAAAATAATAATAAACAATAATAATAACATACATTTATAATGCACCCTCAAAGATTAATCATCAGCAGGGCAGATACAAGAAAGTTGAAAGTAAGTACATAATGAAATAAAGTACTGTTAAAACAAAACTATTGTTCCAAAGAAGTTTGAATTTCAAATTTTTGTGAGATCTTGCAGATTCAGTTTAACCATTTAGGTTCTCATAGTGTACATCGGGAAGCATGAAATGAATAGTTCTGCAAAAACACTCGAGGGTTGATATGTTAAAGGATTAGTTCAGAGGTCAAGCAAGTTCATCTTATATGAAAGAGGACTTCACAAGATACAAAATGGTGAAAAAAGTGTTCAAAAATATTTTTCTGATTACAGAGATGTACAAGTTTAAAGTTCTTATTCTAGTTGTAATTTTATTTGTAGAGAAATGACTAGTGTGGAAAATCTATATAGAAGGTTGGATCTCTCTCATTTTCTTAACAATTGTCATTGTATCTAAAAATTAAAGTCCTTTTTCAGATGAAATTGTTTTGATCAATGAAGTGATCTTCACTTAGGAAGGTAGACAGGTGAAAGATTTTTGTAAAAAATGAAACTCAGGTTGGATGGCAGTTTAGTCCTTGGACTCTATGGCTGCACCATTCTGACACATAAAATGAAGACACCAGACTGCATGCGTATGCATCCTACTGCCCTATGAGTCCTACTGTTGTCAATATGCATACCATACACACTGTGTTTGCTACAGTACTAGTGACACCTAGCGAATTTCCAAAATGCTTGTTTTTCAACTGATGTTTGTGGAATTTGTGGTTATTTTTATGATTGTCAATAGATTTTCAAACATTCTACCTGATATTTTCTCTGTGTGTTACTAGTTTTTTTTAAAGGTACATGGATGTGTAGAGACAATTGCTTAAGCCAATTTGCTTTGAAATGTATCATAAACCATCATAGTAGCAAAATATTTTTTTCAAAGTCAGTTAAACAATGATTTTGAGCCATCAAAATATCATACATCTGCCATAACTCAAAAAAAAATGTTTTTTTTTTAAAATTCAAAAGCTGATCTGCTCATAGTTTACCTCTTCCAACCAATACAGAATTCCTACCTGACCATAGACTTTTAAGTTGGCTTATTACTTGACTGCATATTCCCATTTTTATTCACTAACAAAATATCCTTAAAAATAGGAAAGTTAGTCTACAATTGTACCCAAAAAAAACAACCAAAATATTAAAACTGTTGTTCCCATTATACTACTTACTTCAGGAAGTCTGTCTGCCTCTGCATTCTGTTCACATGACTCATGTTTTCTGGTGGTCTCACATCAAACGCCGAATTTAGAGAATTTACCTGAAATCAAAAGCACATGGATGTTGCACATTAAATCTTATTACATATAATGAATGCTGTGAAACCCTTTTTTCATTATCATTACACATGGCCCACTGCTCTCTCATCTACAACAAAGCTATAGCAACTCAAGATTCATGCCAATTACTATGTAATTCTACTTCTATACAAAGTTTTCTGTTTCTCAAAAATCTGCTTTTTTTTTCAATTTAAAAAAAAAGAATTAACATTTCAGAAGCCTTTGCAAAAACTTCTTTTAATTTTCACACCAAGTATGTGAGAGAAACACACCACATGGTGGTCTTATCTTCCACTAAATGGCACTACTTGAACAACATACCTCATAAGAGCATATTAATAAGGCGGGAATGTATAACTTTCTGCTTCTCTAACATGTGCTTCTCTTTTCAATTTTTGAAGAAAAAAATTGCTATTTCATAAGTCTAAAGCAAAACCATGAATGTCTTTCAAAAGAAACATACCAAAAATATATATGGAAAGTGTAAACCAACACATCAGTTGGAAAAATATGTTATTCTATAAAACCAAAACACATCAAACTTTTGATGGTTGTTCAAGCCACTTGATAACTTCTAGAGGGCATTTGATAAGAGTAGATTTTGAGATTTTGATTTATGGCTGATCAAAGTTTGATCAAGTTTAATGTATATTAAGTGATGTATGACTGGGCGGACAATTCAAAATCATTTTGTAATTCTTTAGAATTCTTTCCTAAACCTCAGTCACTGAAAATAATAAGAATGGAATTTGATTTAGTGCAAAAGATTTGGTCAGTCTTCTGCACACAAAGGATTTACAAAAGAAATCACACATTTGCATACAAATTTGCATATTGATGCCTGAGATTTTGACAAACTGTAAACTAGTCATTGTTTATCCGATTTTGAAGAAATATTTTGCTATTTACGGGCTTTTAAGTAGTTTTTAAAGCAATTAAGCTAATGCTGCCTTTACACACATACACCATTAACAAAGTCACGCACCAACTTTTTGACTTGGACACAAACTAATACAGCTACTGTCTTACCCTGTTAGCAGATTTTTGTCCACCTGATACACTGGCTGATTTCGTGCCTTTTCTTGTTTCAAGAAAACGAGTACCTGTTGTCGGTTTTCTGTAATTCGATCCATGTATCATGTTCTCATTTTCTGTTTCTTTTAGGACTTTCTTGAGAATAGCTGATGTTGTTTTGCTTGAAAATGACTTTAAAAAAAAAAAGGAAAAAGAAGAAAAATTATGATGATCATTTATGAATTGAAAGTATGAGATCCTATATACATACTCTTATATTTAATTTATTTCCAGAGAAGCATGCTGTTTATTTTGTGCATTACGAAAGGAGAGCAATGCTCATGTTAAGAACAATTTACAAGAAAATGAAATATCCTTACTTTTACACCAGATAAATTCCGCTTCAAAGACCTATCAGTTATACTTTCTTCATCACTTGCAAGGTCGCGAGATGTTCCAGGGACAAATTCCACTAAAAACGTCTTGCTCACCACATTGCTTTCCCGAGTTTTGTCTCTGAAAAAAAATATATATCATTAATAATTTATTAGCTTTTGCAAATTTTGTGACAAACAATGAGCTACACTTAAACATTGGAGTTCTTGGGGAAAGTCAACTGCAAAGTGGATGAACTTTAAAATGAACTCCATCGTAAGATACACTTCATTTCAAGTTAGTTGTCATGTTTCATTGCTTGGGATATACTGGCCTTCAAGAATGAGCATGAAATCAAGTCAAAACATTATGAAGAATAAGCAACTAAAATGTCAATCAGCTACCATATCTGTATTCCTTGATGATGTCGCTGTTTTATTTTGGAGGGCAAATCATGGCAAATTTACACGCAGATGTAAATGGGGAAAAACTAAAATTTCATGATTAAAAAACAACAGGGAAAACATAATTTCATTTCAGCATACAAAAATGAAGAGTAAAACTGTAGGTTTTGTCATAAGTAACCAGAAAAAGAGGATGAGTTTTTCAAAATACACGTTAAACATATAGGAGCAAACAACAGTAATTTGCGAAAAAAATGTCCTCCAAGATTACAAGTTAGCGAGCGTAAAAAGCGTGTGTGACGTCATGTGGAATACCTCTATAGAAATGTAGGATATTGGCTACTCTCATCCCTGCATGATCAAATGCTTTTTGTTTCAACTCACTTTGTAACAGCTATAGCTTTTACACACTTCCTCCCTTCAGGCAACCTGAAAGGTCGGCTGTACTTCAAAGTCTTCTTTTCGCCCATCTGCTGGAATGGGTCTGGCTTTGTTCCATCCACGGTATAGAATATTTCAGAATTAGGAAAAGCTGTCACAAAATGAAAAAAAGGGTTAAAACTAGTTCAAGAATATTCAATATTTTCTTGTCTTTTATTAAAATCCAACAGTTTGTGTCAAATTCCACAGAAGTAGCACCAGAAATACATTGGTGACACAAACAACACTCACCACATCCCTTGTATGATTCTTAAAGAGAATTCTCCTTTTCAATGACAGAGTATCACTCCCTGAAGTCTATAAGCATTTTTAAAACCACTTGAAATTTGCAATTCTAAGACATCACCAAACAATTCATGTTACAATTCATTTTCCCCCATCAGCATCATTCAGCAAAATCTCTTCCACATTACTAAGTGTTGAGACTGATGATTGAAGATACCATGAAAACAGCACCATGGGTGTTTATTGGTACAAATACAAACATTATTACACTCTTTTCATGCAAATATATTTCTGTGAATCATTTCTTGAATTAACATCTGAGTTGCAAAATAAGCCACACCCACCATAGCAATGCGGTAACTAGGTGATGGCAAACAATCCTCAAATCCGCAATCGTGCATTACTAATGCCTGACATTTAGATGTTCGTGACGCCTGCCACAAGTTTTGATCCATTTATGGCGCTTCTCCAGATCTTTGGAGTTTTTAGCAAAAGGGGCAAACAAAATTCACTTTGCTATGTGTTCTGGGTAACAGCAATCAGATTTACAAAGAGTGCACACCAGTAACTATTTGTACTTACTACTGTACCGCGTAGGATGTTTGCCCCACTTAATTATGCAAATTTTGTTGCTAGGCAAATTCATGCGGTGATCGGTTGAAAAAGCAGTCAGTCATCTAACTCAGGTTAATTGCTGTTCAAGATGACTGTACCTTATTACAGACCTGGAAAATACCCATGTGAAAAACAGCCATTCGCTGGAAGAATTACTTTTTTTTCATTAAAAAACTCTTTTTTTTTCTTCTCTTGAGTAAGCAACAGTATATGTGGTAAATATGTGCTCTAAAAATGTCTCAGATGTAATTTTGCGATGAATAATACATTAAATTACAAGAGGGATGCATACTAATATGTACTTACTACATTAATATTATTTCTGTCATGATTTTTCTTTGAAAGATTTTTGACACCTTTATTTAGAACAGTGGGAAATTTTATAATTAATTCCAACTCTGCCTTATTATAGAAGTAAAATGAACACAGTGAAAGCCCTTCAAATGGAAAAAATGGAATGCTTAAACCATCTAATGCCTTATCTATCATAGTATTACTTGATGGATCTAATGAAAATGTCAGATTTCTTTGATAAGCACCAGGCACAAAGTAATTATATATTTGTCTCATTCTAATGGTACAAAGACACATCAGATACTTTAGCAACCATTATCTGTCCAAACTTTGTGCTTACAACCTAAGCAGAACATTCTCTTTCTTTGTGAAAAGATTTAGCCCCCATTATATATTATTTCGTCTTGTCAAAATTTGAATTTTAAATCCAGTTTGGTGTGAAAACGATGGCAATATCTGGTGATGAAAGTTGTTACGTAGCCTAGCTACTTAGGTATTTTATCATTCTTGATACAATTCCGGAAATTTTCTTGATTGAATGTATCCATGGATGACTTTCAGAGCTCCTTTTTCAGCTAAACGTGGATCAGATATGGTCAAGTTACATGATTTTCTCATAAAAATTTTTAAGATTTGAAAATAAGCTAGTTGTTGTTGTCTCTGTCTAAACAGGCCAAATAGCCAGAATTGGCAATCTTAGAGGCACATTTATGTGAGAGCTAAATTGACATACACTATGTTCAAAAGATGTTGTTTTAGGGTAAACTTCAGTCCAGATTTACTATAAATGTTCTTATGGCAAGTAATTATTATTTTTGGAGAGAGTAGAGGGAAGAGGTAATGGGACAGTTCCCCATGCCTGTGTGTCGGTATATTGCTCCACAACCACATACTTATCTCTCTATTTACAATTAATAATTGAGGTTGTCTTGAATTTCAAAACTGAAATCGAGTAATCAATAAATGAGAAACAGTATCAAGATGTTCCATCTGAAATGCCATATAAGACCACAGGCTCAGATAACATAATCACAGGGTCAAACCTAGCTCCAGGGATCCACTCATAGTGTTCTCCATAGCGTTTGTATCATATAAGAGCAGGAATGCTAATATAAATTTACCAGATACCCTAATTTTCAACACATGATTGATAATTTAAAGAGTACTTTTTAAATCATAAATCAAGATATTCAGAGAAAGAAAAGGTTGAAAGATAGCAAATAATAAGGCAACCACACACTCATGGTATTTGTACTTTGTCATTAATACAGTACATCAATCTATTATGCATTTTGAATCCTTACTTGTTCCAAGTTCAACCAAGGTGTTTGTATCTATTTCTGACTTGGGTTTCCCATGGGTGGGTACACGAAGAGGAATGATCGTTGGTGCTGTTACTTGTCCTGCAGACATTGTGCTAACTTCTGAAAAGGTAAAGTAAATGCAATCATCACAAAAGGTTCAAGTACAAAAGGGAAAAGTTAATTAAAAATACAATAGGCTTATATTATATGTCAATAAAAAAGTTTTAAGAATTTCAATTCTTATTTCAGTACCATGAATGGCTCTTTGAAGTTCAAAGTTACTTTAGAATTTTCATGGGTCAAAATTGATGATGATGTAATAATTAAGTTAGTTGATACAGGCAGCTGTCAGCAAGGACACAAAACAAAAACAAAATGTAAAGCAAGATAAAATTTCATGAATACCTTCAAGGGCAGGTAGTATCTATACAAAAATGAAAAACACATCAATAATTTAGACTATAGGCCACAGGGGAGGCAGGTAGCTCAGTCGGCTGAGCGTATGACTGAGATGCTGGAGGTCCCAGATTCGAGTCCAACAGTGATTTAACCATCAATTTTCTACAGATATGCAGAACGATAGATGCTGACATCAAGTGCAGAGGTTTGTCTTCTGCATCACACCTTCTCCCCCACTCAACCTTTGGGAAAAGTGGCCAATGGTTGGGTGGCGCTCACCGTCCTGCGGAGGGGACGTAAAGCCTCCTGCCTGGTTCTTTGAACACATCTCGAAAAGAGCAGGGTGTTAACCCGGTGTTCATCCATTTTCCATCCTGGCAAATTCATCAGGTACACACTGAAAAACAAGTCATTGTGACTTACGTGTGCTTTCCCTGGCATATGCCTAAAAGTGAAATACAAATATATTTAAAATGGCAACCATAGGGGTCATTAATGTTAGGCTCCATAGGAGATAACGCCATTTCCGACAGGATTTCATTGCTGCAAAAATACCCCAACCTACCATACTTATTACAGGTGCCGAAAAGCACAAGATAAATACCTTCCACATACGATTTTTTTTTTAATCACTACTCATCTTCTGAATGTTGTAATCTCTTAAGTTTTTGGAGCACTTTTTCACCTCTGTTGTCATTAACGATCACTTCTCAAATGGTAAAGGATGGAAAAATCTGTCGTTTGAGTAAAATATGAAAAATTCATTGAATGGCTGTTTTAACTGTCGATTGACCCAAAAATGGTGTAGAATTGACAATTAGTCATTTGTTATAACTGATTTGTCATTTCTAAACAGTTTTCGTAGCAAATGACTGTTAAAACAACCATTCGATAGATTTTGCCTTACACTCAAATGACAGGTTTTTTCAAGCCTACACCATTTGCAAGGTGATTGTTAACGACAACAGAGGTGAAAAAACTTAGGAAATAAGAACATTCAGGAGGTGGGTAGTGATTTTTTTTTATATCCAAAATCAGATGTGGAAGGAATTTATCTTGTGATTTTTGGCACCTATAAGTATGGGCAGGCCGGGATATTTTTGCAGGAATGAAATCCCATCGAAAATGGCGTTATCTCCTGTGGAGCTTAAAGTTAATGACCCCTATGGTTGCCATTTCAAGTGTGGACTATTCGCTGTCTGCGAATTGTCCCAACAAATTTGGAACTCCCCCAAAACTTTGCAAAGGTTACGTAATTTTGCATTCTGTACAGCTGCAAACCATCCAGATGTGTGGTTTGCAGCTGCGCAGAATGTAAAATTGAGTGACCTTTTGAGTGAGTTTCACTTTGTTGGGACAATTCATAGATGGCGAATGGCAAAGAAATTTCTCCAGTTAACATAACAAGATGACGGGCTAAGAAGGGTGAATCACCCCATAAAAAGCCCAAATTGACACCACCACCACAAAAAAAAAAAAACCCAAAGAAGCCCAGAGTTAATAAATAACTTATTATTGTCGACCTTGAAATTGTGAACAGATTGAAGCTAACTACCAACTCAGGCAAACCATTCCACTCATTAACAACTCTTTGCGAAAAGCTAAAATCCCGGTATATCTATCCATAAGAACTCTTTGGTCAACTTCAAACTGTTACCACGTGTCACATGAGGATTAGCTGAAACTTGCAAGAATTTACAGAAATTCAAAGTATCATTACCAGATAGAAATTTAAAAACCTGAATCATATCGCCATGCACTCTTCTCAACTCAAGTGTGGTCAAACCAAGAATTCACAACCTAGAATTATAAGAGAGATTCCTTACTTCGGGAATAAGTCTAGTGATTCTTCGCTAAACCTGCTCCAAAATTAACTTCTCATAAAAGGGACTCCAAGCCTGAATAGCATACTCAAGGTGAGGCCTGACTAACTGCTTATACAAATTAAGAACAACCTCTCTATTAAGAAAACAACAATTTCTTCTAATCAAACCAAGCATCCTATATCTCCTTGCAGCTGCTAGTGCACACTCTCAATTAACCAAGAATTTATCCAACTGGCACACTTTCCCTCCACACTAAGCTTATTGCTCTTGCAATCTTTCTAAAGTCTGCATTAAAAGAGCAATGTTTTTTATCAGACCTCCTCCACCAGTTTCATATATATCTTGATGTATTCTAATAACTTTTGTATTCTTACATGGATGAAGATATTCCAACATTTTAAGTTTAATTACAGTACAATTCGTTTCGCGGAACTACTACATACATTAAGATACAATATTGTTTCAAAATACAAAGAAATTAACAAATGATATTTACTGAAACCTTTTGATATCCCACTGATTACGTAGAAATCCTAAAAAAATTCAGAAGTAATGTTTAATCTTCAAGAACGCTGGCATGACTTTTTGCTTCATGAGGGGAAAACTGCGTTGTTTTTCTCCCTTGGTGCTCCGAAAACAACCGAGTTGACAACCACTTCAAAATTACGGGGTTACGCCACACCGGTAGCGCGAACTCTCTCTGTATACTGTGCATGCACAGGCTTAAACAGATTTTAGGACAGATCAAAATTAAAACAAAAATAATGGACAATTATTAAGAATAATCATTAACATCAATAATCGTGAATATTCTATAGTGATCAGTTCTGATTAACTAAGAAATAGATCATTTGTCAACTAGTATTAAGAATATGATCTTTCTGGGGGGTCGGAATCGAATTTTAGATATGTTTGTCTTTCAAAGATATGCCAACAATATTTAATCATTCTCAATAATGCGTTTCTCAAAAATAGATGAGGTATATAAGCCCGGGTATTAGGATAATAAAAGAGGAGTGTAATAATCAGAGGGGTCCTGGGCCAGGGGCATGATGGTCCGGAAGTCTGAAGAGGGAGCCTGGTGTGTGTTAAAGGATTAGTTCATTAGTTCAGAAGAGGACTTCAAAAGAAACAAAATGTGAAGGATTAAAAAAAAAAAAAATTGTTAAGGAGATACTCAAGTTTAAAGTTTGGTATTATTTGTGTAGAAACGACTGAAATCAGACTAGTTGTGATGTCATAGCCTCAGATTACTCAAAGTCTTTATTTATGGAGTGACTATCCCTTCTTAGCCGGCAGGCTTGATATGTTATGTTATGTTATTCCAAAGAGCTGTGTAGAAGCTCTTTGGTTATTCTATCATAATTTGTCCTTCGATTTTGTGGCTTCAAAACCATTGGATATGTCAAAAAAGCACTAAAACTGAATCTAGGAGGGTATTTATAATATACCACCTGGAGAAAGTTTGAGGAAAAATAATTTAGATACTTAAACAATTAAATAAACATTCTTTAAAATACATTAAAAATTTGAGGAATCTGAGGCTGTGACATCACAACTAGTCTGATTTCAGTCGTTTCTACACAAATAATACCAAACTTTAAACTTAAATATAATAATAATACATAAATTTATATAGCGCTAATTTTGTAAAAACATTCAAAAGCGCTTTACATACAAGGAAATTATGGTACGAAAACAAAAATAAGAATACAGAAATGACAACATAAATAGAAATACAATGGATGAAGCTGCACATTAGATAAATGTCTTTTTAAACAAAAAAGTTTTAAGCTTAGTTTTAAAGGAGGTCAGGGATACATTATTAATATATTTGAGTTCAGTTGGGAGTGAATTCCACAACCAAGGACCTTTATAAGCAAAGGCCCTTTCGCCAGGAGTTTTATGCTTAATACGGGGAACAAATAAGGACTTGAAACGAAAGTCATAGCGGGATGGTTTTTCAACTACCATTTCACATAAATATTTTGGAGCAAGGCCTTTAATGCACTTGAAAACTTGCAAAATAATTTTATAATCAATTCTTTGTTTGACTGGTAACCAGTGAAGGAATTTCAAAACAGCATTAATGTGAGAAAATTTTGGTAGTCTGAAAATCAACCGAGCAGCACCATTAAGTATTCTTTGAATTCTGTAAAGTTGATAATCAGGTAGTCCAACAAGAAGTGAATTACAATAATCAATGTGAATTATAACAAAAGCATTAATAAGGGTTTTCTTGGAATCTACATCAAGATATTTGGCAATCTGACGAATGTTATAAAGACCGTGATAAGCTTTGGAACAAACTTTCCCAATATGAATATTCATAGACATGTGATTGTCCAAATAAACACCCAAGTTTTAACACTAACAGATGGTTTTATTTCAGCATCACCAACTTTAATGGATTAGACTCCAGCTTTAGCTAATTGCTGACGAGTGCCAATTAGAAGAAATTCAGTCTTGGAGTCATTGATCATGAGATTATTCTTTACCGTCCAAGACCTTATTTCAGCAATAAGAGATTGCATTGCCTCGACTGCCTCTTTCTCTAAGATAGAGCCGGCAGTGAATGAGCAGTAAAGCTGAGTATCATCAGCATAGCTATGGGCTTGTGGGATATGCTTTGACACAGTGTGGGGAAGTGCCAAACTTCCTTCATGTTTTGAATCCTTGGCTTAACCCACATCCCGTCACGTGATCTCCAATTTCTCCTCATTAGTGAAATTATCTCCGGACGCGTTCTCTTTCGTCCTTGCCGTCATAGAGAAAAACAGCTAGATTATTGTGTTAATTATTATTTGCCAGATTTGTGTTAGAATGATCTGCCGATTTTGACCAACGTAGAATGTACTTGTAGAGCGAGATGTGAGTGTTGACTGTCATTCATCCACAGTGTCCACCGCCCTTTTTTATTGTACGCCCAAATTATTGTATATTGTGTTTTGTTGGCTGTTTATACCCAACAAATTGAGTGAACCCAGAATAAACTTTTGAAACTGACATTCTTGCGTTAAGAATTATTTTTGTCTTCGCTGACCCACTACATTTGGTAGTAGAGGTGGGGCACTCAAAAAAAAAGGTGAACATTAATCTGTTGGAGACTAAAATTTGGGAAATATTAAAGGGCGGTGGAACTGGAACAGCATGGCGACCCTGGATGAGATGAAACGGCAGCTCGAGGAATTGGCAGAGTCCCTAGCACAGACTCAGAATGAAAGACAACATGGAGGAACGGTGTATCTCTTGCCTAAAGAAAAAAAGGTTAGAGCATTCTCTGGGGCATCCAGTGAATCGGTTACCAATTTTATTGAGGACATTGAGGCAGCTCTCAAACTGCGTAAATTAACTGGGGAGAGTGCTGTACATTTTATTTTAGCACATGTTGAGGGCCCTGCTCGTCAAGAATTGAAACACCGACCTGACGACGAAGTTAAAACAGCGTCCGAAATTCTAAAGGTGTTATTGAACGTTTTTGGACAAAAACACACTCTTGGAGGTCTCATGCGAGACCTCTGCAACCGAGTGCAGAGGGAAAGTGAGACTATAACTGAGTATGCTTATTCCCTGTTAACCATTGGAGAGAAATTAGAAGGGATGGCAGGTGCTCCGAAAGTGCAAAGCTCCATAAAGGAACAATTCCAAGATGGACTAAGGGATCCATTTTTACGAAGGGAAGTAAAACGTCTCCTTAAAGAGACACCTGACATGTCATTCATAAAGTTGCGTGACTGGGTTGTTGACATGGCTGAGGATGACACCAGTTTGTTGAAGCGGCGAAACAAAACAGCCGTGGTCTGCTCTGCGGAGGCACAGTCTGACGAAGTCACCAAGACTCTCATCAATTTGACTGCTGTGCTGGAGGGGATGCGGGCAGAACAAGCCAGTTTTGGTGCTCGCTTGGAGCGCCTAGAGAGAATTACAGGTACGCGCCGTAGTGATAACCAGCGACCGAACGACCAACACAGACGCCCAGGACCGCACATCGAATGCTACCGATGTCACCGTAATGGTCATTTTGCCAGGGACTGTCATGTTGACTTGACAAATGGACCAGCTACAGAAAACCAGGGAAACTAGGTTCGCCCAGGGCTGGGAGCCAATCCCTGGGTGAGGTGAGAGAGCAGGTAGGCTCAGTTAGGAGGGGTAATGTTGATAGTGCCGTAGGAAAAGTGGTGGGTTCGTGTCCAGCAGTGAAAGTCAACATTGGGGGGCGAGTTGTTAATGGGGTTATAGACACAGGTTCCCAGGTGACCACTATGACGGAGAGCTGTTTTAACTCTGTTTTCCCTCATTTTCGATTAGAGAGCATCAACTGGTTAACTCTCAAGGCAGCTAATGGCACCGACATTCCCTACTTGGGTTATTTTGAGAGTGATGTTGGCATAGATGAGCACATAGTAGCATCTAGAGGGGTATTAGTTGTCAAGGATACCTGCTTGGGTGGGTCAGCTCCTGTTTTACTGGGTATGAATGTCATAAGAGAACTACCCCCAGCAACTTTAGCATTTTATGTAGGTAATTGTAACTTGCCAGATAGGGATCCGAGTTCCAACAGCATTAAACCAAGTTTGGTAAGGGTAGCTGGGGAGCAGAAAGTGAGAGTTCCTCCCAAATCGGTTGCTATGGTCACAGTCTCTGGTCGAATCGCTAAGAATGAGGAAGTTATCATAGATCCTGTACACAATTTACCCTCGGGTATCTGTGTGTGTCCAACGTTAGCAGTGGGACAAAAGGGGCATTTTTCAGTACAGGTGTTGAACCTTAATTTAGAGGAAGTGTGGTTAAAACCTAAGACTCCTCTAGGTATCCTAAGCAAGGTAACTATGGTCGATGATGGCAGTGTATGTGTACAGAGTATTAATGTAGACATGGACGTGAGAGATACCACATGTGAAGGGCATGTCAATGAATTGTTTGGGAATAGAGATTCATTTTCAAAGTTGGGTTTAAGCCCAGACCAAGCAGATAAGGCTAAGGAGTTGTTAGATAGGAATTGTGATGTTTTCGCTAGGTCGGATAACGATTTAGGGTATACTGATGTTGTCACACATAAGATTAGGACCATTGATGATGAACCAATAAAGCAACAGTACCGACGTATTCCTCCTTCCCAGTTCGAGGAAGTCAGGGACCACATTCGAACACTTTTGGACAGGCAGATAATCAAACCAAGTACAAGTCCTTATGCTTCCCCCATCGTACTAGTAAGGAAGACTGACGGATCTTTGCGCCTATGTGTTGATTATAGAAGGCTAAATGAAAAGACTGTGAAGGATGCATACCCTATTCCTCGAATAGAAGATTCATTAGATGCTTTATATGGTTCTACATGGTTCTCCACCATTGATCTCTTGTCTGGGTACCACCAAGTTGCAGTTCACAAGGATGACCAGCAGAAGACTAGCTTTATTACGCCGTTTGGCCTTTACGAGTATGTGAGAATGCCGTTTGGGTTATGTAACGCGCCTGGCACTTTTCAGCGCCTTATGCAAGCTTGCCTCCATGATCAATTTTTCAAATCGGTATTGTGCTATTTGGATGATATTCTTGTGTACTCGTCTTCATTTGAGGAACATTTGCAGAGATTAGACCTGGTATTGGGACGGTTACGAAAGTTTGGTCTGAAGATAAAACCCAGTAAGTGTAGTTTCTTTTGTCAAGAGGTGAAATATCTTGGTCATACTGTTGGTCGTGAAGGTTTAAGAGTCAATGATGACAAGGTTGCAGCTGTCCAGAGTTGGCCTGTGCCAAAGACAGTCAAAGAGTTGAGGTCGTTTTTAGGGTTTTGTTCATTTTATCGTCGTTTTGTATTAGGTTTTTCCAAGATTGCAGGGTGTCTTCACAAGCTGGTTGCTAAGGGCATGAAACAGAGTAAATCAAACAAGCATGCGTCTTTAGAGTGGGAGACTGAACATCAAGTGGCTTTTGACCAACTGAAGCAACGCCTCTGTGAGCCGCCAGTCCTTGCATATTCTGATTTCTCGCAGCCTTTTGAATTAGAAACCGACGCCTCACACAAAGGGCTTGGCGCAGTATTATACCAATGGCAGGATGGAAAACGTCGAGTAATTGCCTACGCCAGTCGTACTCTTCGTGGAGCCGAGCTGAATATGGATCGTTATTCTAGCATGAAGTTGGAACTACTTGCATTGAAGTGGGCGGTGACAGACAAATTCCGAGAATATCTGCTTGGAAGTAAGTTCATTATCTTCACCGATAACAATCCCCTTGCACATCTGAATTCTGCTAAACTCGGAGCAGTGGAGCAACGATGGATGGGAGCCCTAGCAGCCTTTGACTTTGTTGTTAAGTTTAAACCAGGCAAAGCAAACCTGGCGGCAGATGGACTTTCTCGACGACCCCCTATGGATACAGTTCCACATGAAGCAGCAACAGCGGAAAGTTGTGCTCAGAAAGCAGGCATGACTCCCTTACCACCATGTATCACATGTTTTAAGCAGACAATCACACCAGTCTTGCAAGGAACACCACGAGTCAATGGATCATCAATATTTCCCTGTTATTCAAAAGAACAATTAGCTGAATTTCAGCAGAAAGATCCCACAATTCACCGATTTTATCATTTTTGGGAAACGCAGACAAAGCCGGATGCAAAAGAGAGGGTAGGTGAAGAAGATGGCGTTCTTTTGCTTCTTAGACAAGTTGAGAAAATTCGAGAACATGATGGCCTGCTCTATAGGGTCTGTGAAGATGAAAAGCTGTGGCAGCTTCTATTACCCAGAGTTTTGGTAACCGATGTACTGCAGGCTTGTCACAACAACACTGGTCATCAAGGAATTAAAAGAACACTTGCTTTGGTGCGAAGCCGTTGCTATTGGCCTCGAATGACAAAGGATGTGACAACTTGGTGTGAAGAGTGCGACAGATGTACCAAGGCCAAAAGTCAACCGAGAATAAAAGAACCTCTTCAAAGTATAATAGCTTCCCGACCAAACGAAGTTGTTGCGATGGATTTTACAATCTTGGAACCAGACTCTACCAGGAGGGAGAATGTGTTAGTAATAACCGACGTGTTTACCAAATATACTTTGGCAGTGGCAACTAGAAATCAGACAGCTGAGACTACTGCGGCAGTTCTTATTCGAGAGTGGTTTTCCAAGTTTGGGGTTCCGAAGAATACACTCAGACCAAGGGCGGAACTTTGAGTCGTCACTTATCAAGTCCCTTTGTAAGCTGTATGACGTCCAAAAATCACACACTACACCTTACCATCCAGAAGGAAATGGTCAAGCAGAACGGTTCAATAGGACGCTACATGATCTTCTGAAGTCACTCCCTCCATCAAAGAAACGTTCGTGGTCCAAGTATCTCCCAGAAGTCCTGTATGCATACAACGCAACTCCTCATGCTTCAACTGGTTTTACTCCTTTTTATCTGATGTTTGGTCGTGATCCAAAGTTACCTGTAGATTTTCTTTTGGCTGGTGAAGACAGCGATCCACAAGAGACTCCCGATAACATTGCAGAATGGTTGAAGTTGCACACTAATGCTTTAAGTATGGCGTACCAAAAAGCAGGGGAGAATCTTTCAAAGGCAGCAGGACAGCGAAAGGTTACTTATGACAAGTCGGCTGTAGAGAAACCATTAACCATTGGAACTCGAGTTTACCTGCGAAGTCATCCTCGAGGTCGACATAAGATTGCTGACCATTGGGGTTCTGTTGTATTCAAGGTAGTATCTCGTCCCGGAGATAAAGCAGTGTACCAGATTGAACCAGCAGATGGCAGTGGTGGGTCCAAAACCGTGAACAGAAGAGAAATCCGACCTTGCCCTTTGCTAAAAGCAACTACTACTGATTGTTCAAAGTTGAAGAAGAAAAGGCATCAAGTGACAATTAAGCCAAGATTTTCAACTACCTCTGAAAGTTCCAGTGAATCAGATGGGCCCATTGTTATCAACCATGGTGGTCCTCCTAGCTCAGATGATGCTGATTCCGAACCAGACACTGATTGCAATCTCAATTCTGAACACGACTTACATGATGTGTATTCTTCCGATGATGAGCAACCTCGAAGGTCTGAACGAGCCACAAAAGGAAGACACCGAAACCCTTATCACGAACCTAGATCAGTTTTAACGTCTTTCTGTTCTGCTGAAGTGACTGAATTACCAGATTTGCAGATTTTGAGAGAACAAAGCAGGCAGTTGTTGAGATCCTTGTCATATAGGAAGTTTTAAAGTTTTTGTTGAGTTGTTTTTAGTTTTGGGTATTTTTCAGTTCTCAGTTACTATGCAGTTGTATGGTTTGTTTTGATTTGAAGTTACGGGTAGATTCAAGACAATTTGTTGCGGCTGGTTTCAGTTGATTGGTTTTTATTCTTGTGTGTGACAAAGCATCAAGTTTTTTTTATTGGTGATCATATAGGTCCCACTAAATCTTATTATGGGGAGTTGTACTGGTGTAGGCTGATAAGTAATTTTGTATTTTAAGTATGTATGTAAAGTTAAAGTTAGGCTTCGGAGGTTGATAGATGTTTTTCAAGGTTATGTGTAAACATGTTTTAGGAAGGAAAGTCACCTTCTGTGTATATAATATTGTAAATATGTTCATAATGTAGACACAATAAGATACCATATACCATAGTTTTCACATCAAAGTGCACACCAAGTTTGAGGACAAACTCTAGTTGCAGCAGGGGAGAATGTGGGGAAGTGCCAAACTTCCTTCATGTTTTGAATCCTTGGCTTAACCCACATCCCGTCACGTGATCTCCAATTTCTCCTCATTAGTGAAATTATCTCCGGACGCGTTCTCTTTCGTCCTTGCCGTCATAGAGAAAAACAGCTAGATTATTGTGTTAATTATTATTTGCCAGATTTGTGTTAGAATGATCTGCCGATTTTGACCAACGTAGAATGTACTTGTAGAGCGAGATGTGAGTGTTGACTGTCATTCATCCACAGTGTCCACCGCCCTTTTTTTATTGTACGCCCAAATTATTGTATATTGTGTTTTGTTGGCTGTTTATACCCAACAAATTGAGTGAACCCAGAATAAACTTTTGAAACTGACATTCTTGCGTTAAGAATTATTTTATTGTTTCTGTTATCAATCAGTTCTCTTACTTTTCAACAAAACTTTATTTTTTTGACAAAAGACAGTGATTTTTGATTATTGACCCCTCCCTATATGTATATCACTGCACTGATTAATAAGAACACCTTTGTTAATTTCCTTCTATAATACACCATTGACACTGGGATGACAATAGAGTATGCAGGATGGCCGAAACCCACGGGTCCCGAGAAAAATGAAGATGGGGGCTCCGATTGGCAATGACACTGCGAGTCTGCGATATGTTTGCTATTGTAAGCCAAATTCCCCACAATCCCGGACTTTATTTGGATTATTGACCACTGGCAATTATATTAAGCTACCATACCCCCAATTACAGGTAAACAAAACTGTTTCTAACATTTGTAACGGTTGCAACATAATTTTTCTCCCTATGTAAGTAAGGCTGTATACGCCGAAAATTTATGTTTTTTACTGCTTATACCTTTATTTTCAAAATATTTCCAAATAATTTTCGACACTTTTGAAAAATTCCAGATATCAAGAAATGAAAAAAATATATATATATAATAATAGTGAAAAAGTTATTTTTTTATCATATTTTCTACATTGCAATAACAATTGGTGAAAATAAGGGCGCCAACCTTTCATGGAAAACTTTGACACTTCGGCCAGGGAGCTGTTACTTTGACAAACAATGCTGGAGAAGTGAGGGTGAAATGTTGGAAACATGTACGTACATTGGCATGTATCGTTGAGATGGAGGATGGCAGATTGTCCTTAAAAAGAAAATGATTTGCTGAATATTGGGGTCCTATTCCTTAACGTCTTTTTTAAAGGAATTATTGGCATTGGTATAAACAATTAATCCTTAAAGTAGAAGCGGCGCACCGGCTTGGTTGGAAATGTGGGTGGAGGGTGATGTGAAGGAGGGGGTGGGGGTGAGGGAAGGGGTAGTTCTTGAAAAGACGGATCCTACATTTTAATAGGTAAATAATGGCAGAAATTGAATTAAAACACCCTTAGAAAGTGAACATTTTCCCTTCTAATCATATAAAACTGTTATTGAGCATTTCATTATAAATGTGAGGCTCTCTTGTACAAACATGCAGGTTGGCCGTGCACCGGTGCCACGATTTTTGAAGAAAAAAAGTGGTTGGTTAGATCAAGTGATACATGTGTAACTGACGAGCTGCCGTTTCTCGAAAGTGAAGGCTCAAATGTGGGACTAACAGTCTTTCCCCTGTCCTCCCTCACGGATTTATTTTCTTATGTTGTTGACATGTGGGTGGGGGACCAACAAAATGTTGAATTTCCCATATTTCTATAGAGCGCTTTATAGACAAACGAATGCGCAAATAACTTGAGTTGTATTGTTTATCAGGTTTAATTGAATTGCTATCTATTCAGCTTTCCAGTTTTCATCTCAAAGCATTCAAAAAGACGTGCGGCACTATATGCTTCATGACGGAACCCACTCTGATGAAAATACCAGGCACAGTCGATAAAGAATAAATTCGAAGATGACGTGCAATTTCATAAAACATTGTTGGCTAAATATGATATATGTATTAACTGTACGGAGATCGAAGAAGCTCATATGTTCATTGTAAGCTTTATTTTTTGTTTCATTTACTCTGTCAGCGTACCAAGCTATTTTCTTTAGGTTTTTCTTATTGTCCGTATCATGTAGGTTTGCTTTGCTCATATCCATTCCAATAATGTTCTTAAAGTAGAAACAGTTAAAAATATGTTCACTCTTCATAACCACAAAATTCACAATTTATATTAGGGTAGCTGTTCTTATAATTGGCTTTAACTTCAGTCATATTCAGCCTGAATTTGATTATAGTAAGGGTCTCCATTGTTTTCAACGCTGCAATATATTTCTGTCTTTCAAAACCATGTTCTAGTTGAAATCTGAGTTTGCTAGTTTTCTTCCTTTGATCCATTTTTTCTATGTCATCAGCAATTTTCCTTTAAACTTCTCTCTTCCATTTACTTTTTGTCTTCTTCCGAACATTATTTAAATCAATATCAATTCCGTGTTTTCCTCCTATGTATTTTATTTCATGATACCAACATCCAAGATAGCCTTTATCTTCTTTTTTTCAACAAGTATTTTTCTTGCTATTCTACTTTCGTCTGAGTTGAGTAAATAATGGAAAAACAGGAGTTTCTTGTAATGAATAATTGGTAAGATTGTCCAAAAACCTGCTTCTTTCAAAAGCCCCAATATATGTTGAACTATTTAAGTTAAAGATGCGCCAAATCATTCTTTTTTGCAGATTTTCTAGAGCATGTACTTCCTTTACTGATAAGTTTCCATATTATATGTGAAGGCTGGCATATAGCTACTGCCTCTAGTATTTTAATTTTACTTGTCAGCATGTAATGCTGCATTTCCGACTTTCTTCTGGTCTCCATACTTTTCTATTGTTTTATTCATACGCTCAATAAGTGCCTCTTTCTTTTCAATCTTGTTTTTGTGAAGGTCTTTGATGAAAAATCATTCACCTAGATTCTTCGCGTTTTCTGTAGCACTATTTGTTTCCTTTTTTGACATGTATATTTGGAACATGTTCGATTTTTTTGTTATTTTTCAGCTTAAGTATGGCAGTTTTTACATTGTTGAATGTAAGTTTTTTCTTTGTTCCATCAAAATAAGGTTTCTACTCGTTGCTTCCAGCGTTTCTGTGTACCAATTTCTGCTACATCGTGAACGTAAGATTAGATTTCCAATTTTAATTTTAGGTCCTATAGTACTAATGCATCTTTTTCCTATCTAGCTTATTTTGTCTGTTTCTATAGTGCATAAAGTTGGTCCCATAATAGTGCCTTGTCTTACAATGTGGTTCAGGATCATTTTTCCTGTCAATTCTAACGGAGTATCTACCGTTACTTATGCATTTTCGTGCATACGAATGGTAAGTTCCACTTCTTCAGATTTGGTATAATTCGTTACAAGCATCTATCAACCAGAGTTTATCATAACACTTCTCTGCAGCTGCATCACCAGACACTATTATTGTTATGCAAATTTTCGATCAGTTTTGCTATCGGTCATAAAAGAATTAGGCCTACATGATTTTCATGCATGCATGCATGCGAAGTGTTGTTTTGGTCTAAACTGTTACGTTTTGTAGGCCTATGCATTGCACGTCTCAACAGCTCAAATGGGGATGGGGAGGGGAGGGGTGGGTTGATCCACACAGGGCCGGAGTGACCGTGAAGTGATCACATGGGAGGTGATATTTACCATAATAGAGCAATTAAAGTCATATCCAGTACTTTTCGCAAAAGGGAGGGGTAAATTGGGGGGGGGGGGGGGTAAATGGGTAGTATTACCCTTGTACATTTTTCGTTTGAATTTACACAAGGGAGCACGGACCTCTAGAAGGGGAAATTACCCCGTGCCTACTCTGACCACGGCCGCATTGGGAAGGCTATCACCCCCTAAAAAATGCCGTAGCTCCACATATTTTGTCAAAGTCATGAAATAATTAACTGAAATATCGAAATCATAACTTTTCCAGTTTGCACAACAAATCCTCACCAAACATTTTTAATTTTTGCCCAAAAATGTTAGATTTTTGCCCATAAAACCTAAAAGTGCAAAACTTTCAGACAGGGAGGGAGATGAGTCTTAATAATATCAGCCCCTCCTGCCCCTCCCCTGCCCCTCCACCCATTTTGTTTTCTTCAAAACAATACAATGAAATAAGCAATCAACCTTTCCAGGTTTTCAAATTGGCCACGCCCACCATAGCAACGCGGTAACTATGTGGGGCAAACAAACCTTAAATCCGCATTCGTGCATTACCAATGCGCTGACATTTAGATGTTCGCGAGGCCTGCCAGGCCGCACGCTTTGATTCATTTATGGCACTTTTCCGGATTTTTTGAGTTTTTAGCAAATAGGATAAACAAAATTCAGTTTGCTAACTGTTTTGGGTAACAGCAATCAGATTTACAAAGCCAGCAACGGGCCCGTCAGCGCAATTTTTGTTCACCATTTTGCTGTCACTTAGTCTGTTTGTGCAGAAACTTGTTTTGTACAGTAAGCTGCATTGCCTACATGAGCGCGCGCCGTTGGCTAGCTGTACCAGTACCGCGTAGAATGTTTGTCCCACTATAGTTACGCAGATTTTGTTGCTAGGCAAATTCGTGCGGTGATTGGTTAGGACAAATTGTCAATCATTAAACCCAGAAAGGTAATTAACCTTTCTAATCTTTCAGTTTTTGCAACTTTGCAGGGGTCATGCAAGAACTCAACAATCTCCCTGGTTATCTCAAGCGGATAAATTGCACTAGTTAATTGAGTTTCAATAAAATGTTGCTGCTAGTTAGGGAATTTTGTTGAATTTTCGATAATTCTCTATGGATTTCAGGAAACCTTCAATTTTCAGGAAATTTCTTCATTTTCATGAATTTTGTTTTCAATTTCTACAAAATTTTCATGAAATTACAAGAAATCTTCGTCAATTTCTACGAAATTTTCTTGAAATTACAGGAAATCTTCGTCCATTTTTGGGAAATCTCCTTTCAACTTCGGGAAATTCAGGAAATGTTGCCAATATCAACCCCCTCCTTAAAAGAAAGAACCTCCCATTGGACCCGTTATGGGTTTCCATTGACTCAATTAGTTCTCATTGAATGTTGATTGGGTTTCAATAGGAATTTTCTCTTGACCACATCTAATACTCTGGAAACGAGCTAGGGGTTAGAAATTACTTTCACTTGGATTTAAAAAGGTATCAGCATATAGGCGTTGGATAGGTGCCCCCTATCCAACGCCTATTCCCCCTCCTTCCCCTTCAATTACAAAAAGTGAAGGACGACGGTCTGGGCCATATCATCTCCATATACGCATATGGGTATCGGGCATGGGTATCGGACAAATTTTGTAGGTCTAAGTTCATTAGATTTTCTCTATAATATATTTTCAGTGTATGTTGCATGGCGTATGCATGGCAGTTTGGGTTTTGTTAAAATAAGTCAGTGAGTCTTGAATAAAAACAGAAAGAAGAAATATATTTTAAAACAATAATGTTGACATACAAATATGAATACATTGATGCATTAGAACTTGAGAGAAATAAAAAATACATTCAGTACAATCATGCTTTCAACTTTTTCGAAATGACCCCACGGATTCAATTATGTTCTTAAGAAAATACAACGATGATAATCATTCGTTCCCTCCCCTCCCCCTCCCAAAAAGAATAAGCTTATAGGAAGCCAAGTAACATTTTGCCTACGTCCCCTCCCCACGCCCCTAATAATAAAGGTCTGACGAATTGTGTTTCCGTGTTGCTGCTAATCGATTAGGCAATCCTCTTCAATTTTCGGAAATTTCTTACATTTTGAGAAGTTTTCTTCATTTCTGGTCAAAAAAAAAAATAATGTTCGGAAAAATGTTGCAAAATTTTAGGACCTAATCTACAACTCTTCTTCAATGTTAGTAATATCTCCTTTAATTTTCGGAAAATTTGTATTAATTTTCAGGACACTTCCAACATTTTCGGGAAATTTGAATTCCTTTATTATTGGAAAATTTTCTTCAATTCTCAGTAAATTCCTTCATTTTGGGGAAAGTGTTCTTATTTTTGAACTAGTTTATAGATAGTTTTTGGATATAGCATTTTTATATATATATATATATTTTTTTATAGGTTTATTGGGACAAAAATCAGATCTGGCCCACAAATCAACTCCTGGCGTTAAAAGTATTTTCTGTCTCTTGTCTGACTTCCAGACACCACCTGTACAAAAAGCATTCCTTCTAATCAAACTAAAATGAAGTTGTTTTTGTTATGCAAATTAATATTTAATTTTAGCCAAAAACACAGACGTCACTAAGATATATATATATTGTACCTGCACCCTTTTTTTAACGGACGAAAGATACTGACTTTTATTTCCTGCTTTTGGTTTCGAATGCGATAGCATCAGGAAGCTATGTGGTCATGATGGCGTGTGTGTAGGTGGGTGGGTAAGCGTGCTAGTAGGTGGGTGGTGGGTGCGCGTGTGTAGGTGGATGGGTGGGTGCGCGTGTGTATGTGTGTGTGACTGCCAGCTCGTAAACGCGATATCTCAAGAACAGTAAACTGGATTCAACACACATAGCCCATGGACCGTAGATGTGCCGTATTGTTTTTGATGGTGTCTTGCATATTAATGATAGGCGGGGCTTATTATGAAAACCTTAAAATGTTCATATCTTAACAACCGCGTGTCTGTTTTGTTTCATATTGGTGTAATTATGATGTTAGCTGGTGTGCACATGTTCATGATGTAAAAACATTGAATTTTCAGTAATATGCGTAGTGGGCGGGTCTTGATATGATTTTGCTGAAAAAAGCTTGTAAGCACGGTATCTCAAGAACGGCAAACTGGATTCATGTCATATTCAATACACATATAGCCCATTATCCGTAGATGAGGGCTATTGTTTTTAATGGTGATGCCATGCATATTAATAAGTAGACGGGGCTTAATGTACAAATTGTGAAATGATTATATCTTAACAACCGCATGTCTGTTCTTTTTCATATTTGGTATCATTATCATGTTAGCTGGTGTGTACATGTTCATGATGCATAAACGTTGGACTTCATTAATATGCGTAGTAGGCGGGGCTTAATATGAGCTTGCTGGAAAGAGCTTTTAAACACAGTATTTACAGAATGGTATAATCTTGATTCATGTCATATTTGGTACACAGAAAGCCCACGGTCTGTAGATGTGCCCAATTATTTTTGGTGGTGATATCATGCATACTAATAAGTGGGTGAGCTTAAAGTCAAAATTTTGAAAAAGTGATAAATGAGCAACTGTATGTTTTGCGTCATATTGGGCATGACAATTTTGTTGGTTATTGTGTTCATGCTTTTGTTATCAGCAGATGTTATTAATATACGTGGTGGGCGTTGCTTAATGTAAAAGTGCTAAATGATATAACACCATACTGTATCTCATGAACAATATATCACATTTATGCCATATCTGGTACACAGATGGGTAATGGTTTGTTCATATATTCTAATGTTGTGGTAGTGATCTCATGAATATTAATGAGTAGGCGGGGCTCACTGACAAATTTTTGAAATAGAATAAATAAGCAACCATTTTTGCATCATGCTTGCTATGGTAATGTTGTTAATTATTGTGCAAATGCTAATGTTGTCAATATTTTTATTGACCTGTATATGTCTGGCTTATCAATAAATATCATGGAACAAATATTTCATGATATACAATAACATGACAGTTAATACAAATTTTGCAAATCAATCAGCCTTTTAAAAAAGCATTGGAACCACAACACTTTTTAATTCTGGTTAAAAATCTACAAGACGTGGTAAAAATCATGAAAAACTTTCACAATAAATGTTCATTTTTCTCCTCTATTGTAGTTATACTTGAGTACTTAACGAAGGGGTACATTTTTAAAATCACGAGGGCCTTTACACCCTAGCAACGGTTATTGGGGCAGTGGCGTAAACATGACGTCCGCTATTTCGGGCCCCTAGGAAGTCCGGGTCCTTGTACTGAAGGTAACACTTCCATTACTTCACTGTACATGGGGTCCAATACCTCAAGAATCCCACCCCAACAAGAATGAATGCACGCTGAAAGGGCAAGGGAGAGAAACTAAGGGAAAAAGCACTTTTAATGACACCACTTATGTCAAAACACGATGCCTAAACAATCAGAGACAACGAGCGAAATTGAAATGCTATTGAATTATGATGACGAAAAAGATATCATAATACCATAGTAAGAGCGTTTTCTTATCTCTTTCCAGAGGCGTATTAACAAATACGGCAAAATAAACGAATCAAGTCACTCCTTCACGATTGCACTTATGCTATAGTGGACACTTATTTTCCCACGAGGTGAGGACAACTTATTCCACACACGTTGCCGCGATGGTGCTTGTAGACAATACAGGCATGCGAGCACCTTCCCGCGTCTTAGCAAGAAATCGTCAGTAACGACCCATTCTTGATAAAGTTGGAAAATTTAAACAACAGAATATTCAAAAGGTTGGATAGTTTTGGTAATGCTGATGAAAGCAATCTGTCTTTTAGAGTTCAGTTGTATACCAGCCATCTTGGGAGAAAAAGATCACAAAAATTCCGAAAAAGAAATTTTGTATTACTTAAGCAGTTAGCAAATTTCCGACTTATTTAATTTCCGATTTTTTTTTTCTCTAAAAATATTAGAATTTTCCCTCAAAATATCCGAATATTTTTCAAAATGTTTCGTCAAAATATTCGATCTTTTCCTTCAAAATATCCGAATTTTCCCTCAAAATTATAGAAAGGTTTCCCTCAAAATATAACACTTTTTTCCCGCAAACTATCACAATGTTTTTTCTTTTAAGGACGAGAAAGAGAGGGGAGATGGAAGGGAGGGGGGGGGGGGGGGGTAGTTCGGATTCAGATTTTGGATGGTTTTGCTCCGTTCCACTTGCAAAAAGTCCAGCTACGCCTCTGACACGGCTAATGATTTCAGAGGCACTTTCTGACTGACATATTTTGAACATTTTGAAAGCCATACATCTGGAGTACTATATATTTAAGGGCAATCTCTCCTTCCCTTGAAAACTTGTATTGGTCTGAAAATTACTGGAGACTTATTTTTTTTGCAGCAACAAAAATTTGAGATCAATTTATTTATGACCAAAAAATTGAGGAATTTCTAAATCTGTAAATAGGAAAAATTTAGATCATGATAGTCAATTGCATCGATCATGAATCAAAATATTGAGGGGTCCTTAGAATGGTGCATGGGGATTTTCATCAGTTTCTTCCTAAAAAAACAATTAAGCTTCATGTATCAGTATATATTAGACAAGATGCCCAAATTCACACTCAGTCTTCAGCTGATCAATGGCAAGGGTACCCACGGTAAGTTTTTTGCAGTACAATTTGCACAACGTAAATGTTTGTCACATTATTAAATCCAGTCAAGAAAAGATCAGTTTTAATAAGCTGTTAAGGGCACTTTATAAAATTTACAAAGGTGGGGAGGGGTACGTCAGTCTATACATATGGCAATGGCTCGGGTCTACCACCTACAATTTGAGAGAGGTGTCCCGCATGAGAAAGGTTCCCCGCTTGAGAAAGGTTCCCCGCTTGAGAGAGGTGCCCGCTTGAGAGAAGAAGTGCCCGCCTGAAAGAGGAGGTGTTCCGCTTGAGAAAGGAGGTGCTTTGCTTGAAAGAGAAGGTGCCCCCGCTTGAGAAAGGTGCCCCGCTTGAGAGAGGAGGTGCCCCACTTGAGAGGGGCCCGCTTGAGAGAGGAGGTGCCCGCCTGAGAGAGGTGCCCCGCTTGAGAGAGAAGGTGCCCCGCTTGAGAGAGGCGCCCCGCTTGAGAGAGGAGGTGCCCCGCTTCAGGGAGGTGCCCCGCTTGAGAGAGGTGCCCCGATTTAGAAAGGTGCCCCGCTTGAGAGAGGTGCCCCGCTTGAGAGAGGAGGTGCCCGCTTGAGAGAGGTGCCCCGCTTGAGAGAGAAGGTGCCCCGCTTGAGAGAGGCGCCCCGCTTGAGAGAGGAGGTGCCCGCTTGAGAGAGGTGCCCCGCTTGAGAGAGAAGGTGCCCCGCTTGAGAGAGGCGCCCCGCTTGAGAGAGGAGGTGCCCCGCTTCAGGGAGGTGCCCCGCTTCAGGGAGGTGCTCCGCTTGAGAGAGGTGCCCCGATTTAGAAAGGTGCCCCGCTTCAGAGAGGTGCCCCGCTTCAGAGAGGTGCCCGCTTGAGAGAAGAAGTGCCCGCCTGAAAGAGGAGGTGTTCCGCTTGAGAAAGGAGGTGCTTTGCTTGAAAGAGAAGGTGCCCCCGCTTGAGAAAGGTGCCCCGCTTGAGAGAGGAGGTGCCCCACTTGAGAGGGGCCCGCTTGAGAGAGGAGGTGCCCGCCTGAGAGAGTAGGTGCCCCGCTTGAGAAAGGAGGTTCCCCGCTTGAGAGAGAGGGTGACCCGCTTGAGAGAGGTGCCCCGCTTGAGAGAGGAGGTGCCCGCTTGAGAGAGGTGCCCCGCTTGAGAGAGAAGGTGCCCCGCTTGAGAGAGGCGCCCCGCTTGAGAGAGGAGGTGCCCCGCTTCAGGGAGGTGCCCCGCTTCAGGGAGGTGCCCCGCTTGAGAGAGGTGCCCCGATTTAGAAAGGTGCCCCGCTTCAGAGAGGTGCCCCGCTTCAGAGAGGTGTCCTGATTCAGAGGTGTCCCGCTTCAGAGAGGTGCCCCGCTTTAGAGAGATGCCCCACTAAAGAGAGATGCCCCTTAAAGAGGAATGCCCCACTAAAGAGAGATGCCCCACTAGAGAGAGATGCCTCACTAAAGAGAGATGCCCCACTAAAGAGAGATGCCCCACTAAAGAGAGATGCCCCACTAAAGAGAGATGCTTCATTAAAGAGAAATGCCCCACTAAAGAAAGATGCCCCACTAAAGAGAGATGCCCCCTAAAGAGAAATGCCCTACTAAAGAGAGATGCCCCAATAAAGAGAGATGCCTCACTAAAGAGAGATGCCCCACTAAAGAGAGATGCCCCACTAAAGAGAGATGCCCTACTAAAGAGAGATGCCCCACTAAAGAGAGAAGTTGTTAATGTTTTTGCAGTAGGCATGCACGAAAGAAGTATACATTAATACCAAATTGGTTACATTTATCCCAAATTATAAGAATTATTACATAAATTCGTTTTTAATTTATTCCATACAACGTAATGGCACTGCACGTCATGACAAAATTCATTAAAGGATAATTATTTTCAGATCATTGATTAATCGCTAAAATAGCGTCCCGCCCCGCCCCGCCCCATTCCAGCCTACACTTCCATAATTCAAGTTTAGTCAAACGTCATTAAGGTAAAAAAAGGTAACAAATAGTCTCAATTGGTTCTGAAAGCTACCCCATAAGCTAATAAGTGCAAAAGTTTGGAGGGAAATTATTACCTTATAACAAATTGAACTTTTTAAATTCAAAATCGAGGTTTTCAATTCAAAATCGTAGATTTATTTTTTATCCCAAATCGAAGTTTGTTGTTCAGAATTAGAGAAATTTGTTGTAAAATGAAAGATTTTGAACAAAATGTTGGGAAACTTGGAAAGTTTGCATGTTATTTCAAATTTTCATGTGCAGCTATTTTCAGGTCACCTCCCCCTCTCTTCCTTCCCCCCTTCTTCTTTCTATCTTGTCAAAATATTTCACTAATATTAAACTCGAGTAACGGGGGTGTCCCAACGACTTGTGTACAAGATTGTTTGAACAAATGTGTGGCAAACACAAAATATTTTGGGGCGTTTTGAAGTATGAAGATAGTGTTTTACTTTGTTATGAAAGCTTAGGGCCGTCAATAAGAGGGAGGTAATGTGAGAATGGCACGTAGTAATTTAACATTTGAGTTAGTATGCACCCCAAAATAAAGTACTTGATATGGTTTGGTTTGGTTTGTTGATGTTTATCGGCACTGCGACAGTCAGGAGTCAAATGTGTCAAGAGGGTGTTTAAAATTTAGGGTGCAAGATTTAGGACAGAGATGATTGAGAGAGGGAGAGGGGGTTAGGAAGAAAATAAAAATTAAAGGTGCAAATAAAGATAAAATAGAAAAGATAGGATTGTAAGGTAAGATAGAATCGGGAGAGGGGTGGTGGGTAAAGATTAGAACAGGTGGAAGAAGTTGCTATTGCGGAAGAAGGTGATAATGTTGAAGGGGGGTTGTTCTTGAACTATTCAGTTGAAGAGGTCAAAAATATAGGTGAAGGAAGAGATCTGGAGTTGAGGTATATAGGACAGGTTAAGAGGATAAGCTTGATCGAGAGTTATGTATTGCAAGTAAGGCAGAGAGGATTGGGAGAGCCATAGGAGTGGTTGAGAAAGGAGTGACCAAGAGGTATGCGGGTGATGACAACGTCCTCTCTACAATTGCGAATGTGTAAGGAAGGGTTGATCCCTACTCTGGGATTGATAGTGTGGAGTTTGCTACTAGTTTTTAGGTTTCAGCAGTCTTGCCAAGTTTTCCTGAGGTAGCTGGAAATGTTAAGATTGAGGAAGCATGGTTCGACAGAGCATTGTTGGCTGCTCTGTCGGCCCTTTCGTTCCCAGGGATACCGACGTGGATAGGGATCCAGAAGAAGATAATTTTCTTCCCAAAGGAAAAGAGAGAGTAAATTTAGTTCAAGATTTTTAAAATAAATGGATTAGACCGAGCATCTTAAGGATGCCTGTGAAAACAGATTCGGAGGCAGAGAAGATGACAAAGCGGGAGCGGAAGGAGAGTTCTGCGAAGTTTAAAGCTACGAGGATTGCCTTTGCTTTAGCAGAATACATGCATGGAGGCTCTATTTGGTAATCTTGAAGAAATGGTGAGGCTGGGACAGGCGGCGGCGGCTGTAAAGGAGCCTTACTGTGTGGAACCTTCAGTGAAGAGAAAGGAGTAGTCGTGGTAGTGTCTACTGAGTTGGTGTAACTAGAAATGTTGATGCTTTTGGTGGTGGAGGAGGGATGGGAGGGGCTCATCATAAATTGAGGCCATAAATATCTAGAAATTATAGGGCCATGAGTCAGAAACTTTAAGATCATGCTGTGAAAAATCAGAAAATTTGAAATGATGAAGTCAGAAAATTTTGTAATATGTTTTACAAACTCTAAAAAATTAGAATCAAGTCAAAAATATAAGAGTGACTCACGAGTCACAGATTTTCAAAAGCAGTATCAAATTCATTGGCAGAGGGGGAAATTGTTGTCTCTGGCTTTAACTTTGCCATTTGATGTGGCTGTGGGTGCAACAGCAACTCGATCCTAGACAAATGGATTGGTCCATTTGTAACATTTTTAGTATACCTTTCAGTCATTCTATCATATAGAATAATCATAAGGGGTGGGGTGGGAGGGGTTCGGGGGTAAGCTTTGATTCAGAATTTTTTATTTTATGGTTTTGCCTACAAAAATGTCTAGCTACGCCACTGCAAACATGTATGCATTTTTGGGAATTTTCGGGCAAACGTGCTCAGACCCCCCATTGAAAGTAGTCTTGTACGTCTATGTCTAACACTGGTTGGAGGGGTAGTGAGACCCTCAAAATTTCCCTGTTTCTAAGCAGAAAAATTGCACAGTAGCCTTCTGATATTTACCATGACATGTGTGATGAGAAAGTTTCCTTTAATTCCCCTCATTTTCACTAAAGTTTTTCAATTTGATTTGAATAACAAACCCTTACCGCCACTGTGCTTCAAAGTCTCAAGGTTAGGTCAAAACAATTCCTAATATCGGAAGGTAGGAAATTAATTGTTTTGAGCAAGCTAGGGAAATTTGTTCCCTGGTGGATGTTTCTGTATCTCTCAAGTCAGTGTTTTACATCATGTTTTATAATACTGAACAGTTTACTTTCATAAGGTGACCTTTTCCTAAGCCCTTACTTTTTTCTCCATACTATGCAAAATTATTACGATTAAAACTATTACGATTATTTTTTTCTGTTAAACTCCAAGCTGCTGCTATATTTTGTAAGTAGTTGTTTGTGTCAGTACAGTAGAAGTTCACACCATCATGTGATAGCTATTAGGACTTGTCATTATAATACCAGCATAATTACCCAAGTGTGCATTCAAATGAGGTATCAAGCTGTACAGGCATGGAGTGATGATATGACAATGTTGGTATACTATGCCCGTTAATTAAACCTATCGTGTCGTTCAGTATATTGTGTAAAATCATATGACGACCAACCTTCTGTGCATCATCAGCTGTATACTAATATAAAAGTGGTAAGAATATTTATTTGTTTTTTGCATTTATGATATTGTAAATTATGATAAATCTGCTGTAGTTCATCTACCTATGAAAGCCTTTTGGTTTCTTATTAATGGTTAAGGAGCAGATCTTTCAGGTCTGCCATGTAATTGGCATGTTGACTTAGCTCATATGATAATACTGATATACCACGTTAAAGGTCTTTGGACATGTATAGCAATTTATATATTGGTTAGAACAGGGAGATAAAATGTCATCTCACGCTTAAATAAGTATTTAAGCAGATCGGAACTTTGAATTTTGAAAATAGCATATTCAGTTTTTAAGTTATGACTGATCAAAGTTTGAACGATTGCAGGTTTAATTTAAAAGAGACAAAGGTAGACATAATCCTTATTTCATATGATAGAATTGAAAATAACAAATGTACCGACCAAGTTTCACAACTCTCGAATCAATCTAACACATTTTTTGTAATTATTGAAAACTTTAATACTACTACTTAATAGTACCATGGGAGCTGCCATTTTGATTTCAAAACATGCAGCTTATGATGTCATCAGCCCAGCAGGATGTTGGAATGCTTTGTATTTCTTTATAATCTATATACCTCAAGTTTTCTAGCTCATGAAAAATGTTTTTCTTTTGTAAGGATCAAAGACATTTTTGTGTTAATATGAAACTATTAAAGCATGCTGTTAAAACTTTGTGTCACGTCATTTTGGAACATTTTCGAATAAAAACTTAAATCACATTTTTAAAGAAACAGATTATAATCCTTATGTCCATATTGGGGACATTATGTCATCATGCACAATATTTCAATACAGAATTGAACAAAATGGCAGTCTCCATGTGTCCATTTCAAACATTAATAACTTGTAATAGGAATATATTTTGACTTCCTGTTTTTGGCATTTGGTTAAAAATTGTATCCTCTATATTAAATGAAATAATTAGTGTGTTAGACTTCATGTCTCCTTTAAGCTCAATTTGTAATGTATGAAGAGGCGAACAGCTCAACATCTTTAAATTCGTTCTTAAATCTCATTTATTGAAAATGATGGGAAATTCTGTTCATGCTCAGGCTAAAATTCGGTTGATCTTTATGGTAAAGATTTGCATATTTTAAATCTGAATTGGCTGCACCACTTCAAAGACTTCTAATAGAGGTTAGAAATACAAAGCTTGTCCAAGTTTGATGGATTGTTCATTTTTTTTGCTATCGGCAGACACATAAATTTCAAACTATTTCTCTTTGTTTTCTTGATACAGATATGCAACTGTAAATGGTAACAATGATGGCTTTTGACATGGTCATTTTCCAAAGATCTATCACACCAGGTGTAAGTCTTCCAAACTGTGTTTTTTTTTAAAGTTGTTTTGTTTTTAAGGCACAACAATGAATTCTAAAACCCATGGGACTTAATGTTTTACACATCATTCAATTGTTTTATTGGTTAATGTTGAGAGGAATAATACCCCATTTTTTATTGTCAGTTTACATTTTCCATTAAACGAACAGAGCATGGGTGACACCAGTGTGAAGGGGCTACTCCCACCAGTGTCTGGGATTTTTTGTTAAATCTGTTCTGGACAGTATACTTAATGTAATGGACATATTTTGGTCAATATGACCTAAAAAATAGATAGATATTGATAAGAGAAACATTAGCAATTAAAAAGAAACAGGTGACAACTAAAAATATACAAACATTTAAAATCTCATATCTTATGAAAATTAAAGACAAGTGTTGCAATTTTGGGATTTTGTTTTCTTCATTCTTTTGCTGCTGCTCACAGGAAGATGCAAGAGCTCACTTGCTTGAATCTGGAAAAGCTCCGCCGGGCCTTGAACTATTCCGTCAGCTCTTTTCTCAAAAGGTTTGTTGTCAATTCTCTCCACTCTACGATTCACTGAGGAATGTGATCTGTGTTTAAGTTGGACATATTGTTTTTCAATATTAAAGAAAATAACATTACATGCCACTTCTTCTTTAGATTTGATTATGCTTACAGATTATTGAAGGGAGGGATGGGGGTAGAGAAAGAAGGGGCGAGGGAAGAGGGGGCTTACACAGAAGCATTGAGGGCTAGGTGCACAAACTAAATAGCAAAGAAAAATAGGTCATAAGGAATATTTTGCCCTACCATAAATTAAACTACCAATCGTTCAAAAATCCTTTCAGCTGTACACAACCTGTCAAATTCACTCCAATTTCTTTCTTTTCTTAGTGCTCCATGCCTAACTTGCACACAGTGAGACAGTGGGCTCTTGGTGGGTCCAAATCAAACCTGTAACCAGCGTGGGACATGGGGAGCTGTAAAGGTCTGTTCCCCCTTACGAAAAATCAAATAAAAAAGTATATAGCAAGGGTATATTGAGAACGTGCCCCTCTTGAAGTGTTTGTGCCCCCTTGAAAAATTTTCTGGCTAGTATACTGGCCTGGTTTTAAAAATAGAAATGTAATATATTTTTGCAAGGAGAATGAAATTGTTATAATCAATCTCACTTTGAGCAAGATCAATGCATACTAACATGAAATGGTTGTTCTCATCTTTTCAGTTACTGCCTGTTAATTCAAGCAGTGGTTGGCAACTAACAGGTGTACACAATGACATCCGCACATGGGAGAAAAAACTCACGGCAATGGAGGCATCATTTGTTCTTTATGGCTGTAGTACGTCACTGCCAGCTGGTCCTGAGGTACGAATATCTAAAAGAAAAGTTTATTGTGAATTAAGAGATTTACTTAGAATTATCTGACTTGTTATACTAAAGATACTAAAGAGAACAACTGTGCTATATTTCAGGTCATGGTATGAATCAACTTTAGCAGAAAGTTGAAATTGAATGAAAATGATGAATTGATTAAAGTTTGGGTCAGTTTTACACCCCTTTTTAAAACACAAGAACTCCCATGTGAAAATTCATGGGTTCTGGTAGAGGCATAAAGCCTGCATGAATAGTTGTGGGTTAAGTCCTTTAGTAGGATGTAAATGTGGCACTGCAATACTAATTAAGATTGTGTGATAAATGGTTATTATACACCAAACTAATTATCATTTTTTAAGAGAGGGGGGTTCTGTTTGTGCTTCACTTACACACTGCATAATATAACACAACTATGCACTATCTGGAATATTTACATCTCGTGGGCTAAAACCTGGAAGGGAAGAGGAGGCAATTCCATGTGTGAGGTATGTATGTATGTGCCACCTGAGTAGGTCCTTTTTTTTCTTTTCATTTTCGTAGTGCAGATGTCTTTTTTTTTACTTTAAAAATAAATTAAAAAATGTTAGTAAAATAGTGCAGGCCCAAAATATAAGGTTTTACTCTGTTAATTGTGTACATTTTAAAAATAATTTTGTTAAATACTCATACTACAGGTATTAAAATTGACCTCTTTTATACTGCAGGTAACAAAATTGTATAATATCATACTGCAGTTACCAAAAAATATATCATACTACGGGTATGTTTTTCGATTGGTGGGCGGCACACCCCTACCACTTTTAGTATAAAGTGCCACCCCCCAAGTTAAAACATGTTTTAGAAAGGTATAAATGAAAATCAATATGAAATTGAAAAGAATCCTGAATGAATTCACTCCGGTGGCAGGCCTACAACCTAAATGAGCTTTGCTTTGAAAAATGAATTCACAAAGTAGAGGTAATCAATTCACAAAGTAGAGGTAATTAATTAAGTATATGGAGGGAGCAGTGGGAGAAAAAGAACACATATATTTTAAGATATGAAGAAAAAAACATCAAAATATGATAATTTAAGTCACATCAATAGTATACTTTTCATGTTATGGGAATTTAGAAGTAAAACATTTTTGATACCATATTGTTGTATCCATTGAAAATAATTACCATTGACTTGAACATTCATTTCAAGATTATCAATACCCTCTCATACAAGAGAAGTGTGTTCGAATACTTCACCCTTTATCTTTCTTGAAGGACATATTAGCTATTCTGACAGATGTCAACAAGCAAGCTGAGTGGGATGACTCGGTTGAGTCAGGGCAGTACATTGCTTTCCCTACCACAACAGATGAAACGTCATATCCCGTAAAAGTAGATGTAGTCAGCTTTAAGCTGGCGCACGGTCCACCGCTGCTGACGGCTATCTGGAATAAAATGGTGTATGGGCTGGGGTTGTCTTGCGAATTCCTGTCCAGAGGTGGTTACAAAGCTAAGAAAGTATCAAACAATTTCATGGTTGCAAGGTGAGTTTTAATTTGATGTATTAAGCATCGGTTGGATTTGCCCATCAAAAGTGTTGGGAGGGGGGGTTGGGGTTGAAGGAGAGAAGGGGGTGGGTGGAGTCACAAAAAAAAAATTGCTTACCGAATAGGGTGGGGGGTGGTCACAAAATCATGCTAAGATAAAAAATCCCCCTATAAAAGGTGTGGGAAATGCCCCCATCTGCCCACCCTAAATCCTGCCTATGGTATTAAACCTATTGTTTTTCTTTGTAGAATTATGGTTATTCAAAATTCTCTATATTTTTCAAGGGTTGCTTGTAAAGTAAGCCACATCCAGGTTTATTGTTCTTTCGTTTGTTCACAACTAATCATTTCTTTGAAGAGGGCATGATAGTATAACTTGTGGCTGCTTGGTTTGGTAGTTCAGAGTTAGATGCATAGTTCAGCTGGTGGCGATTACAAGTTATGCAAAAAGCTTTGCACTATAAATAGCAAATTCTACATTCCTATATTAAAGGTTGGTCAAAATTATGAATTTCTTTTGATTTTTTCCCTTAAAAAAAAGAGACAGTATTATAACAAAAACTGAAATAACACTTTTGCATCACAGCACAATTTTTCTGTACATGTGTGGTCTTTAGAATTCTACCTCACTTTCATCTTTAATCATAACTCTACACTTACAGGAATTGGAGGGTGGAGGAAGATCATTCGTGCTGGATTTTTGTGAGAAATGTTGATGGAGGTAGTACCTACACAGCGAGTGAAATCTGGAGTTACTTCATGATTCAACCAATCATAGGAGGTGAAAGAAAATATGACTTATATTTGACTCTATAAATGAAATTCCACTATTGGGAAGTTTTCTTCTTGCAGGTTTTTACATAAAATTAAATAATTTTTATGAATATTTTAACTGTGAATAGTTTTAAATTTATTAATATATGGCTTTGGCATTATGCAGTTATGTTTAGGTAACATTAGGATGTATAATTCACATTTTATTTCACAATTTGAAAGTTAATAGGTAACATTTTAACTCATAAACTTCTTGTTGTATTTGTAATCTTAAACACTTTGTTGCATTTGCAGTTTAGCATGTCTTGGTCTTTCAAAGCTTCTCTGTATGAAAACTAGTGGTGAAGGTAAAAAAACCTTCCCTCCCCAGGCAAATTGGCAACTTGTTGGTTTTGGCAGATATGTTTAACATGTGACCTGACCACCACTTTCCTCATGGGCCCCAAAGCCCCTATTTGAGCCACTGAAGAGAACATTGAATATTAATGAGAATATCAAACTACATCATTCCTTTTGTTCTGTGTTCCCAAATGAAGACCAGGCTACTTTAAGTTTGAAATCAGCTTATTTGTTTTAACTCTATAGGAAAACAAAGAATTTTTGACTCAAAGTGGCAATTATGTAGACACCCCTAATTGTCTGTTTTGTGCCACAAATTAAGAAAATATGAAAAAAACAGTAGTTTTATTAAATTTATTTATTTGACATATACACCACAGACTGCAGAGACTTTTCTTCGCTGAACAAACAAAAATAGTGATGAAATTTATAATAATAATAATAACAATAATAATGATAATAATAATAATAATAATAATAACAATAATAATAATAATAATAATAATAATAATAATAATAATAATAATAATAATAATAATAATAATAATAATAATAATAATAATAATAATAATAATAATAATAATAATAATAGCAATAATAATAATAATAATAATAATAATGAATGAGATTTTTGAAATACAGTATGCCCCAAATTGCAGGATTTTGTGGGCTTTAGCTGATGGGTTCCTTGTAAGAGTTCAAGAGTGACATCTTCGGCAAAACCATGTTCACCTTTTTGTTCATCACACCACACTTTCAAAAATGCTCTGCTGTCACTGTATACAGCAGTATAAGAATCATTAGTCACTAAAAGTTCAAAAATTAATATCCCCAGGTCAGTCACGGTTACAGAGACGTAAAGAATAAAACCCATGACCAAGCTAACAAGACAACTTACAGAGTTTTGGCACTTTTCCCCCTTTCACCCCGATTCAGTGTGGTATGCGCTTTACAAGAGAAGTTTTTTGTAATATATCTGCAACAATAAAGAGGGGCATTAAAGGAAGAAAAAAAAGTGCCAAATACTTTTGTCTGGAATTGAAGATACTCAAAAGGTTTCTCGCAATCATTGCTGTTTGCAGACTCGAATACCTTGCTCTAGACTGTCAGCCCTAATGTCTAATATTGAGGGTATACACAAAATGTATCAATAACAAAGAAACATATGTATTGAGGACCCTCATTTTTATTTCTCCAGGTAATTCTGTTATATATACATGTACATGGCATTACTGTCAGAATAGTAAATTAGAAAGAAATTAAAACAATAATTAAGTGTGTTAGATTGATCATTACTGGCTGATAGATGTCAAGGATGAATAAGGTTTTAAATTACACTTTTAAATAATTATGTGTAGAGTTAATCATGGGGTTATAAACACTTGCCTATTTAAAAAAAAGAGCGTGTAACAGTCTTGTGCATTTAACCCATACTTTTATCTCTATGTGAAAGTTCACTTTTCTGAAAAATTGATGTATTTGAGCTTCTACAACCAACAGTAAAACTACGTTTACTGTCGAAGTATCAAAATGTTTTTATCTATGATAACATTTGTAAATTAGACTGTTTGAAATATCTTTTTTATTTCTTGCCAGAATACAACAAAGCAATCATTCATTTCATATCTTGCCAAGTGAGTTCTTCCACCAAATTCTGCCAAAGAATGGCAACAAGACTGGCAGCTCTCAAACAGTGCGTTGAGCTTAACAAGCTTACACCCAAACCCTTAAAGCATGCCTCACTTCGTCATGTAGCGGACAGTAATGCTTTAAGAGAGGCAGATTTCCTCGCAAGAGAGAGTCTCCAAGGAAATAACAGTCTTTCACAGAGAGAGGGTATTCAAGGGGAGGATCGTCGATTGCTGAGGGGAAGTGCAGCGTCACAACCAGGTGGCAGTTCTAATCTGCAATCTATCTTGACTAGAAGTCCTGGGCTGCGCCGGTCAAATGTCCGAAACTATTCATCAATAACAAGTGATGACTATCAGAATACTGTGCCACTCAAGGCAGAAAGTCCTGTTCCTAGGAGGCGTCTCAGCAGTCGAAATGAATCTTCAAGTGATGATGGTTTTTCTAGCGGAAGAAAAAAGTTGAAAGGGCGTCGGGGAAGGTTACGACAAAAAAGTGTGGAGACTGCTTCGTCGTCACAGCCCAGTTGGTCAGCCCAAGGTGGAGGAACATCTGCTGAGGAAGAAGGGTCTCCTGCTTGTAAGTTTGTTTGTTGTTGTTTATATGATCCTTCCTTGCGGGAACTTTGCAAGACTCCTTTATGGGGCATTGAGCAACTGCCAGTCTCGTGCCAAATGCAAAACGTTTTGCGTATATGAGTTGGAATGAATATTGGCACCTATAAATTTAACTGTTTAAAGTGCCTAAAACATAAACAAACAAACATGATTTGGAATTACAGATGGAAGCTAGAACCCAGAAAACTAGACAAAAAGTTTGATCTTGGAGCTGCATTTGAACCTACGACCTCCTCATGATTGAAAGACACAGATTATACCATTGACCATGAAGTTTTGTTGCATGATGAAGTCAGCAGTAGTAATTATCATGTCATGAAGTATACATATTAGGAATACTTGCTGCTTCAATAAAGTCACAGATTAATAATGTTTAAAACAAATGAAGAAAACATCTATATTGATATTTCAAAACTGGTATTGAAAAAGTGTAGCAAAACATTTTAAAGAGAGCAATTTTCTATCACTATCATAATTTTCTGCATTCTGAATGAGTTAAAAGTTTAACATGAGTAAATACGATAAGAACGCCATTTAAAGAACATATAAAAGATTGTGCGCCATGTACCGACCTGTTGGCTTTGCGTTAGAGCATCTGCCTAGGAGGCTCCTGGTTCGACATTAAATTAAGAGGACAGAGCAGGGTAATAATGTGGTTGGTGACATGTCACTTGCACAGGGGCAAAACCTCGTTGAGACTTGAGAATGGTCTTGGTTTGGATGGACGGTAGGCTTCTTTGAAGGGCTGAATTTAACACAGGGCTCGCAAAGACAGGGCCAATTTTCGGGCAGGTTTTTTCATTTTGGGGAAATTTTAACGTATTTTTGGCCAAATTTTTATCAATTTTCAGGAACTTTAATCAATTTCCAGGCAATTTTCTTCGCTTTTTGGGCAATTTTCTTTAATTTTCGGAACATTTTCTTTCACTTCATCACAGTCAATTCATTTTATAGAAATGTCATCATTTTCGAAGGGGAGGGGGAGGGGGGGTCACTGAGGCTAACCCCCTAGAAATCAGCCCTTAGCACATTGAGAAGGTTGTGACTTGTAAGTGATATATAAGCACCTACCATTATTATAATATCATCGAACTGAGTCCTGCACACCATATTTCAGATTGACATTGTTTTATTTTGTGTTTTAGCAACAAAAGCATATTCTCTTTCCACTTTAGATAATCCACAAGATTATGAGTTTCTTGGAAAACAGTGCGCTTCAACAGTGCTTGAAGAAGCCATGCATGCTGCCAGCATTAATGTAAATACAAGCAGATCAGAACAGAAACAAAAAACCAAAGGATGGGTGTAAGTTGCATATTAAAGACTCTTCTGACAGTTCTTCAAAGATGTCGGCCTCAAAACTTAATGTTTAAGTGGACTTAAAGGAGATAATACTTTGTTTCTAAAAGACTACATCTTTGTGACATAGACAGTAAAAGGAATGATTTGGCAAAAGTTCCCATGACAGTTTCTTATGATTTGTATAACTTTCTATGGATAAGTATTACTAAGATATAATAATTTTTCACATTACTGATGAGGATAGAGGGATTCCCCTCTTTTATTAGAAATCACCCTTGAATAAATTAACTTAATTATCAATAAAGAGGGAATTTGCTATTGCTTTAGCAAATGACAAGTAAACCTCAGCATAGATTAGTTGATCAAATCAATAGTTCCCCATCAAATTTCAATTCCTAGTGTAAATAGTGCAGGATCAGAATATTGCTGAATTATGTTTATTTTAGCAGCATTATATGTTTCATGGTAGTGAATATACATATCCTTTAGATTCGTTTTATTTTGAGAGCAAATGTAAATTCACTTAAGAGTTGTTAAGTTAATGGCAACAAATTTTGAAGCAGAGCAAGTTTGCAGTATACAAACAGACACATCTTTGCCTGCGCAGACGCGTCTTCGCCTGCGCAGACGCATCTTGCCTGCGCAGACGCATCTTCGCCTGCGCAGACGCATCTTCGCCTGCGCAGATGCATCTTCACCTGCGCAGACGCATCTTCACCTGCGCAGACGCATCTTCACCTGCGCAGACACATCTTCACCTGCGCAGACACATCTTGACCTATGCAGACACACCTTCACCTACGCAGACACATCTTCACCTATACAGACCCATGTAAATTCTTTCTTTACTATTATTATAGGTTTCATTGCCTTGAGAAAGAAGTTGTGGTTTTGAGAAAGAAACAGAGAAAAGCAAGGATTCACAGGTGGGTGAATAGAGAATTAATACTTTTTCCTGGTTTTTACTTCATGATATACCAAGGGAGAGCCTTTAAAAAAGTGAATTTATCTATTTTACCATATATTCGTTTATCTTCCCTACCTCTTAATTTTCTCCTTGTTTTTATTTCATAATACACCGAAAAAGAGCCTGGAGGCGAGTGAATTACTTTTTGCTGGCATATATTTACTGTATTTACCTTTCCCCTCTATTAATATTCATTTAGGAAATGACATTCACCGTTTAAGTGAGTCGGCAAGAAATAAAGATGTTTGTGATATAGCTGAGCCATTTTGGTGTAGAAATAAATGTACATTTCTTTCTCCACATAGCTTTCTTGGTAAGAGTTTGATTAAAATCCCACCTGATGTAATCTATGGAGCAGTCATGAATCCAAGGACACGCTTCATATATGACAACATGTTGAAGGTATTTAAAAAAAAAAAAAAAACATTTGTGAAACTACAAATTTTGATCATGATTTTAATCTTAAAGATCTATGGACAGGTAGTAAGCTTAATTGAAAGAAAATATGTTTGAAACCTTGAAAATAGAAAAAGGTTTCATCACAATTGGTTAAAAATATGCCCCTTCAAATTTGAAGGCCTTATTATGCAAATTTTTTGTAAATTTGAGACATCACAAAGCTATGAATTCCCTCATATTATTATCCTTCATGAACACTCTTTGAATGGGAGCAGTTGACTATGACAAAGAAGTTTTGAATCTCCATTGATCAAAATTTAGCAGGAGAAAAATCTGACGATTTTCAGTGACTGAAATATAGGAAAGAATTCAAACATCTTGAGCTGTTTTCTCCTCCTACATCACAACTTTTTAATATAAAAAAATTCTTTAAACTTTGAGTAGCCATAACTTGAACACTTACTTTTGTTATAATTTAAAGACTGTTTTATAGAATTTAAAGCTCTTTTTTGTGAACATAAAATCTCCACCTGTCCATATACTTAAAGTACAAGTGCTGCTTAATGTAAATCAACCCAGGGGTGCTAAAGAGGGAGAGGTGGATCGCAGGCGTGAGGGCCTTACCTGGCTCTAGCTTTAGGAGTTCCGCCTCCTTATTTTATTGAAATATATTTTGGTGCATGGTAGTATTCCTACAAATATATTTGACTATTTTTGTTTTCTTAAATTTAAACTCTTTTCCTACCTTGTAAGAGGAGTTAAATATCTAGAGCCTTATGTCTGTTTTCTCCCGTGGGGTTGTTTGATTATAATAAAATGACATAAGCCTCCACTTCCCATTAAAACCTTCACTTATATAGCCTCTTATTCAAATGAATGCTTTTTAGATTGGTGTTCTCTTTTGAAACTAACTTTTATTACTGCAACAGCCATTTTGTGATAGAAAAATTTGGAATGACTGTTTCATACTGCAATGATTGCTTTCATTGTTTCTAAGAAATCTATAAATTTGATCCGCTTCACTAGCTAATGAAATGCAATACACACCTGACATAAAATACACTGTGCCTAAGACTATTATTTAAAAATGTCCCCTCACTCAATAAAATCTGACTCCTCCATCTTAAAGGAGACAAAGTTTGATACAATCATGATTTCACATGATAGATGATTAAAATCTAAACCAACTGCCAAACACATCAAGTCAAAATCTTATGCCTATCTCAAGTTATTCATGTATGAAATCGACACATGGGGGCTGCCATTTTGTTCAATTCTGTATTAAAAAATTGTGCATGATGACATAATTTCCCCAATAGGGACATAAGGATTATAATCTATATCTTTATAAATGTGATTTAAGTTTTTATTCCAAAATGATGTGACACAAAGTTTTAACAGTATGTTTTGATAATTTCATGAATACACACAAATTTCCTTAACCCTTACAAAAGAAAAACGATTTTTCATCAGCTAGAAAACTTGAGGTAGACTATATAAAAAAAAGAAAAGCATTCCAACATCCTGCTGGGCTGATGACATCATAATCTGCATGTTTTGAAATCAAAATGGCAGCTCCCATGGTACTATTAAGTAGTAGTATTAAAGTTTTCAATAATTACGGAAAATGTGTTAGATTTATTCAGGAGTTATAAAACTTAGTCGGAACATTTGTTATTTTCAATTCTATTATATGGTTTGTCTCCTTTAAGTTCACCTTGGCTAAATCATACATTAAATTACTGAGGTAATGACTTATTTTCATATCTCTTTGCAGAAAATGGACATAGTGAAACATGTTGCCCCAGATCTGATAATATGTGAGTAATCATAATTGTGTTTAAAATGTGTGGTTTTAAATTTTTAACCATAACTTCAACCATAATCTACAATAGTGGTTTAACCATAACTTCAACCATAATCTACAATAGTGGTTTAACCATAACCTCAACCATAATTTACAATTGTGGTTTAACCATGACCTCAACCATGATATACAATTGTAATTTGACCATAACCTCAACCATAATCTACAATTGTGGCCAAAAGTGTTGGGACAAAACCCAATTTTAACGTTTAACACTGATCGAGGGGAGTGGTATTTGTCCTTACTACTTTTGGCCATGATTGTAGTTTATCAGTAGCAGACATTCTCATTGTTTTCATTGACTCAGTATTTAGAAGATACATTTTACAAACAAAAATTCTAACAATACTCAAAATATTATTTCGCTGAAATTGAAAATTAAATACATTTTAAAATCTAAGGACTGTCCTAATCCAAACTTAATTACCCCTCAAACTCAGGTTCTGTCTCCTGCTCAGTATTCAAATGACAAATTCAGCTCTGATTATACACATACTCTTAGGCAATATCACACAAAAGGTAGACTATATGATACATTACACATTCGTTCAGTGTTCAAGCAAGTCCATATGTGGCACCTGTGTGTTTGAGCATTATCATAGAATAAGCATATTTGTTTTCTCAGACCATGCTGTCCATGAGGTCACTCAGCTGCTGAGGAAAGAATCAAGAGACTTCTGCATCCTCCAGCACAGCCAGAAAGAGGTAAATATTTAAATTCCCTTTAAAAGATAACTGAAAGATCTATAGACAAGCAGGGGCGTATTCAGCTCACTGTGCTGCCAGGAGGGCAAACAGTAAAGGGCTAGACAAATGGAAAAGGGCTGTACCCAGAGGCATATATGAAATGGAGGTAGGGGGTGGGGGTTAGGAAATTATGAATATAATTTTTTTTTAATGAAGAAACTTGTGGCAAAATTATTAGGAAATTATTAATATAATTTTTTTTAATGAAGGAAACTTGTGGCAAAATTATTGGAAATTTTGGTAAAATTATTGGAAATTTGTATAACTTTAAAAAATACTTTGGCAACATTGCCTATGAATTAAATTGAAGAAAAGTTCCCGAAAATTGAATTTTTTTCTTTGACAACTGAAGATTTTGTTTTGCTAGAAACAAAGTCTTAACCAAATTTGGGCAATATACCATATATGTTCATTTTCAAAAGTTTATTTCCCTAATGTTTAGCCCATTGTATATTCACCACTTACATTTTACATACAGAATTTTGCCCCCCACTCAATATGCCACTGTGGACAAGTATAGCAACCACATGTAGCTTTTGACATGATTTAAAGACTATTCTCTTAAGATATTAAAACTTTTTCTGGTGAATATAAAATCTCTACCTGTCTGTATACCTTTGAATGGTCACACATGTTCATCTTATAATGAAGGAAGAAAAGGATTTCAGCAATTGAAAGATATTTTTCCTTTTTTTCTTTTCATTTAATGGAAATAAATATTTGAGACTGTGACTTTGTTAATTAGAGTATGGCCAAAATGGGTGTTGACATGTGTTTTCTCTTATCATTATTTTTCCGTGCAGAATCAGAAGTATGTTGTTGCATTTTGCTCTGTAAATCCGCAAGAATGTCCTGCAATGGAAGGGGTTATTCGAGGGAAAGTCTTACCTAGCGGCTGGATCATAGAATCCGCAGGGGACAACAAATCTCAGTACTCTATGGTGACTTACATGCTGCAAGTAAGAAACTGGTTTTCTTTCAATCATTCATTACCAAAGAACATGTAGTGCTGAATTGATTGTTAATGGTCCATGGAAAGCTAGTGACAACATTTAATTCAATTGTTTCAAAATTTATCAGAAACCATGAAAATAGCCAAAATGCAACCAATAAATGTATCAATATTGTCAGTTTGATAACTTTTTGTCCAAAAATGCAAATTGTGTTTTGCATGACCAGGCTTTACTTGTTTTATGTAAACATCCATAGTTTTCTCTTTAAATCATTTTTAAAGAACATTGTAGTCTTGAATTTATTGTTAATGGTCCATGGACACTAGTAGCAAAATTAGCTAAATTGTTTAGAAATCTATCAGAAACTATAAAAATTGCAAAAATGCAACCAATACCACTTAAAAACTGATTTTTTTTCGCTTTTTGAATTTTCTTGTTAAAAAATGTACATTTATGATATCCCTATGCAGGCCTCACTTTTGTCGTTTTTAATCCTCAAAAAAAATTATTTTGTTATCTTTATTAAACATTACACTGACTTTTGTGACTTTCAGAAACATTAAGCCCTTAATTGGCACCAACCTTGCAGCCTGCAATCTGTCATAAAGTGAATTTTTTGCTTTCACAGTTTACTCTGAATGGCAAGAACGTTCCTCCAGGTTTTTACCAATTTCTCTCAACACGAATACCTCTGAGCATCGCTTATCTGCGGACATTCCTTGAGGCACAACTTCCACCCTGAACCTGCATCAGATGGAGATTTATTTTTAGAACTATACATTTGATTTATGTCACTGGCAATAAGTGGAGTATTTGTGGTGATCACAATGGATTTGAGCAAAAATGGTAGATCTTGTAGAAACTTCTTTCCATCATTATTGACATTGAATCAACTATTTGCTTTCTATACTGTTGCTAAGGAGGAGAATATGTTTTCAACTTTGATTTGAGTGAATATACCGGTACCAATTAACCTTCATTTCCACAGTAATTATTGAACTTAAAACTCTTTGAAAGTCACTTGCGTTATTTAATTATTCATTTTCTTTGTTTAAAGAAAATGTTTAATAAACTTCAGCAGTTCTAACATTACTTGTTGTGCTCCCTAAAGTTTCAAACAGTGAAACCCGACCTGATAAATAAGCAGGTCGGGTCAGTTTTCCTCTTTATTCCAAAAACCACAAGTAATTAGGATCAAATTTCCCTTATCAATGGCTCCACAATAGTTCTCCTGTTGGTCCCGAATTGCTGTGGAAGTTGGTGTTGAGTATCATAATATCATAATGAAGTCCTTATTGTGTGCAGTGGTTGAACAGTTATTTCAAATAAGACAAGTGGTCTCATTATTTGCTATCATTAGTTTATGGAACAAATTTTGTAGAAAAAGGACAAGTCCTGATCATTTACACTTATTTAGGATTAAAATGAATGAGTAAATATGAGACTTCACTTCTTCCCTTTACTTAGTGAAATAAGTGTTGTATAGGGCTATGCGTGCCTTATTAAGGGTTAAAAGGAATGAGTAAATATGAGACTTCAGTTCTTCCCTTTACTTGGTGAATTAAGTGTTGTATAGGGCTATGCGTGCCTTATTTAGGGTTAAAAGGAATGAGTAAATATGAGACTTCAATTCTTCCCTTTACTTGGTGAATTAAGTGTGGTATAGGGCTATGCGGGCCTTATTTAAGGTTAAAAGGAATGAGTAAATATGAGACTTTAATTCTTCCCTTTACTTAGTGAATTAAGTGTTGTAAAGGGCTATGCGTGCCTTATTAAGGGTTAAAAGGAATGAGTAAATATGAGACTTCAGTTCTTCCCTTTCCTTTAGTGAATTAAGTGTTGTATAGGGCTATGCGTGCCTTATTTAGGGTTAAAATGAATGAGTAAATATGAGACTTCAGTTCTTCCCTTTACTTAGTGAATTAAGTGTGGTATAGGGCTATGCGTGCCTTATTAAGGGTTAAAAGGAATGAGTAAATATGGGACTTCACTTCTTCCCTTTACTTAGTGAATTAAGTGTGGTATAGGGCTATGCGTGCCTTATTTAGGGTTAAAAGGAATGAGTAAATATGGGACTTCACTTCTTCCCTTTACTTAGTGAATTAAGTGTTGTATAGGGCTATGCGTGCCTTATTTAGGGTTAAAAGGAATGAGTAAATATGAGACTTCACTTCTTCCCTTTACTTAGTGAATTAAGTGTGGTATAGGGCTATGCGTGCCTTATTTAGGGTTAAAAGGAATGAGTAAATATGAGACTTCAGTTATTTCCTTTACTTAGTGAATTAAGTGTGGTATAGGGCTATGCGAGCCTTATTTAGGGTTAAAAGGAATGAGTAAATATGGGACTTCACTTCTTCCCTTTACTTAGTGAATTAAGTGTTGTATAGGGCTATGCGTGCCTTATTTAGGGTTAAAAGGAATGAGTAAATATGAGACTTCACTTCTTCCCCTTTACTTAGTGAATTAAGTGTGGTATAGGGCTATGCGTGCCTTATTTAGGGTTAAAAGGAATGAGTAAATATGAGACTTCAGTTATTTCCTTTACTTAGTGAATTAAGTGTGGTATAGGGCTATGTGTGCCTTATTTAGGGTTAAAAGGAATGAGTAAATATGAGACTTCAGTTTTTCCCTTTACTTAGTGAATTAAGTGTGGTATAGGGCTGTGTGTGCCATGCTAAATTGTAATGACACAGAAGGTATAATGAAGAACTCTGTAAATATGCTGTGTTGGGAAATGTGTTATCTTGGGAAATGTATTATTTAATACCTCAGGGAAATTTATAACTCTGAGAAAGAAATAAGCTCATGTATGACTTACTCAGCAATATCTATTGGGCTAAGAAATGATGACATGTAGCCATTTTGGTATTAACTGATATAATTTTTAATTTGGAACAACTTTCTAATACATATGTAATTTGAAAAATGTCTCTTTTACATTCTTAGAAAACCCTTTTTTGCCGCTCATATAAACGACTTAACTTCCTATTATTAACATTTTGTGACGTGTCAAGTTGGACAGTAATATTACTAATCTCCGACTGGCTGCACATAGGCCTAAACAAATACAATGCGAGTATTGTGTGCATTGATTGGCTACTACTAGCTCGAGTACAGCTGTAGGTTTAACCTTTTAGCTTTCTTTTGGTGATTTCTAGGAAATAGATCGCATGATGGTATAGCTTAAATAAAAAGGAAAGAATTGTATGAATCAGTGCATGTACCGAATGAGACTGAGAGGCACTAAATATTTCTAAAATGTATTCATAAGTTACCTTCAATCTGCGGAGTAGTGAAGGTGTTCGTGAAAGGTTTGTTGTGATACATGCACTTATAGGTCTGGAACTTCGTTGTTCAGCCAGCTCAGAGTGGCCAGCTTCTCCCGGTTATATCTCAAACATTTATGCTTGGATTGCATCTTCAGGTATACTATGGGGGTTTAATAATGTCTCCGCCAAGTTCTCAAAAGGAATTTGAGGTATCAGAGGATGAAATTTCCTAACTTTTTGCTGATGACTTTCTGGTCTATCATTACTTTGTACGCATTTACACAGGCACTTGTTAAAAACAAGAAACATCACAAATTTAAACCAGACATCGCAAACGATACACATCCCCTCGCTGCTAATAACATGCTTTCCAGCCTCTGTCACACCTACTATCTCACCCTCTTGTTCCACATATCATACCATGCTACTTCCCTCCCTACAGAAAATCATACCTGAAATCCAGATATTATTTCACAACATGACCTGTATGTCATCACACCTACAATGAAGATAACATCCCACCATATGCCTTCCCACCCTGTCCCATATATCATGCCATCCTTCCATGTCCCATATACCACACCACCTTGTCCCACATCCCATCCCTCCCTCTACCATCCTACCCTTTCCCAATGCCATCCTTCCATGTACCACGTGCCATCCCACCCTGTCCTACAGGCCATTCCATCCAATCCCACATGCTATCCCACCCTGTCCCATATGCCATCCCACCTGAAATCCAGACGAAGTGCCATCCTGTCTCACATGTCATTACACTCTGTCACCCATGCCATCCCACCTTGTCCAACATGCCATCCCATTCTGTCATAAATGCCATCCCATCCTGTCATAAATGCCATGACACTACCTTGCTTCACATGCCATGCCATCCTGTCCTACATGCTATCCGACCCTGTCCCACATACCACCCTGTCCGACATGCCATCCCACATTTCATCCCATCCCATCCCCCATGCCACCCTAATTTCATCCTAATTCCAACATCTACCAATCATTTTACCCCCATTCACGAATGGCAAAGATGCTATATCCCCTCTTCACCAACTTCGTTGGTGAGGGGATAACAAATTTGCGGATGTCACAGAAATGGTTATTGTGAACTTCAGAATAACGTGATTTTTACACTTTTCCAATTATTATTTTGGAGAAATAGGGGTTACTAAGTATTCAGTTAGTGTCAGACATCAGTTTAAAGCAAACTTGTTTCTACATGTTGCTAGTCCTTTAAGTTCATGTTGACCGGGCTTCATTGAGAATTTTCATAATCTGATCAAGGGTAATACTTCCAGTCAAAGAGTCTTTTAGGAAGTTTAAAAGCCTCCAGAGAAAGTTGCATAACAAATAGTTGAGATTTACAGAGCTCTTTTCCTGATACTGATCAAAGCACTGTATGAGGAGTAACCAGCATTATATATTGTCACAGGAACACCTGAAAAGTAGTTTTCATTTTCTCTTAAATCATTTGTCGATAGATTTAAAATCAGTTGGATATCATTCCACAGTTTTTGTTCAAAAACAGCAAAACATTTGTCCTCGTCTTTCCTATAGGTATGTCTTATATTCGATTATAAAGGCTTTTGCCCACAATGACATGGAATACAATACTTCACTGATCATGTGTACTTTCGTCATGTGAAAATATCATTGTATTTCCGTTTATGAAGGGATGTGAATTCAGTAATCTGTTCAAAGTCCTCAGGCTAAACACATAGCATGGTATTGTTTGCACACAAGAGAATTTGTTTCATTATAGAGACTTTCGACAGAAGAGAAATCAGCTGGTAAAACCCTAGTATAGCAGTAAAAGTTTGGCAAAATGAATTTCTTGTAATATAACTTTTTTCTGCTAATGAAATAACTGAAATTTTAAAGATTTTTCGATGATTTGATACATTTTGTTGAAATATACTGAAACTGAAATGTTCTTCTTAAATTTTTTGTTGAAAATGAAACTTCAGCCCAAGGATAAAAATCAATAACATAAGAAGCACATAGTAAACTTACTTCATCAAACTCTGTATAGCAGTCTACCGCTATACTAGGATTTTTCCTATCACTTTCAGTGAGAAGGATCATTTCACCAAGTATCTGAATCTCTCAGAACATGTATAGTTTGAAAATGAGATGGATGTTTGGTCTCAATACGTGACAAAAATTTGTCAAAAAGAATGTAATCATAGTATCGGGCAGTGATAAAACCACACAGATGCTGGTATCTTATAAAATATTTAGTCACTCATATTTGCACAGGTTCCTGCAAAACTATAAAATCAATATTTTTTAAATGTAAAATAAGTAAAAGAGGAGACACGATTATAGGTCAAAAAGGAGAATTTACATTTATCTGAACTTATTTGTTTAAGAACATATTATTTAATACAACTTTTTGTGAAATTTTGTGTAAAATAGATGACTAAGTAATATAGAAATCCAATTCCTAAAAGATCTTTTATAAAGAAATTCCATCCACTAAAAGTGTTTATGTTGCATCTGCTACTTTTGAATAAAATATCATTTAAACTTTGTATTTTGGTGGTCTGCTTGTTCAAGCTTATACCTTTTCAGGCTTCCTCCATTTAATGTAATATTTTATAACTTATACATCTCTTATAGATGATGTGGAAAATAAATCAATTGAATTGAAGTAATGTAGAGACAATCTAAACATGCTGAAGAAAATGCACTAACTGATTCGATTCATTTCGCATTATGAATATTCATACTAACAGAAAAGTACAAAATCCCCTAAGCATATAAGCAGATTCAAGGTATCAGTTGCAGGAATAATTTATACATAAAAAAAATATATAAAACAATACAAAATTCTTCATTTAATAGACTGAGTTATCAACATTTCACACAATACATCATTTTAATGGCCCTTTGTATGGTAGGCATTCACACATACACTGATAATAATATATAGCATGGATAATTGGTAAATACTCCCGCTCGGCCACGAATTTAAGAAACAAAACCAAAACCGCCACACCATTCCCACGAAGTGGCACTGTCCCCCTCAAAAATGGCTTTTTTTCTAACACTAAAAATTAGAAAGGAGGTAAAAATATTGCAGGTAAAGCTTAAACAATGATAAACACAACCTGCCCTTGATCAGATAAATGGATACCATCACTACTGAAAAGTGAGTTGCAGTCCAAACAAATGATGAATGACTAATAATGTGCCCATTAGTACCAATTTTACCACCCAGCAAACGATCAGCTTCTTCCATGTCCTCATGAAGGTTCACTTTAGATCTGTAGATGATCCATGTCAAACAAGATGAGACTTGTAACACACCCACAGTCAGTAAGCTACAACACACTGATAGCCTCAATACTGTAGATTATCAAGCACCTGGTAAGGTACAACCTATTAAACACTTGGTTATGATGTTGCTGCGAACAATGCTTTTATTCCTTGAAACTAATTCGTCAACAAACAACTCAGGAGCATTGGCCATTAACTGACAAACTTGGTTGTGAGCAATTGACCTCTCTGAGTACAGAAAAAGGCCATGCCCACCATAGCAACACGATAACAATGGTAACAAGGTGGGGTAAAAAAACCTCAAATCAGCAATCATGAATGACCAATGCATTGACATTTAGATGTTCATGTGGCCTACCGCAACTCTTTGATCCATCTATGGCACTTCTCCAGATCTTTAGAGTTTTTAGCAAAAGGAATTAAAAAAAAAAAAAAACATTTGCTAGCTGTTCTGGGTAACAGGAATCAGATTTTCAAAGCCTGTATGGGCCCGTAGTCACAAGTTTTGTTCACCATATTGTCTGTCACTCGGTCTGTGTGTGCAGAAATTTTGTTTTGTGCAGTATATAGGATTGACTGGATGAGCGTGCTGTAGTTAGCTGCTGTACCAACACCGCATAGTATTTTTGTCCTACTTAGTTATGCAAATTTTTTTGCTAGGCAAATTTGTGTGGTGATTGGTTGAAAAAGCTGTCAATCAACTAACTCAGAGAGGTCAATTTGATGCATGCATTTACAAGTGGTTATGGCAAGCTGGAATATGCAATTAAATAAGTATTCTGATCCCTCAGAAAATTTAAATTATTGGAAGTATTGTAATTACCCAACACCTGACCATGGGAATCTTAATAGGGTGACAGATAGCGCTACAAGATAGCGGAGCACTTGAATTATAGAGACTTTGTGGTTTAAACTATAGTTAAGCTAATAATCACTTACAACTTGAAGAACACAAGAAACCATTCATGTTAATTTGAGTCTTGTTAAATATAGATAAATTCTCCCAAATTTCATAGTTTTCGCAAATTAAATTATTTCATTCTTTTTCTTTAAGGATAACATGTTAAATGAGCCTTTACTGCCACCTTAATATGCTATACTGTACGAAACTCGTACTATGAGAGTGGCCAACCATTTTTGGGTCTTCAATACCTTTTTGAATATATATATATATATATATATATATTTCCAAAAAAATGTACTAATCTTCTTTTTCTTAGTAAATCCAATTGTATCTATATTGCTTGCCATCTTGGTGTTTCTTTGGCTTCTCAGTCCTGAGGTGTAATCTGTCAAAATATCTTCCTTTACATGAATCTTCTGAAATGTTCATATTTAATACATTAATGTATCACCTCTCTTTCATGGACAATGGAGGAATACTTACAAGCTCTTGTTTCTTGAGGAGTACTTTATTACAATTGCACGAAGATAAAGTTCTTATTTGCTCTAACTCTCTTTCTAAATCCCTGACAGCTTCTGTCAGATGTAAGATCTCAGTTTTTATAAGGCACTTATCGCCGTCTTGGTGTTTCTTTGGCTTCTCAGTCCTGAGATGTAATCTGGGCATCTTTGTTAGAATCTTCAAAAGACCTGGCGTTTGATTGGATTGCAATCTCTCCCTTGCTCCTAGAATCCTGATTAAGTCTTCTTCTTCACGTTTGAAACTTTGGGAGCCAGACTCTCCTGATTGATGCTTATAAAGATGAGAAAATATATACATGTAAACAATGAAGAATCAGAATTTCTATGTGAGATGTCAAAAGATACAAATCAACATGACTGAGATGAAAAGTATTTCACAGGATTCAAATTGAAAAGAAAGGCAGCATTTCATAAATACATTTCAATTTTTCCAATTAATCACAAAAAATCTGTGATGTTATCAGTCACTTATCTGCTGGACTGAACATAGGGGCCTACATGTGTTATCGATAACATCACAGATTTCTCACAATCAATGAAGAAAATTGAAAAACAGAAGTTACATTACCAGCTCGGCGGCATTCACTTCGAATTAATTTATGAGACGATGCCTTTCCTTTAATTATTAACTATCTACATATTATACAAAACTTATCAAATTTATCAGTCTATTGCTTTTCACATTTTTTTATATTTTTTATATGGATCGTGTTTCCTCAATTGTTACTGTATATCACTTGTTTGTTGTATTACGTTCTGTATATGTGTCAAGGGCCGATGGCCCAGTTTACCAAGAAATTGAATTATCAATATCACAGACAGAAAAACCTGAGAACCAACTAAAAAAAATTAGATTAAAAAGCTTATAACTTACCTGTCAATCATCCTTTCTTACTAATAAGTACCTCTGAACCATTAAGTAAGGGGTAAATATGCTTTGTTATTGCCAACTTTATCAAAAAACAACCTATAAAAGAATCTTAATTTTTCACCTCTTTTAGGACCGAGTCAGGTAGCAAAAAAATCAAAACTGGGTACCCGTTATTGTTACCCAGTTCCAATCCGGGTCCCTGAAAAAAATTAGATCTTAAAATCTGTTTCATTTTATTAGATCTCAAATTTTTGCAAAAGTGGTATATTATAAGGCTAACACTAAAATCACGGTAACCACACTAACTAATACCAAAACAAATTAAGTGACATTCTGAAGCTTATTTTTGGTTCAATTTAGTGAAATTACAGTAATTTTAGAGTAAGACTAATAACATTATACCAGTTTCGCAAAAATCTTAGATTTTAATTTTTGATACTCGACTCAGCCTTAACCTCTTTAGAGTAACCAAATATATCTTACTCGATATAGAGGTATTACCTTAACATCAGTGCCTAGCAAAGTGTTTAGGAGAGTTTTGATCAATAGAATCAGAAACGGAGTTGACCGCAAGCTGAGAATTTGACAAGCAGGGTTCAGAAGAGGAAGGCACACCACCGAACAAGTATTCATACTTCGCAACATATTACAACAGGTCATCGAATGGCAGTCAACCCTCTACATTACTTTTGTTGACTTCAAAAATGTGTTTGAAATCAGTACACAGGGAGAGCCTATGGGAAATAATGGCAGCTTATGGTATCCCACAGAAAATCATCACAATGGTTAAAATACTTTATGAAGGTAATAAATGTGCTGTAATAGATGAAGGGGTGGTGTCAGAATGGTTTCAAGTTAAGAAGAGAGTCAAACAAGGTGATGAAATGTCTGGTTTCATTTTTTTAATGATAGCGGACTGGGTGATGTGTAAGACAACTGAAGCCAATAGTAACGGAATAAGATGGAGGTTTATGTCAAGGTTAGATGACCTTGATTTTGCAGATGATTGTTATGACCTCTCTACCTATCAACATATACAAACAAAACTAACAAGGCTGAACCAATATGCTGCACAAACTGGATTAAGAATAAATAAGAATAAGACTGAACTCATGAAAGTAAATACTGTAGTACTGTAGAAGCTGTGACAAAGTTCAAATTAATGATAAACATCTGAAAAGAGGTACCTACTTACAAGTAGGAGCAACTGGAAACATACAAGGTGGTGGTGGAGAATATATTGTTAACAGAATTTTTAAAGCAAGAAGATCTTTCATGAAATTTAAGAAGATATGGAGCTCCAATATATATTCAGTCAAAGTCAGTTCTCTTATACTGTACGGTTGTGAGATGTGGAAGACTGATGAGACTGACAATAAGAAATTTGGATACCTTCATGTTCAAATGCATGAGAAGAATTTTGAAGATCAGATGGTCATATGTTGTTTCAAATGATGAATTATTGAGATTTACTAAGCAAAGGAGAATTAGCAACGAAGTCAAAATGAGACTGGGCATGGATTGGGCATATATTAAGAATGAAAGACACTGCATGGCAGCATTGACATGTAAACCAGATGGGAGAAGGAAAATAGGATGCCCATGAACTACATGAAGAAGAACGGTAGTGAAGGAAAGAGAGGAGCTCGGGTGGAATTCCTGGAATGAAGCCAGACACGTTGCCAGAGACAGGATATGTTGGAGAGAGTACACTGCAGCCTTATAGGAACACATGGCCCAAAGAGGACAGTGAGTGTGAGTGATATCTTACTTGATTCGTCTGAGCAGTCCTTTTCTTTTTAACCAATCTTTCCTGATCAAGTTGGTAGAGAAGGCCCTCGAGCTCATCACATCTTTCCACTGATGCATCAACAGATATCTCGCATGGAATCAGCATGTTGTTCTGGTTCTTCTTGTACTGCTCGGAGCTTACTTCTGCATCAACAACACTTTCCTGGAGAAATCAAATCAAAGCTAAAACCATACCCTAAATATTTATAATCACAACAATATACTACTCTATCAAAGCTGCATGAAATTTTAATTTGCATAACATGTTAACCTTACAAAAATTAACACCTTTCAGATTGGGTGATGATGATGATGATGACGATATTGATGATGATGATGCTGAAGATGATATTGATGATGATGATGATGATGATGATGATGATGATATTGATGCTGATGATGATATTGATGATGATGATGATATTGATGATGATATTGATGATGATGATATTGATGATGATGATGATATTGATGATGATGATGCTGATGATGATATTGATGATGATGATGATATTGATGATGATATTGATGATGATGATATTGATGATGATGATGATGATATTGATGATGATGATGCTGATGATGATATTGATGATGATGATGATATTGATGATGATGATATTGATGATGATGATGATGATGATGATGATATTGATGATGATGACATTGATGATGATGATGATGATATTGATGATGATGATAATGATGATGATGATGATGATATTGATGATGATGATGATGATGATATTGATGATGATGATGATATTGATGATATGATATTGATGATGATGATATTGATGATGATGATGATGATGATGATGATGATGATGATGATGATGATATTGATGATGATGATGATGATGATGATGATGATGATGATGATGATGATGATGATGATGATGATGATGATGATGATATTGATGATGATGACATTGATGATGATGATGATGATGATGATGATATTGATGATAATGATAATGATGATGATGATGATGATATTGATGATAATGATGAAGATGATGATGATGATAGTATTGATGATGATGATGATGATGATGATGATGATGATGATGATGATAATGATGATGATAATGATAAAGATGATGATGATGATAATATTGATGATGATGATGATGATGATGATGATGATAATGATGATGATGATAAAGATGATGATGATAAAGATGATGATGATAATAATAATATTTAAAAACAATTGAATAAATAAATAATATTTATATAGCAAAATCAACAAAGCTGCTGAAATCGCTTAACAAAGATAGGAATTAAAATTTAAAAATAGGAAAAATGATATAAAGGTAAATATGCCTAAAATCTAAAAACATGAGCATAAACAATATCAACAAGGCAAACAAGAACATAAAATGACACTAACAGATGTATAGGTAATGAGATAAACTGTAAAATGGATGACTAAAATACATAAAAATATACAAAAGAGAAATGGTAAAACTATGTAAGTAATTGAATACTTTAATCCATTCAATGGTGCATTTATAAGTCACCTTTTACTTCCACTAATTTGGCTAAACAGCTGCATAATGGGAACAAAAATAAGTTGTTTTCAACAGTTCTAGATCAAAATTAATATATTTCTTAAAAATATATACTTACCATCCATTGCCAGAATATGTCCTCCTTCTCTTGCCACTTGATGTATGCATGTAGTCTTTGATTTTCTTTATTTAATATTATGCAGTACTGGAGAAGAAATAGATACACTCAAAATTAACAAGGATAAAACTTGTAAAACCTTTTTCAATCACTTTACAATAATGACAACATTGTTTGAAATGGGTTGAAGGTGAGAACAGGCTTGACAAATAAACCAAAAATCGCCTTCTCCATTAAGCATTGATTTCTTTAACGGCACCACGTCAGTCAGAGTCAAATGTGCCAAGAGGGTGTTAATAAATTATGGTGTAAGAAATAGGATAGTGAGGAGGGGGAAGGTTTGTAAGGGAGATACAGGAAAGAAGAAAAAAACTTTTGATGAAAAGAAAGGGGTATGTAAGGTTAGGTATAGAAAGGGAGTGGAGGGGGAATTAAATGTGGAGGAAGAGGTTGTTGTTGCGGAGGAAGTTGATAAATTATAGAACAATAAATAAGAACTTGAAATGTTGTCCTTCCTAAGCCAATTCATACAACTGATACTTACCTTGCCCAATTTAAGCTTTTATCCTTAATGTATGTGCTTTTATCCTATCTTTTAATGCTAATACTTTATTATGTCTTCTTTTATGATTTTTACATCTTTAAAAAAAATTTACTTTTGGTTACAATTTCACTAGTCTTTTACTTTTTTGTATTTCAATACTTTTACTTTCTTTCTCGTTTTTGTGTTTGTTTGTTGTTCGTATGTTGTTTTCTTTTAATGCCTTTTGTATAACTTTTTCATTTGTTTCATATTCTATTGTTTTTTCTTACATTTTTCTTATTAGAGAGGGACCTGTGTAAGACCAGTCCTTGGACTGAACAGGCTACCCTGATAAAAGAACTGAAATAAATAAATATATAGAATTACACTTTTAAATCTCAATCACTTTTAATGTTCCAATCATGAAAACATTGTTTTTCGAAAAGGGTGTAAGGTGGAACAAGTTTGACAACCTTGAAATCACCTTGTCCATTAGGTACTAACGTCTTTCATATAACATAGTTTGGTGGAAAATCATGTTCCTAAGAGTTTCTTGTATATAGGTGGAAGCAATTCTACTACCCCAGCTATCCAATGGACAGACCCCACAAATAGAAAGCCTGTCTGGGATGGGTATGATATTTGGTTGTCCTGGGCAGCGTAATAAATGATTTGTCTATCCCTAAATGGCAATCCAACAAGATTTAAAAATATCTTCTTTATGTTCCCACACTGTTAGAGTGCAAAAAAGGTAAGTATTCATTTTTTTAGATTTTTTTTCCACTTCTTTGAATAAAATACAACAGAAACAATGGATATTTGATGTAGTGGAAACCTTGATAAGCATAAACAGTGGGATGGTTCTCTGTATGATAGTATACGGAAAATAATCTTAATGGATTTATAGGACATGTGGATATAACACAAAAAGAAATATAAGCAATATGAAAAGAAAAAAAACTAATAACACAGTTTAACTTTACAAAAAGATAATAGACCCCACCTCACCTCACCCCATCCACCTCACCCAATCCAACCACCATCACACCTCACCCCCAGATAATAACTGTGGATTTTCCTTTTAACAAAGACATTCAAGTTAGGCATATAAGGATAATACAAAGGTTTTGAGCTTCTTTATGAGCAAGGATAAAGAGGTAGAAGTTTTTATTTTACTATCTAAAGAATTCCACGTTTTTGTTCCAGCACACCTCACCTGAGAACATGCAAGACGAGTATGTGTGTAAGGCTGGGTGAGAGTATCTCTTGGACGTGTTGAATACTTATACAAACTATTATCTTTTAAAGATTTATGGCAATCCCTTAATAAAACTAATGGAAGAATTTTATGAGCTGTCTTTGACAAACACCATTCCCTTAGGAGAGAGACATATATCAGGTATCATCTTCATAAATATGAAAATCTAACATTGTTTTCCAAATATCTTTGTACAATAATTCAAGATGCAATAATTTCTTGTAGATATTAAAGGTCTATGGACATGTACTGTAGCAATTTCTTGGTTAAAAGAGTATCAAATTCTGAGCAGATCAGTTTTTTAATTTGAATTATGGCTGATCAAGTTTAACAAGTTTTTATTTAATGCAAATTTTTTGTGTAATTTATGTATATTACTGAGTAGACAACTCAAAATCATAATATAATTCTTTCCAAGATCTTAGTCACTGAAAATGATGGGAAAGTCTATTTTTGCTAGGCTTGCTTTGGGGGCATGCCAAAGACTCAAAATATTTTGGACAAAATTTGCTGCACCACTTCAAAGAATTAAAGACACTTAAACAACAAAGGATTTATGAAAGAAAATACAATGGTCGCCCTGAAATACATCACAAAATGTACATAAAATGTGCAAATTGATGTCTGAAAATTGATGCTTTAAAACTGTCATTGTAACTGATTTTGATTAAATTCTTTGCTTTTATAATGGTTTTTACTAGATTTGAAAGCTATTTAGCTAATGCTTATGCCGTATATGGTGAGTGACCCAAATTTCAATTTGACCATAACTGTGATATATTTTGACCAAAACTTTAACAAAGCAACACCACATATCCCGAATCGATCATTATATATTGTTTCAAAGGATTGCAGATTAAGTTGGATCATTGATTAGTTAATATTTCGTTTTCATTTTGAAAAAAAAAAGAAGCAAATTTGTGTCTTAAGTGGTTGAAATTCGGCCTACCATGCTACCTTTATGATAAAATCATTATTCTAAAAATAAACACACCTTTTCAAGAGCTTGAGGGTATCTCAACAGACTTGCCTCTGCCATCACTAGATGAGAATTCCTGCTAGAGAGGGACACCCCTGATGTTGATTTGTGGATTTTATGAAACAAATTAATCATCTCCTGATACTTCCAGTACAGGTTCTTACTTGAAAGACGATATTTTCCCATAAACCAAGCGACTTGTTTCGCTCTCTGATCCCAGTTTACATCTTGGTAACTCAGGGGTATCAAGTTTCCTTTGGAAAGACTGTCACCCGCCGTCTTATTGTGTAAATGAAAGTTCTCATCAAGAATGATAGGTAAGCAGGTGGTGTCGTAATGGATAAGTTCTGATAATACATTTTTCGAACACATGAGCCACCCAATCAGAAGTAACAGCTTTCTACTGCTTATAGCATTGTTCTTTTCATCAATGTCTGAATGATGTATGCCCGCATGATAGAGAATTCTATTGCATTGTTCCAGAATATATGTCGCTGGATCAGTTTTGAAATCAATATCACATGACTGGTCACCTGTTATCTGCCTCAGATCATGATACTGGTGAAAATAAAGAAGTTCAGCTGCAAGTCTTAATAGCGGTTCAATCTGCAAAAAGGAACAAATGAAAATTACACACAAAATGTAAGTTGTAAAACACATTTTCAAATTAACCTAACATAGCAAAGATGACAAGCTAAGAAGGGTTATTCATTCCATAAAAATCCCAAACTAACACCACCACAAAAGAAAAATACACAATATCAAAGCCCCCAGAGTTAGTACCCAGTTAAAATTCCAGTAGGTATTTTTCCGATTGGGAATTTTTCTGACCAGAATTTCAGAAAATCTCAACTTAAATAAACTTGTTCAAGTTGGGAATATGTTCAATCCCAGCTGGGACCAGTTCATCCCAGTTGGAAATTTGTTCAATCCAAGTTGGGACCAGTTCATCCCAGCTGGGAATATTCAATTTAAGTTAGGACCAGTTCATCCCAGTTGGGAATCCCAACTGGATTTTTCTCCGAGTAAAGAATGTACCAATGTTGACTTTGAAATTGAAACATGTATTAACATTAAAGGTCAAATATAATGGATGCATACATTAGTTGAACCAGGGAGCTGTAATTTTTATAGCTCCCTGGTTTAACTACTTTAAAAACTTTAAATACAAATTTGTATAACTATTGTAAATAAATTCTTTCTCTTATTCTCTGCCACATATCCTCTGCAGGAGAGCTAAGAATTCTGACTGATAGTTTTTTTTAATTTTAAGCATAACCCTAATCAAAATCTATCTGGAATAAACATGCCCATCATTTTGATTGACTGACAATATACACACATTTTGGGCTGTCTTCCACATCACATCATAATATATATGTACAGTACCTTGCATATATCAAATCCCAAAACTTTGTTCATCAAACTATCTCACCGACTCACACACAATCTACATGTACACTGTCCAACATTAAATTCAAATATACTTTATTCCTCACAAGTAAATAAAGCATATTGACATAGATAATACAACATATTGAAATAGATAATACAACATATTGACATAGATAATACAACATTTGGACATAGATAATACAACATATCGACATAGATAATACAACGTATTGACATAGAAAATACAGCATATTGACATAGATAATACAACATATCGACATAGATAATACAACAAATTGACATAGATAATACAACATCTTGACATAGATAATACAATATATTGACATTAATAATACAACATATTGACATAGATAATATAACATATTAACATAGATGTATCAGATAAAGTATAATTTTTTTTTTTTTTCTTTCCAGAATTTAAATGCACATATTTTAGATTCTGAATTCACAATCTCATATGGAAATGCAATTTCAGACATAATTTGTACCCTTGTCTGTACACTATTTTCATACAGTTTCATGATTTTGGTAATTTCAGAATGTCTTTGATGAGTCATTGACCAAATAAAGCTTTCTTCTGCAAACATCTTACATTACTGTACTCTGAAATGATCCAATTTTATAATTACAGCTTCTGTCTTGTCAAACTTTGCTTTTCGAAGCGTTTCTGGAGATGTTTTATTGAAGCCACTGAGGTTGAGTACTGCTAGCAAGTGTGTGATGACATCTTTGATCTGTGATGATGGTAGCTTCACTGACTCTCCAGGCATTTTGATGACTAACACGCCTCCCTGGTCTGAAAAAACATGTTACACACTATTATCAAATGCATATTTTAGCGTTATACAGAGTTAACGAATAACTCCAGCTTTTTAGAAGATTTTAGAACATTTTGCACTAAATTCACTTCTAGTCTTTGTATTTCAGTGTGTACAGAGCTTCATTACTTCTAGGTACTGGAAGTATTTGGGATGAAGTCATAACAACGCGCATAAATCTTAAAAACCAGTTTGTTGGTGAAAACAAAGCAGTCTGCCATTACAGCTAGTGTACCACACATCAATGATGTTGAAGCTCAACTTTATCACAAAAATGTTCTAAAGAGTAGTAAAGATGATACCAAAGGAAGATGAAATGGGGAGTTGCCATTTACCCTTACTAGAAACTGCAGAAACTCTACAAGACATTTTTCCCCAAAGGATCAATAATCCCAGCCTTCAGACGAACGAAAAATCTGAAAGAAATTCTTGCCCCCTCTAATCTCAAACCCACCGCTTCAAGTGAGCATGAGATAGGAGGTTATTCTAAATGTGACAGTAAATGCGATTTGTGCCAAAACTTCTCGCAAGCAACAAACACCATTCAAAGCGAGGCCACTGGACGCCACTATAAAATAAAACTAAATATGACTTGTACTTCACGCAATGCCATCTATCTTATAACATGCTTAAAATGGAAACTTCAATACGTGGGATCAACATCCACACAATTTAAAGTGCGCTTTCGCAATCACAAATCTTCGATGGTTACCAACAAAAAGACCTGTGAAGTTGCTGTCCATTTTTGTCGTACCCCCCATAACCTTTCCGACTTTCAATTCATCCCATTTGAAAGAATTACAGATTCTTAAAACACCGAAAAAAAGCTGCTAACACGAGAGGTATATTGGACAGCCCAATTACACACTTTGCAGCCATACGGACTTAACAAAAGACAAGAACTTCATTCAAAAAGCCGGATTAGTTACACATCATAGACCTTCCCTCACTCCCAACTTTGTTTGTTGTTATTTTCTTTGTGTTCAGTTTCGGCTCCAGTAATTTGTTCCACTTAATGTACATTAGCTTTATTATAGTCTTATCACTTACTTGCATTTGTTCAACCGATGAAGGTCGAATGACCGAAACGTCTTGCTTTTTAAAGTTTTTTATAAAGTTACTCTAGGGACAGAAGGAGTGGTTGGAAGTTGTATTTTCTTTTTGCTGCAACGTGTTCAATTTATTATTTCAAAGGAATTACTATGAATCCGTCCCGGATCCTTCCACCAGCAGTCCATTGTTTGGGTTCTTACTTCATATACTTTCTATCTATCTTTCTATCTATCTTTCTATCTATCTATCTATCTATCTTTCTATCTATCTATCTTTCTATCTATCTTTCTATCTATCTTTCTATCTTTCTATCTATCTATCTATCTATCTATCTATCTATCTATCTATCTATCTATCTATCTATCTATCTATCTATCTATCTATCTATCTATCTATCTATCTATCTATCTATCTATCTATCTATCTATCTATCTATCTATCTATCTATCTATCTATCTATCTATCTATCTATCTATCTATCTATCTATCTATCTATATATATATATATATATATATATATATATATATATATATATATATATATATATATATATATATATATATATATATATATATATATATATATATATATATAGAGAGAGAGAGAGAGAGAGAGAGAGAGACACAGATAGATAAAGCACCCCCCTCCCCCACCAGGTTAATGTTGGTTAAAATTATGATCACCTCCTTCATTTACTGTAAATTGAAATGACTTTTTCTCCAACATTGAATAGAAACGAAGAATGGGGCATCTGGTAATGAGGTTCTGAAAAACAAAATAAAGTAAACCTTAGAATATTTTTGTGCCAAAAGATAAGTTATCTACAATTACAACAATAAACACCATAACAATTTTTATCCACACATGCGAAAAAGAAAATGCTCTGCAATGATTGTGGGAAAACGGAGCAATTGTGAGTTCAAATATGCAGTTTAAATGTTTCAAGATCTGTGGGTGTTTTATTGCATTTATGAAATGTTTTCTATTATTTATATGAAATTCCTTTAAAACATATTTGAAAGTGTAAGATTTCAGAAGAATCTGTTTCAATAAGTCATAGTAAAAGGCAGGAAATAGCATGAATGTTTTATTTGAAGTTGGCAACAATTTGATTCCTTGGAAAAAAGTGCATTGTTGATACATGAGATGTTTTGATTCTTAGAATTTGGACTGACACCAATAGTTATTATTCCAACTGTGATTGCTATGCACAAAAAAATCAGCTATTGTAATGGTAAAAATAATCCACAGAGTAACGCTTAACCATGTTTTTGTTTGTTTAAGCCTTGATATCTTCCAAGGGTTAATTAATATGTGGCTAAGTGTGTAGGTATACACAAATTTAATGTTCCACGGCAATGTTTATCTTCAAAATTTTGTTTCCCCCTGCTTCCCCTTCCCCACTGAATACGCGAATAGTTTCAGAGGGCAAATGAAAAAGGCAAATCCCCAAATCAGCAATATCGGCAAAAAAGGGGAAAAGGTGGCAGTGACATAACTACTGTAGGAAATGTTGGTGGGGGGTGGGGGGGGGAGGTAAGTTGCCACAGGTCTGATCCCTATCAGATACGCCACTGTTTGTGCCCAGGGACCTGATCTAAAATAGTGCTGTCGAGAAAAGCGAAACCCAGAAATTTTGTAGTAATATATTATTCGTATTCGATAAAATACGTCCATTGGTTCTATATTCGCTATTGCTGCCCCTGCTTCTGTTTTTTAGGGGGCGTGAAGCCAAATATATGCAGGACTCCAAAGTACCAGGGGTGCAGGTCATGGTGGGGGGGGGGCAATAACTCCCAGATAAAATACTGGGGAAAAGTATCGTTTCGCCCTGCCCCAAAAAAAAAAAAAAAAAATAATAATAATACTAATAATGTGACTAGGCCCCCATATTAAAATTGAATTAATGATAATGAAATTGAAAGCAACCATTCAGGTGTTTTTGCTTCAATTTTTTCATTTTCTGTGAAATTTGCTTCCATTTTTGCGCAATTTCCCTCATTTTCGTGCAACCTTTCTTCATTTTTGTGAAATGCCAAAATTTTGCCACTGCTTCAAACCAAGTAAGTAATGAATTTATAAAAAGTGGGCATTTCTGACATACAGTATTTACTGGGATAAAAATTAATTTTACTCCAGCATTGAATGGGGAGGGAACCAATACCATCATTTGGCCATAATTGCTTTTAACACGTTTCTGTATGCTGACGTTGTGTGATTGCTGTTGTTTACTGATCTGTGGCCTCACAAATGTTATGTTTTTTTCTCTGTGCACGCCATTAGAGATCAGCACCAAATTTGTTGGTACTACTTTTCATAACTTTATACAGCTTCCCTAAGAATATTTTTCACTAAAATATTAAAAATCTTTATCACTAGTATCGCAACAGATGTACTGTTTATCCACAGAATCCTGCCCTTTAAAACTTACTTGGAAATGGTAGAATCTATCTATTTTCTCTGAGTCTTCTGTTCGCGATGTGAACAGCTATTCAGCCATTACTTTTAGAGCAGAACTAAATTTTGTTGATTATTCAAGAGGTCTAGGTCAATAAAAATTCTTTATTTGCTAGCTGGATCTATTTAAATGTGCATGAGTGGTAAGCCATTTAGCTGTGCAACAACCATAGAAGTAATATGACGTCAACATAAACAATACAAGTGACAGAAACTTTGAAGGTCTGGCTGGGAAAAAGTTTTTCGCCAAAGCAAACTTAAAGGGTCTTCTAATGTTGTCTTTTTGAGAACTAAAGCAAGTCTAAAGAACTATTTAGAAAGGTACACAGAAGACCTCCGTAGTGTAGTGGTTAGTGCTTTGTCCTCTCACCCGCATGTCCTGGGTTCGTATCCCAGTGGGTCTACAACCATTGAGTTCACAACTGGTTATCAAAGGCCGTGGCTATCTTGATATAATGTCCAGCACTGGATGCTTTCGGGATGTTAAACCTTGCTATGCTATGCTACAATATAGTAACATATTTAAAGGAACAATCCCTTTATAAATTATTACATGTGTAATAATGGAGTTTATTCCAACTTAATGGTTGTTTCTGAGGAGTGTGATCTTGGCGTGACATTTCAAGATAATCTTTCTTTTTCTAAGCATATTGCCAATATTTCAGCACAAGCAAATAGGATCCTTGGCCTTATTAAGAAATCTGTGTATGGGTGTGAATATGTTCAGAGTTATTTACGAAGCTTTGGTGAGACCAGTTTTAGAATATTGCACACCAGTTTGGAATCGGTATATGAAGCAAGATGCCAGGGAAATTAAAAAAGTATATAAGAGAGCAACTGAATTGATTCTTTCTATTTAAGGTCTTCCGTATTGTGACAAATGATATGATACAAGTGTATAAAATTCTACATGGTTTGGAAGACATTAATTTTGGGACCTTTTTTGAGCAAGATAAAGATTCTAGGACAGGAGGTCACACTTGGAAACTTAAAAAGCTAGATGCAGGACAACACGACACCTACAGTATCTAGTTATGCTTTTCACATCATCAATACTTGAAACAGTGTGAATGATCATGTTGTTAGTGCCCCATCAATTAAGAGTTTTAAATCAAGGCTAAATGTGTTTTGGAATGATCACTTGTTTAAAGTTCAATCCTGACTGCCTGTAACTGCTGGCTCTTGCCCACTGCATGTTTGAAGTGTTCATCAAATCTGTCTGCAAGACCGCAAGGTATGATCTGTAGAAGAAAGGCAACAAGTCTACAAGATTTACTTACCTCAACCTTGGTAAGAAATGGTAAGAAAAGATAAGAAGTTTAGAGCGAATTTCGCACCATCTACCATGGGCCTAAAT